>NEWO01000157.1:801525-829777 GCA_003013225.1 Phalaenopsis aphrodite | reverse complement strand
TCTTCCTCTTCAACACTTCTTAGAGAATATTTCACACTTAAAATCACCACAAAAACTCAAAACTATTAAAATAATAACTAACTAATGTTGTGAAATGGTGTAGAATGTAGGCGTATGAAGAGGAAATTCGAGTGAGTAGAAGAATGTGAAATGGTGCAAAGGGGGGTGGGTTTTTGATCAAATTTTGGCCCTAAATAGAGCCTAGGCGGTGTCTTTCTATGTTTAATCTATTTTACACCTCTCACACATTTTTGAATGAAATTATACTTTAAAGGTATGTTTTTTATGCTTATTTTGTAGGTATATCTGTTAGGAATGTAACGTAACTGAAACAGGATGAAATAGAGCTAAAACAGAGCCAAACAAAGCAAAATAGTGAAGCTGCGCAAGCTGGGCACCGACGGTGCCAGAACCAGCGCCGGCAAAGCCAGAGTGCAGAAAATGAAGCCAAAATGGCACTAACAACGTCCAAAATGGTGCTGACAGCGTCTGAGACGTTTCAGACGCGATCCTGGGCAAATTTCTAGAAGATTTGATGCATTTGGACGCTTTTTGGAAGGTTGCCATCTCTTAGGAAATTCATCCCTACACTATAATAGAGTGCTTTTATGTCATAAAATGTGTTATGTGAGTGGAAAAACGTAGAGAATGTTTAGATATCTTAGAATAGGAGTAGAAATGTGGATTTCTACCTTTTTGGAGAGATTGGTGAGGAGATTTTGAGAGAATTTATAAGGGAAGGTTATGGCATTGCATGGATAAGTGGGAGACTTTGTGGGAGAGATTTTTACCTTTCTTTCAAGGGGAAAAAATTAAGTATTGTGTTCTTCATTATTATATGACTTTTTAAACACTTATCTAGTGGATTTGCTTTGATTTAATGAAGATTTTTGTTGTCTTTTCTTCGTGCTTTATGATGTGTTTCTCTTACTCTTTCTTCATTTTTAGAAATAGTGGCATAAGAAAATTATGTCATTACTTTCCTTTTACTTTTCTTTTACAATGAGTAGGATTCATGTTTAGAATATTGGGATGCATGCTGGAAAAAGTTTAAATTATAAATTGTGATAGTTTTCCTACTTTACGCTTAATTTACTTTTCGATCTTGCAAATTGCACTATTAAAATATGTTGTGAAACATATGATCTGAGAAATGGATTATGAGTTCCACAATTGAGTGAGAATCACATTTAAGTCCTTGAAGGAGTATTTCTTTCATGGGATTAAGTGAAAATAAATATGAAAATATACTTTTTTGGGTATAGAATTAGAGTTTCTAGGGATGACAGACTAAAAATCCCCAATTTGATCTTAGTGTTTAAAAACTAAAGCGAGAGTTAGCCTTCAGGGGAAGGGAAGTGGGAGCTATTGAGTATGAGCCAATATCCTCTTTGCCTAGCCACGGATTTAGGGACTAAACCTAAGATTAGCCAATGATTTTCTATAACACTGAATTAATGTAGAGAATTAAAATTTCTCATATTTGGCACATACGATATTTATGTGTCGCATTCATTTACATTATCCAATTCAATACATAAGAATAGTAGTTTTTAACATCTTAAAGTTCTCCAAACTAACTCATCAAAAAAAAGTTACCTTTAGAATTAATATTTACATTTAGGAATAATTACTATCCTTACATTTAACATTCACATTTAGGAGTAGTTGCTAGATAAAACACCATTTTAATCGATATTCCAAGCTATGAACTAATAGTAGTTGACTATAATTTGACTAAGGACATCTTTGCTTGCTTCCTTGTGGGATCGATATTCGGGGCTTAATCAGAAAGTTCTATTTTACTTGAAGCGATACGTGCACTTGCGTAGAACCCATATCGTGTGACCTATTTGTTATATTTTATAACATTTCAATTTTTCATATTAACTACTTAATATAAATTGGGTGAAGTGTTTCACCATACTTTTGAAAACTAAATTATTGCATAATTTTGAGACGGGTCAAGTTTTTGGCACTGTACCAAGGATTTAAACTGATATTAAACACGCAAAAAAACAGCACACGCTAAAGGCGCATCAAGTTTTTGGCGCCGTTACTGGGGAGGCTTCGGTAAGAACTTTAAAAGAATTTTGTGTGAAAAGGGCTATTTGTATGAAATAGTCTTGTGAAAAAACTATTTGTCTCAAAAACAAGGTGTTTGTGAAAATGATTTGTTATGTCGAATATACCTTTTATTTTATTTGTTTAATTGTTAATGTATTGTTTGTTGTGTTGCGTATGCGAAATAAAGGATCCGCAGGACTTGTGCCTTATGATCCTGTGTTAAAAAAAGAAAAAAAATCAAAAAACAGAAAGGACTTGAAGAACTAAGAATGGAAATAAAAAACATTCAAAAAAACCTTAGAAAATCATCATAAATATTTGAGGGATTATATAAATCCTACGACAAATGAAATTCACTCAAGTATACAAACCCCTATCGTATAAGCTAACTCCTTTGAAATAAATCCAGATATTATCCAACTAGCATAAAATAACCAGTTTGGGGGAACTTCTTCGGAGGATCCCTATTTACACTTATCCAAATTTCTAGAACTTTGTGCTACATTTCGTTATAATGACATGTTATACGATGCTGTTAGACAAAGGCTTTTTCCGTTCTCACTAAGGGATAAGGCTAAAATGTGGTTATACTCATTAGCACCAGGTCTATTAAAAATGGGGAGGAGTTAACTCAGAAATTACTAGCTAAGTATTTTCCACCTTCAAAAACTACTAAACTTAGAAACAATATTATCTCATTTTGTCAGTATAGAGGGCAATCAATATACGATGCTTGGGAAAGATTGAAGGAACTCTTAAGAAAGTTTCCACACCATGTTCTACCCGATTGATTAATCATTCAAACTTTTTACAATGGGTTAGTAGAATCCCTTAGGTTTATAATTAATGTTGCTGCTACTGCTGGATCATTAATGTCAAAATCATTTAATGAAGCATATGCATAAATTGAAGAAGTGACTACAAATAAGTTTCAAATTCTAAAAATGTAGCCAGTGTTCATGATACAGATATGATTGCAATTCTTGCATCTCAAATTGATGCAATATCAAGGAAGTTGGACCAATTTGGAATGAACAAGCCTCAATTTACTCCAGTAAGTGAGGAAAGTTCATTAGGGCATATGATTGATTCTAAATTATCAAATGAGACTTTAAATACCATAAACAACTTGTATTCTAACTTTTACAACCCAAGTTGGAAGAACCATCCTAATTTTAACTGGAAACACACTACTTGGGGTGGAAACCAACAAAAGAAAAACAATAATGCAAATCCTAATGGAAGTTGGAATAATCAGGGGAACACAAAATATAGACCTTCATATCCACCATACTCTAATAATGATCAACATTTTGAGGATAAGAAGATGTCTATAGAAGAAGTGGTATTTCAATTGGGAAACCAGTTGGAAAGTCAAAATGCTGCAATTACAAACAAAGAGAATCAAATTGGACAGATTGCTAATTCACTTAGCAATAAACCCCAAGGAACAATTTGTGGCAACATTGATATCAAACCTAAAGAGAAAAAATAATGAACAAATAGAAGGTGTCCAATTAAGAAGTGGAAGAGAGATAGAGGATATGGTCAGAAAAGAGAAAGAAGTTGTGAGAGAAACAAAAAAAAAAGACCCGAAGAACATGTTTCTAAGGATCTGAAATAATTAATATCTCCAACTAAATTTAATTTAGAAAGACCACCACCGCCATTTCCTTAAAGACTTAGCAAACATGAGTTTTATGAACAATTTTCAAAGTTCATGGATGTACTTAAGAAGTTAACAATAAATATTTCTTTTGCTGAAGCTTTGGAACAAATGTGAAGTTATGCAAAATCTAGGAAGGAGATATTAAAAAAGAAAAGGAAATTTGAGGATTACGAGATAGTTGCACTAAGTGAGGAGTGCAATGTTATATTTTAGAAAAAGCATCCTAAAAAACTAAAAGATTTTTCTAGTTTAACAACTCCTTGTGTATTTAGAGAAAGATTATGTGGAAAAGCTTTATGTGATTTAGGAGCGAGCGATAATGTGATGCCTCTATCTATATTTAGAAGGTTAGGTTTAGCTGATATTTCTCCCACTATTCTAAGCCTTCAGTTAACTGATCGATCTATCATTTATCCAAAAGGGGTAATAAAATATGTGCTTGTTAAAGTGGATAAATTTATCTTTCCTATGAATATACAGGAAGAAAAAGAAAATCCCATTATTTTTTGGAGATCTTTTCTTGTTACTAGACAAGCTATGATAGATGTGTAAAAAGGAAAGTTGACTATGAATATTAATGACCATGAAACCACTTTTGATGTGTTAAAGACTATGAAGTATCCAGCTGAGAGAAAAGATAATGATTGTTTTTGGATGGATGAAATTGATTATATAAATAAAAACCATTTCCAAAAATGTTTTGATAGTAAGTTAACAGATGAGATTGAAATGGAGTTTCATGATGAGTCTAAAATATTGTTTAAAGAGGACTGTATGTATGTTCAGGAGAGGTGTGAAATGATGGGCGTTCCCAAAAATAATAAACTTTTAATTCCATGTGTTGAAAAATCTCATGAACTTAAAATGAATATACCCCATACAATTTTAAAGCCTACCTATATAGAGAATTCATCTACACCACCAGTCTTTATATCTTCACATTCGACTCAATCACAAGATGAACTGAATTGAATGATGACATCAGTAAAATATCTCATATGAAAGAGTTATTCAAAGTCATTGAATGACATATTTTGTGGTATAAAAACAAATTGAATGAGATTCTGATGTTGGGATAGATTATTAATTCAAGTAACAGTTACCCTCAAGAGATTCTATGTAGTGATTCAGAGATGAACCTTAAGCAGATGAATGATGAGCAATTTAAAATTATTGAACAAATATTTAAACGATAATTTGAGGATATGTTTCAAAAGAACTTTGAGTTTAGAAATGAGGATAAAGATATTGAAAGACCAATGAAAAATATTCCTACTGAATTAGAAAAACCTATTTCCTCAACTAAGATAAATATAGAAAGACCACCTATACTATTTCTCAGTACGAGGGGAAGAATTGAAAGACAAGAGGAACCTAAAAGAATTTGATCGATAATATGAATTATTTAGAGAGAATCTGATCCAAAATTTTGGACATCATGAAGTATCTAATAAAGATCCATTTCTTAGAAAATTTAAGGATGATATTAATATGAAAGTTGAGAAAACCACTAGAAGAATATTAGATGTAGAAAGAAATATGAGGAACAATGATGTGAATCAATCTAAAAAGGAAGATCTGAAAGAAAAATTTAAATTCAATGACTTTGTAGGAATCCCTGGATCTGGAAAAGATTGGGCGATTGATCAAGGATTACTTAATTGGAATTTTGATCCAAGTGGAATGATTTGTCAAGCTAGCAACGTTAAACCAAGCGCTTTATGGGAGGCAACCCATAGTTATCTGTGGTTTGATTTAGTATGCTTAAGAGACATGACTGTTAGTTTTGTATTGTGTTTGCTTTAGTGTGGATTGATCATTTTGATTGATGATTGGTGGATGTTTAGATTGTTAGTGCTTTGATTTGATCTTTGTATGTGTCATGAGGGAGATGATTCCTTAACTTATTATAATGGCTAGACTTGCATGTTCTCTTATAGTAGTTGGATTGATGAGTCCACTACAACTCAGTTCTAACCCGAACTTGAGTTTTAGAAGAGACATTATGAATTTATCAGTGACAATTCCATCTGAATGTTATTACTTTTTTTCTTTAACCTTGTTTTCATTTGATAGGAGTAGCTAACCTATATGATGAGTAACATGTGCATGATTTTACACTATCCTTATAACTACTATAGGTGCTTAATGATCCCAATTTTTTTATATGTAGGGATTTATAAAGTCGACACCAGTACTTGAAGATTTTAATCCCCAGCTACAGCGCCAAAAACTTGATCCCTGAATACTTAATGCTTATGCACAGTATAATAATAGTTTTGATGGTATTTTTCACTTATATTTCCTTATTTTGCAGCAAAATCAAAATCTAATTCTGAAAAAAAATAAGAATTTAACTTTGTAATTTATATATATTTATATTGGGATGCTACACAAGTATACATATCGTTATCAAGTAATATAGGACTTTTTGATTAAGACCTGAATATTGAACCCACTGGAAAGATTATGCAATATGCACTTTTTAGAAAGTTTTTTCTATTTTTAAAAAGATAATTACTTAAAATAAAAATGATTTTTGCAGGAATTTAGCATGTAAATATTTTTGGTATTTTTGATATTTTAATAAAATTGTAACAGATTAAAAAGATAACTAAAGTTTTTGTAGAAGAAAAGTAATTAATATAAAAATATCTTTCTTCTTATCATGAATCGGTAATAAGTATAGGAATTCTGTTGTGGAAGTATGCAAATTGTGTTGTGCTAAATAGGGGCAATAATATTCTTTACCTTTATTAGAGATGCTATAAAGAACATTGGCTAATTTAAAGTTTGAATAGTTCTGAAGACCGGCTAAGAAGGGAAGATACTAGCTCTCACTTTGGAGTACCCTCAATTCCCTCCACCTGAGGCTAACATTCTTGTATCATAACTAAAACAATAAACCAAGTTGAAGGTTTTAACCTGTCACTTTAAAGTCCTCTAACTCTACACCCATCAATGAATATTTTCCTATTTATTTGCACTCAATCATATGAACTACATTCTCATTCATACAACCTCATGTGATTCTTCAATTGTTTCCTAAAACAATACCAGCCCTGTGCTTACATGTTTTCACAACAAATTTTAACATTTGGATTGGCCAAATCAAGAAGTAAATGAAGTGCATGGATTTAAATCATCACAACTTCTTCCAACATTAAAGATTAATACTCTCCACAACTTCCATCCAAAACTTAATTACTTATCATTTTAAGAAGAAAGATAAAGAAAACTACACAGAATCCATTGAGAAAACAAAATCACACTTTAGTTTAAATGAATAAATTATTGTCAAACCAACAATAAATCTCAATTAAAACCAAAAGTAGTCTAAAACAAAAAGATAAAAACTTATCTCAAGTCCTACACCAAACTCTTAAAGTTCCTTTAAATCTCTTCTATTTTACAATCACTAAAAAAAAAAATAACAAAAAAGATAAAGTAAATAAAAAGTGGTTCATGAAAATCTCTCTGAATTAACACCCTAGAGAAGAACTTTCAAAACTTGCCAATATTTTCAGGACTCTTTTTTAAGCCTTCTCTTCTTTCATTTATATTTTTCCAAGAGGTGCCTTGGGATCTCTTCAAAATGTGTCTTGATTTAATGTATTTGCCGAAGAGATGCATCCTTTCATGATAATTTTCGTCCATGGTGGTTTCAACCACCTATTAAGCCAATGGGTGCCTCAAAAACCTCTTCGAAATTCGTGAAAATTGATTTTACTCGTCTAGTAACTGCCATTGGCGCTTAAGCGTGGGCTCTCGATGCTTAGGCATGACCTTCTCTGTTTAACCGACACTTAAGCGCCGGATCTGGCGCTTAGGCGCCAAAACTCTTTTGCACAATTTTTCACCTTTTTGCTCCAAATTTGATCCTTTTTCACTTCTTTAAGCATTTTTTTTCTATTTTTACTTGTATCTACAAAAAAAAACACAAAAATACCTTCCATTAAAGCTCAATATCTCAAAAATAGGTATAAAAATCTGTCTAAAAACACTATATATTTTAGGTGTATCACTTAACTAATGGGATATGGTAACACCTGAGGTTGGTATTTGCGACCTAATGTATCAGGTATAATATTATCTTTAGGACTTGAATCTATAAAATCATCTATTAGTACCCAATATATTTGTGTAGTGATTCCATTAGAAATTGGAAGTAATTTTAGTGAGATGCAATGAGTTAAAGGAATAATTGACCTCATTTATGATGTGTGTTTGTGTTTGTGTTACAATAATATATAGGACTTGAAGAACATTTTTATATTCCAATGCAGATACATGTTATGCTAGTTAGACTTTTGTTTAGTTAATTTCATTCTGGCATGTTTAGTTTAGATTTAATTTCTACTACATGTTTTCTATCATGATAAATAATTGTAAATGTTTTTTATAGAGATATGTGGTAGATAAAATTTCTAAACTGTTTTTCTTCCTACTTATATTTTTTGCACTAAATGCTATACATGTTAAAAATCTAGTTTGGGGGTAGGAAGAAAATTAGATTTTAAAGCTAAGTATACTTCCTTTTAGTTTAATATTATTGCATGCATGTTTTAGGCTAGATTTACTTTCTCCTGCAGTCATTCTATCCTGATTAAGAATGTATATAGATTTGATAAGATATTGTAGTAGTTAGTAGATTCAACTTTTACTTTTTCTTCCTGCTACATTTATGAAATTGATTGCAAAATATTTAAAAATTTAAGTTTTGGGGGAAGAAAAATTTCTTTAAATGAATGAAACTAAATTTTTATTTGTCTTCAATTAGCTATATTTTGAAAATTTAATTTAACATCACCTTTGACATTAGAGGCTAATTTGTGATAATTATATTTGTGTTTCTAAATATATAGTGGACTTGAATAAAAGCTTTTAATAATGAAATTTGATTCTAGAGTTAAGACATTTGGTACGAAAGAATAAGACTATGCTTTTTCTATTTAAAGTAAATGAAATTGTATTTTTGAAGTATTAAGAATCTTGGAGTTTCATGAAAGAAGAAAATAATGTGGCTTTATAAAAATCTTCAAAGCTAATATGAATTTATAATGTAAAGGAATTTGAAATATTTTTAATTTTAAGAAGAGGATAGTGAAGCTCAAAATTATTAAAAGCTATCCAGATAAAGTAATCCTCACTTAAGAAAGAATAAAAAACAAGAAAAGGATTAAAAATGATCCTAAAAGAAAAAAAAGAATAAGAAAAGAAAAAGGAAAGAAAAGTATGTGAGGAGAAGCTTGAGGAGATGCCTAATAAAAAATTGGCTTCACTTGAATCAACTTGAGGAAGAAGACTTTATTACATTTGTTAAACATGTATTTGAGTATTAGTATCCTTACTAATAAAGTTCTCATGAAGTTATTTTTCATATGGATATTCTAAGTGACTTTAATATGACAATTTACAATTCTTCTTGAAATGAATAGAGAATAAGAAATCTTAGACTGGACTACTAGATGATCTTATACTTTTAGTTTTAACTTAAGTTGTTAAAAATTTTTCTTAAGTTCTGCTATTATATTTAACAGGCCGAATTATAGAAATTTAGAAGTTAAACTCTCTACTAATAGTCATAACTTTTATGTAGTAAATGTGTTACTTGAGGACAAGTAACAGTTAAGTTTGTGGGATTTTGATACGCCTAATAAATGATTACTTTTTCATATATATTTTATGCTCAATTTTATTGATTTTTAATGATATTACACATTAAAGGAAGGTATTGATCCCGATTTTTTTATATGTAAGGATTTATGAAGTTGACACCACTACAGCGCCAAAAACTTGATCCTTGTAGGAAAAAGAAGTTGAGTAAAATATATATAATTATATGTAATTAATAATTAGATTGTATACAAGTATACATATTGTTTTCAAGTAATAATAGAATTTCTATTTAAGCCCCAAATATCGATCCAACAAGGAAGGTGTAAATTAGCAATGATAAATTTTACCAAGAAACTTACAAAAAATCAAATGAAATCACTATCACTAATTTTGAATGTTGATATGTTAACCAAACTAAATTCCTTAACTATTAGCAAAACTGAAATGCAAATTTTTAATAATAACAACTAATCTACTAACTATATTTATGTAATGAAGATTTCTTATGTGAAAAAGCATCTCTCCCACTACAATGAAATTCTAGTGAAATGAGATGAGATAAATGTTTATAATATGTATTGTACCAAATAGGAGCAATTTTAATTCTCTGCCCTCATGCAGTGCATAGAAAATTATTGGTTAATCATAGGTTTAGTTCTTAAATTTGTGGCTAGGCTAAAAGGATACTGACTCCCACTCCAGAGCTCCCACTTCCCTTTACTTGAAGGATAACTCTCGCTTTAGTTTTTAAACACTAAGACCAAATTAGGGATTTTAGTCTGTCACCCTAAAGATTCTCCAATTCTACACCCAACAAAGAATATTTCCCTATTTATTTGCACTTAATTTCCTGAACGAATTTCTCCTTCATGAAATCAAATGTGATCCTCACTCTATTGTAGAACGCATACTCCATTTACCGGATCATATATTTCACAACATATTTTAACAAAACAATTAGCCAGATTGAAAAGTAAATTAAGTTCAGATTTGAAAAATCATCCCAATTTATTTTATATTTTAATTATGGCACATTCATATTATCTATTCCTTTCTCTAGATCTCATAGTAGGGGGAAAGATAGAAGAAACTACTCAAAATTCATGAGAAAGATATGACAAAACACAAATTTCATATATAAAACAAAGTTCATACAACACTAAATAAACAAATAAACTTATCTGGAACTCTTTGTCAAAGAAAATCTTTTGTAGCCTTTCCTTAGAAATGCAAGAAGAAGAACTCTCTCACTTTTCTCCTTCTCCAACACTCTTACAGAAAGTTTCACACTAAATGTCACCACAAAAACTCTAAACTATGATAGCAAAATTACTAATTGACTCCAATTTGTGGTGGAATGAAGATGGATTTTGGAAATGTAGCGTGGTGGAATGTTATAGAGCAAAAAATGAAAGTAGAGGAGCCCCTTTTCTGATGAAATTCTGCCCCAAATAAAGCCCAAGGTCAGTTCTCTAAGAGGTGCCTCCAAAAGCTCTTCAAAAATTGTCAAAATACATCGATCCTTCTAGAAACGGGGTCTGAACAGCCTTTGATGCTGTCGGTGCTAGTCTAGCGTCGTCAAAGCTGAGTAAAAATCTTCTAGTTTTCGGTTGTTCTGCGCCGTCGGCGCTGACCTTGGTGCTGCCAGTGCTGAGTATTTCCTCAAAAATGTCATTTTGATTCAAAATTTCATCTGTTTTGCTTTAAGCCCTAAGAATCAAAAATCTGTAAGAAAACATGAAAATACCTTCCATTAAAGTTCAATATCACCAAAAATAGATATAAAGTATGAGTCTAAAAATGCATATATTTTCGGTGTATCAAAATCCCTTAAACTTACATATTACTTGTCCTCAAGTAACTTCTCTACTACATAAAAATATGACTTATGGTAAAGAATTTAACTTTTAGACTTCCATATTTTAGTTCTCTAAATATAATAGTTTAACTTAAGAAAAATTGAAAACAACTCGATTTAATACTAAAGGTGTAAGGATATTCAGTAATTAAGTCTAAGGTTTCTGATCCTCTATTCTTTTTAAGAAAAATTGCAATTGTAATATTAAAGTCACTTAGGAAATTCATATGAAAAAGAACTTCATAAAACTTTATTAATAATTAAGTTAATATTCAAAACAAAAGTTTAGAAAAATGTGTCCAAGCATTTTTCCTTAAGTTGATTAAAGTAAAGTCAATTTTTAATTAGGCATATCCTCAAGCTTCTCCCCACATCTTTTCTTTTTCTTTTCTTTTATTCTTCTTTTTTTTTTCTTTTCTTTTTATTTTCTATATGTGAGGATTACTATATTTGGATAGCCTTTAATGATTTTGAACTTCACTATCCTTTTCTTAAAGCTAAAAACTTTTTATAATTCTTCACTTAACAAATTTATATTAACTTAAAGATTTTATAAAGTTTAATTCTTTTCTTTTTACATGAATCTCTTAAAATTTTTAATACTTCAAAAATACAAATTTCTTTTCTTAAAATAGAAAAACACAGTCTTATTCTCTTTTTCAAAATATCTTATCCCCTAGAATTAACCTTTATTATTGAAAATTTTTACTTAAATTTACTACATAATTAGAAACATAAATATAATTATCTCAAATTAACCCCTAATACCAATGGTCATGTTAAATTTAAAATTTTGAAAATATAATTAAGTGAGGACAAATAAAATTAAGTTCTTTCTCTCTTTCTAAAAATGATTTTTCGTCTCCCCCACCCCCCCCAAAAAAACTTAAATTTTTAAAAGATTTTTACATGAAGAACTTTAAAAATGAAGGGTGAAAGAAAGCATTAACTACATAAAAAAAAAATCATACCTGTTGGAGATTCTGATTTTTGAACATAAATTTTGAAAAACTGCAGATGCTAATATGAAAACTACAAGGCTAAAAACATTAAATTGCACATAATACATATAAAATTTGCTGAGAAAGAGCTAATCACAATACATAACAATGTGCTGAAAATAACAATAGAACTAAGTTAAACTCTAAAAATGAAAACATTTTTCCACATTACAGTTTCACATTACATAACAAACAAAGTCTTCAACAACATCACAACATAAAAAATACAATCACACAGTACAAACACAAACAAACAAACAAAAAGATCACCAGTCATTATCTTCTTCATCATCGACATCTAACTTCTGCTACTAATATGGAGTATAAGTATGGTGAATAGGGAACTCAACTGTATGGTTACCCCTCAAGTATCTTACTAAAGCATCATCATAAGCAGCATCATACTCAATTTTCTGGCAAATCAAATCATCAATGTAAGCATTTCTGGCCTCCATACTCTGCATCCTATAATTCATCCTCAAAATATTTCCCTACTAATTCATTATCTGGTCCAACAACTTCCTGTTACTGGGGTCACTTGAAGTAGGCTCACTAAAAGTAGGGGTTCTAAAAGTAGAACGAATATTACTGGCTTGTCTTTCAGATCTCTAATCAACATGGGACTTATAAGTCTTGATTTTGGCAAGCCTAATCGGTCTTTGAGGCTCATACCTCACCTCATCGGGTCTGAACTCAACTCTTGCATGCTCACAAAATGTGTAAATGAGAGCAGGGTGCGCCAGGTCTCTTCTACCGCAATAAATCAAATGTTCATATAAATGATAGAGCCTACATTTATATCCATCACTTGCTTAATACAATATTTAAGGATGGATCTATCCTTGGTTACTTCACTATGATGATTCGTTGGAATATTCCTTCCAGAAATAAAATAATGTCAAGCCTTAGACACTACATTTAACATAGAAAGGGGAAAGTTAATTTTAACTCCATTTTTTATTTTCTAAGACTCTTTCTCACTAGTTAGAAAAGAAATAACTCCATCTAAGGCTTTATCTGTAGCAGAAAACGAATGATACAAGCATCTATAAAGATCTTTTAAGTGATAAAGTTCATTAATTTTTCTTGGAGTAAGCTCCACCCTTTTTCCTTGAACAAAAATAAATTCATCAGAAGCTCAGAAAGGTTGGCATAAAATTCTATCACAATCCCAACTATCGCATCAGAAGTAAAATAACAAAAGTTTTCCCACTGCCTAGCGATAATCAATTGTTCAACTTCTCCTCCCAAATTTTTAAAACCTCGGTCCTGAATCACTTTTTTATTTTCTTGAAGACTATGAAATTGAGCACTGGCTCTAAAGCTAATAAATCCTTGCTTGTCATATTCTATTTTTCTTTTGCTCGATCTAGGTGTCATAGGAAATCTAGAAAAAAATGATAAAAATTTTGAATAAATCCCAAAATTCTGAAAAAAAATGTAAACCACTTTAAACTCAAATCTACTAACTAAGACTTTTTTACTAAAGCATTTTATCAAAATCTCCCAAAAAAATTTCAAAATTTTGGATCTAGTCAATGCGAGAAAAATTTTGGGTGAAAATAAAAAAGTTTTACTTTAAAGTGTAGCTCTTACCTAAAGAAGATAAAATCTGAAGTTCCTTTGCCTCTAAATCGCCTCAAATCCACCCAAAATCAAGCCCTATGTGCAAAACCGAAGGTTGAAGATGACTTAAGGGGTAAAAATGGAGTTTTATGGTGAAAATCGCAAATTAAAGGGTTAATTTGCCGCTCTCAGGTTGAAGGCGTCGTCGGCGCCAATGTCAGCATCGTCGACGCTGAAGGACCGAAATTCACTATTTTGATTTTTTAAAATTTTAATTTCTTTTCAATTTTCTCGAAAGTTTTTTTTTTAGTATTTTTAAACACAAATTTTATCTAAATTCATAAATACACATTTCACAAACAATCATTTTCACAAACAATAATAAACTAACTTTTATACATTAAAATACACCTTTTATGATCACATTTTACAAATCATAAATTCACACCTATGAAGTAAACTAATTATAAATCAGCGTCACAATCAAGTCACAACACAAAGAGCTGACACAAAACTATACACATAATCAAAGTTTAGAATAAACCAAATCAAACCTAATCAAATCCATAGAGGTACACTAAACACGTAAACATTTTTAAACAAGTAGAGAATTTATAATATTCAATCATTCAACTTCATCTTAAGTGTTATCACCTTCTCTAATATCTCCCACAGATTGGTAATGAACATATAGTTTGTAGAAGGATTGGTACTAGAATTGATATGTTGAAATTTCTTCGATCCACCCATTTTCCTCAAACATCCAAACTAATCCTGCTTCAAAATTTTCGGTGTGATAAAAATTCTCTTTCATTCTCCAATCTAGGTGATAAAAAATGTACTTGAGATCTCCCACTGCATTCATAATACTCTGAAGTTCTCTTTCAATTTTCTTCAATTTCTTCTCTAAAGCAAGCAAACTTCCAACGGTTGGTGGCATTAATGAAGATGAAGCATGTGAAGAAGGATCTATAATAGCATTTAGTACTTCTATTCCATTTCCAGCATACTGATCATCAGTAGGGATCATGGGCTCCCATGGTACTAAAAACTTTTTCCAACTTTCATATGGCACTTGGGATTGACTGCAAATCAGAAAAATCATAGAAGGATGCCCAAGTCCATAACTTGGCCCATTCATAACGATTCCCATCACAAATTTAAATTAAATTGAACATATATCAATAGGTTTTTCCAATTTAATACAGTAGTTTAAAATTATACTCTCCTTAGTGACTCTACTAATCTTTATAGTAGGGAGTAATTTTGCACAAATAAAGAAATGTCACTCCTTCGAAATTGGATTAAGTGATGTAGCAGGAAAACTAATATATCCTTCATCTTGTACTTCCCACATATCACGTTCATCCGTCAGAAAATTATAAATATCTTGCATCAAATCTCGTATAGGAATGAAATTTGTATCATGACAGATTGGATCATTTTTTATCATATACAATTCATTTATCCTCGCAGGAGTAAATGGTACAGCCTTACCTCATACGAAGACAACTCCTTGGGTAATTACATGTAAATTTGCATAGAATTCCTTCACTATAGGTAAAAAAACCACAGTGGTAGTGTAACACAAAACTTCCCATCACCTTTCCAGAATGATCTTTCCAACTAGAGCACTTGGATTGATCAACCCATGATTAACAAATTCACTTTCCTTCATTAATCTCTTCTTCACAATAACTTTATCGTATAATCTCTGTGCGTCGAAACTAATAAACTTTCTTTTATTGAGATCTCCATACCTTGAAGTATTTCTTGAATTAGAAGCCATGGAATCCGAAAATAGAAAGTTTCAAGGCGTCCTAGGGAGTTTTTAGGACTTTAAAAACACCTCCCGACGGTTATAATAGATCAAAATCTCGCCAAAGTCCGCCAAAAGTCACAGAAACAGTCCAACCGCTCTCGATGCTACTAGCAGATGGGTGATGCCGACCCTGAGATCCATTTTCTTGGGCACAGTCGGGGCCCATTCTCCTGTTGTTGGCGCTAGTGGCCAAATTTTTGCAATTTTCATTTTTCATTCAATTAAATTCCAATTTATCTTCCAACACTAATATTTGACTTAATTTATAATAAATACAATTGTGTAAGATTATTATCTACTAATATATAAGACACTTAACAAACTAAATAGTAATACATAGACATATAAGTAAGGGTTGCCTCCCAAAAAGCACTTAGTTTAATGTCGTTAGTCGGACATACTATTTATTTAGTTTGGTTGACTTAACATTAAAATGTCCTTAAATTGAGGTATGTGCCCTTCATAATAGTGTTTCAAACAATGCCCGTTAACTTTAAATATTTTTCCAGTGTTAGGATCTTTAATCACAACAGTTTCATAATGATAGACATTAATTACCTTAAATGGCCCTAACGATCTAGATTTCAATTTTTCTGGAAACAATCACAATCTTGTATTATATAATAGAACTTCTTGTCCAGGTTCAAATTTCTTCTTAATAATCTTCCTATCATACCATATTTTCATTTTCTCTTTATAGATTTTTGCATTATCATATGTTTCATTTCTAATCTCCTCAAGTTCATTGAGTTACAATAATCTTTTATCACCAGCATCTTTTAGATTAAAATTAAATTCCTTAATCACCTAAAATTCTTTATTCTCTAATTCTGCAGGTAAGTGGCGTGTTTTTCCAAATATCAGTCTATATGGTGGCAATCTTATAGGAATTTTATAAGCAGTTCTATATGCCCATAATATTGTGCCAAGTCTAGCAGACCAATCCAATTTATAAGGATTTACAGTCTTTTCTAAAATGTGTTAAATTTCACGATTTGATATCTTTGTTAGACCTTTAGTCTGAGGATGATAAGGAGCAGAGAATATATGCATAATATCATGTTTATTAATGAATTTTTTTATTCTCTTATTCTTGAAATATGATCATGCATCAGCAATAATTACTCTCGACATTCCATATCTTGTAAAAATATTTTTAATTAAAAATTTAAAAACACTCCGAGCATCACATCTAGGTACAGTAATAACTTCAATCCATTTAGACATATGATAAACAACAAGTAATATGTATAAAATTCCAAATGAAGGCATAAATGGTCCCATAAAATCTAATCCCGACACATCAAAAATTTCAACTTCCAATGTGTATTTTAGAGGCATTTTATTTGTTCTAGAAATATTTCCTACATGTTGACATCTACCACATGTTTTAATATATTCATTAACATCAATAAAAATAGTTGGCTTATAAAAACCGGCTTTTAAAATTTTATATGTAGTTCTATTTGTTCTGAAATGTCCTCCAAATTCTGAATCATGACATCTTTCAATTATCTGCTGAGTTTCTTCATAAGGCACACATCTTCTAATAATTAGATCTTTACATTGTTTATATAAATATGGGTCATCCCAAAAATAGTCTTTTGAATCATATATAAACTTCTTTAATTTTTAATTTTTTATAACAGGTGGTAGAATATTACTTACAATATAATTCACTATAGCAGTATACCACGGTATAGTTATTCCATCAATACTATATAATTGTTCATCACGAAAATTCTCTAAAATTTCATTTGCAAAATTAGTTAATATTTTTATTTCTATTTTAGACAAATGATCAGCTATTTGATTATCATTTCCCTTTATATCAATCACGGTAAAATCAAACTCTTGCAATAGAAGTATCCATCTAATTAATCTTGGTTTAGCATCCTTCTTTTGCATTAAATATTTAATAGCAGATGATTTGTATGCATTATACATTTAGTTTCAATTAAATAAGGTCTAAATTTACCAAAGGCATAAACAATAGCAAATAACTCTCTTTCAGTAGTGGTATAATTAATTTGAGCATCATTTAGAGTTTTACAGCATATTATATAACTTTAAAAACTTTGTCGTGCCTTTGTCCTAATACGACCCCAATAGCATAATCATTAGCATCACACATTATTTCAAATAGTTTTTCCCAGTCAATTGGTACTATTATAGGTGCAATGAGTAACTTATTCTTTAATAATTTAAATGCTTTTATGCATTCTTCATTAAAATTAAATTTCTTATCTTTTTCTAAAAGTTGTCATAGAGGCTTAGTTATTTTTTAAAAAAATTTTATGTAGCGTTTGTAAGAACTAGCATGTCCTAAAAAACTTCTCACCCCTTTAACATTAGTAGGCGGTGGTAATTTTTTTATAACTTGGATTTTGGTAGGACTACCTCCATGCCTTTTTCAAAAATTTTATGCACAAGTACAATACCTCCTGCAACCATAAATTAACATTTTTTCCAATTTAAGACTAAATTGACTTTTTTACTTACTTCCAGAAATTTTTCTAAATTAGTAAGACATAATTCAAACGAAGTTTCAAATATGGAAAAAACATCCACAAACACTACCATTCCATGTTCTATAAAATTGCTAAAAATTGACATCATTCATTTTTGAAATGTTTCAGGTGCATTGCATAGTCCAAAATGCATTCTATGAAAAGTAAATGTTCCATATGGGCTTGTAAATGTTGTTTTCTCTTGATCCTCCGGAGCAATTGGAATTTGGTGATAACCGGTATTTCCATCTAAAAAGTAGTAATACTTATTCTTAGTCAATCTATCCAGCATTTGGTCTAGAAAGGGTAAAGGAAAGTGATCTTTTCTGGTGACCATATTTAATTTTATATAATCAATGCAAATTTGCCAACCAGTTACTTGTCTTATTGGTATTAATTCATTTTTCTCATTTTCTTAAACAACCACTCCTCCTTTTTTCGGTACACAGTGAATTGGGTTTACCCAAGCACTATCTAAAATAGGATATATAATTCCAGCATCTAACCATTTTAAAATCTCTTTTTTAACAACCTCTCTCATTATTGGGTTTAATCTTCTCTGAGATCAGCTTTAGGTTCATGTTGTTCATCTAATAAAATTTTGTGCATATAAATTGAAGGATGAATTCCTTTAATATCTGCTAAAGTCCATCCAAAAGCCTTTTTGTACTTTTTTAACATTTCTATCAACTTTTCTTCCTGAATATCAGTTAACTCAGAAGATATAATAACCGACAATGTAGATGACTTTCCTAAAAGTACATACTTTAAATGGGGAGGTAATTTCTTTAATATAAGTTTAAGTGGTTTAATACTTGAAGGAGTAAGATTTTTATCATCGTTTTCCATCAAGTCTAACATTTCAAATTTGCCTCCAAATCTTCTTCTTTAATTTCATCTTCATTCTCAAAAATTTCTCCTTGCTTAAATTTATCTTCGAAATCTTTCTTAAACTGTTTATTACTTAGATAATCAGTTACTTCCATCCTAAAGCATTCACTATCTTTGTCTATTGCAGGATATTTCATAGCTTTGGCTATATTAAATTTCACTTCTTGATCATTAACTCTCATTAATAATTCTCCTTTTTGTACATCTATTACAGCTCTTCCTGTTGCAAGAAATAGGCTCCCTAAAATAATAGGAATCTCTTTATCTTCCTCCATATCCAATACTATAAAGTCTACAGGAAAAATAAACTTATCCACTTTTACTAGCACATCCTCTATATCTCCTTTTGGATAAGGTATTGATCGTTCAACTAACTGAAGAGTTATAGTAGTAGGGGAAATTCCTCTCAAATCTAAATGTTTAAATATTGATAAGGGCAAAAGATTTATACTCGCTCCTAAATCACATAAAGCTTTTCCATTAAACTTTTCACCAATTGCACAAGGTATAGTATAACTACCAAGATCGTTTAGTTTTTCAGGAAGCAATTCTGAATAATAGCACTACACTCTTCACTAAGTGCAACGATCTAATGATCTATAAACTTCTTTTTCTTATTTAGTACATCCTTCATTAATTTCACATAACTTGGCATTTCTTCCAAAGTCTCAATAAAAGGAATATTTATCGTTAACTTTTTAAGGATTTCCAAAAATTTTGTAAATTGTTTATCTTT
Organism: Phalaenopsis aphrodite; assembly: GCA_003013225.1. Lineage (NCBI taxonomy): Eukaryota > Viridiplantae > Streptophyta > Magnoliopsida > Asparagales > Orchidaceae > Phalaenopsis > Phalaenopsis aphrodite. The sequence goes on along the minus strand of NEWO01000157.1, from coordinate 810,038 downwards.
ATTCCACTACTTCAGTCTTTGAGGAAACAGAGGTGATGGTTTTTCAAAAGAAACTTGTGTTTGTTCATTTTCCCGTTGATCATTTTCCAATTCTTCCTTCTCTTTATTAACTTTAGTTTCTTTTTGGATTCTTGTTTGTATTTCTTTTCCATTTCGTAATTGAACAGCTTTAATTTGCTCTTTATTTTGATCTTTTGGATTAACTTCCACAGTACTTGGAAGAATTCCCAAATGTCTTTTACTAAGTGCAATAACAATATGTCTTAATTGATTTTCAATATTTCTAATAGCAGCCCCTTGATTCTGTATTTGATTTTCCATATTCAACATCACTTCTTCCATTATCAACTTCTTTTCCTTAACTTGTGGGTTAGGATTGGAGTTAAATTCTAGAGAATAATAAGGTCAAAAATTAGAATTTCTTTGATTGTTCAGATTTTCAGATGGATTCACCTAATTATTATAATTATCCAAACTAAAATTAGAGTGATTTTTCTATCCATTAAAATAGTTAGAATATGCATTGTTATTTCAATTATTTATAGCGTTTAAGGTTTCATAAGATGGTTGAGTGTCAATAATCTGTCCTAGTGAATTTTCCTCTAATACTGGAGGTATTTGAGAATAGTTCACTCTTATTTGATCAATCTGTTTAGAAATAGCAGCTATTCAAGATGTAAAAATAGACATTGCATCAGATTCATGAATACTGGCTACTCTCTCATGATTTACCCTTCCAAAGGGCAAATAAAAATTGTTAGTAGCCATTTCTTCAATTAAAGAATATGCTTCATCAAAAGGTTTTGACATTAAAGATTCACCTGCAACATGATCTATAATAGATCTTAATGATCCTACTAATCTGTTATAAAAGGTTTGAATTATTAACCAATCTGGAAAAGCATGGTGTGGATATTTTTTAAGAAGATCCTTAAATCGTTCCCAAGCTTCATATATCAATTCCCCTTCAAACTGACAAAAAGATGTAAAATCATTTCTAAGCTTAGCGATTTTCGAGGTTGGAAAGTACTTCGCCGAGAATTTTTTTGATAGTTCTCCCCAAGTCTAATAGATTTGGGTACTAATGATTTTAACCAAGCCTTGACTTTATCCCTTTATGAAAAAGGAAAAAGTTTAAGCTTAATAGCATCATTAGACACTCCTTCATATTTAAATGTAGCATAAATTTCAAGAAAACTAGCAAGATGTAAGTTATGATTTTCAATAGGTGATCCTCCAAACTAATTATTTTGTACCATTTGGATAATAGCAGGTTTAAGCTCAAATGAATTAGCAGCAACATCAGGATTTTGAATAGTTAAATGAAGTTCATATGTTGTTGAATTCGCATAATCTCTTAAAGGTCTTTGTTGATTCTCATTTATTGGATTTTCTATATTATTTGTCATTTCTTTCAAATTCTTAATTTCTCTTTGTTGTGTTCAATCTTTTCTAATAATACGTTTTAATTAGGAATTGTAAGGTACTAAACCTTCAAATCCAATATTTTGCATAAACAAATAAAGTAAGCTAAGTAAAATTCTTTAAAAATACAATCTTAATTAAATTCCTTTTGGATTTTTTTTTATTTTTTATATTTTCTTATGTTTTTATATATTTGTATAGTATATATATATTCTCTATATTTCCTAATTTATCAAAACTATTTAATTTAATTTAATTTAAATATTACCTTCCCCATGCAAACGACGCCAAAAACTTGATCTCGATTTTTTTATATGTAAGGATTTATGAAGTTGACACCCCTACAATACCAAAAACTTGATCCTTGTATGAAAAGTCAGCTGTGTAAAATATATATAATTATAGGTAATTAATAATGGAATTCTACGCAAGTATATGTATCGTTATCAACTAATAATGGACTTTCTATTTAAGCTCCAAATATCAATCCCACTGGGAAGGTGTAAATTAGCAATGATAAATTTTACCAGGAAATTTACAGAAAATCAAATGAAATCACTGTCACTAATTTTGAACGTTGATATGTTAACCAAACTAAATTACTTAACTATTAGCAAAACTGAAATGCAAATTTTTAATAATAACTTCTAATCTACTAATTATATTTATGTAATGAAGATTTCTTATGTGAAAACACATCCTTCCCACTACAATGAAATTCTGGTGAAATGAGATGAGATAAATGTTTATAATATGTATTGTGCCAAATAGGAGCAATTTTAATTCTCTACCCTCATATAGTGTATAGAAAATCATTGGTTAATCTAAGGTTTAGTCCTTAAATCTTTGGCTAGGCTAGGAGGATACCAACTCCCACTCCATAGCTCCCACTTCCCTTCACCTGAAGGCTAACTCTCGCTATAGTTTTTAAACACTAAGGCCAAATTGGGGATTTTAGTTTGTCACCCTAAAGATTCTCCAATTCTACACCCAACAAAGAATATTTCCTTATTTATTTGCATTTAATTTCATGAACAAATTTCTCCTTCATGAAATCAAATGTGATCCTCACTCTGTTGTAGAACGCATACTTCATTTCTGGGATCAGATGTTTCACAACATATTTTAACAAATCAATTGGCCAGATTGATAAATAAATTAAGTTCGAAGTTGAAAAATCATCATAATTTATTTTATATTTTAGTTATGACACATTCATATTATCTTATATAGAGAAAACTACTCAGACTTCATGAGAAAGATACGACAAAACACAAATTTTATATTTAAAAGAAAGTTCATACAACACTAAATAAACAAACAAACTTATATAGAATACTATCTCAAAGTAAATCCTTTGTAACCTTCCTTAAAAATGCAAGAAGAAGAACTCTCTCACTTTTCTCCTTCTCCAACACTCTTACAAAAAGTTTCACACTAAATCTCACCACAAAAACTCGAAACTATGAAAGCAAAATTACTAATTGACTCCAATATGTGGTGGAATGAAGATGGATTATGGAAATGTAGCGTGGTGGAATGTTGTAGAGCAAAAAATGAACATAGAGGAGCCCCTTTCCTCATGAAATTTTGCCCCAAATAAAGCCCAAGGTCGGTTCTTCAAGAGGTGCCTCCAAAAACTCTTAAAAAATCATGAAAATACATCAAAACTTCTATAAATGGGGGAGTGAACCGCCTTTGGTGCAGTCAGCGCAAGTCTGGCGTCGTCGGCGCTGAGTAAAAATCCTCCAGCTTTCGGTTGATCTGCGCCGTCGGCGCCGACCTTTGCGCTGCCGACGCTGAGTATTTCCTAAAAAAATGTTATTTGATTCCAAATTTCATATTGTTTACTTCCTTTTTTACTTTAAGCCCTAAAAATCAACAACATGCAAGAAAACATCAAAATACCTTCCATTAAAGTGTAATATCACCAAAAATATGTATAAAATATGGGTCTAAAAATGCATATATTTTTTATGTATCAGGTATTTTGTACATTTTTTATTTCAGAGATAAGAAATGGAGTATTTGAGAAAAAGAAGCCAAAACGACGCAAATTGGAGAAAAAAACGAGCAAGAAAGAAAAATATGTTCTGACACATTTCGATACGTCTTTCTATGTTTAATCTCTTTTACACTTCTCACATATTTTTTAACAAAATTACACTTTAAAGGAAGGTTGTTTTATGCTTATTTTGTAAGTATATCTGTTAGGAACGTAACACAACTAAAATGGGACAGAACGGAGCTAAAACGGAGCCAAACAAAGCGAAATGGTGGAGCTGCGCAGGGTGGGCGCTGACGGCGCGATAACCGGCGCCGACAGCGCCAAAGTGTAGAAAACAATGCTAAAATGGCACCGACAATGTCTAAAATGGCATCAAAAGCGCTCGAGACAGTTTGGATGCAATTCTGTGCGAATTTCTAGAATATTCAATGTATTTGGACGCTTTTTAGAAGGTTGCTCTCTTAATAAATTCATCTCTACACCATAACAAACTGCTTTTACGTCAAAAAAATTAGTGTGAGTGAAAAACCGTGCAGAACGTTTAGAGATCTTAGAATAGGAGTAGAAATATAGATTTCTACCTTGTTGGAGAGAGTGGTGAGGGGATTTTGAGAGAATCTGTAAGAGAATGTTCTAGCATTACATGAATTAGCAGGAGACTTTGTGGGATAGATTTTCATCTTTCTTTCAAGGGAAAAAAGCTAAGTATTGTGTTCTTCATTATCTTATGATTCCTTAAACACTTATCTAGTGGATTTGCTTTGATTTAATGAACTATTTTGTTGTGTTTTCTTCGTGCTTTGTGATGTGTTTCTTTTACTCTTTCTTCTTTTTTGGAAATAGTGGCATGAGAAGATTATGTCATTATTTTCCTTTTACTTTTCCTTTTCAATGAGTAGGATTCATGTTTAAGATATTGGGATGCATGCTAGAAGAAGTTTTAATTATAAATTGTGATGAGTTTTCAACTTCGCTCTTAATTTACTTTTCGATCTGGCCAATTAATTTATTAAAATATGTTGTGAAACATATAAATTGGGAAATAGCGTATGAGTTCTACAACAAAGTGAGAATCACATTTAAGTGATTGAAGGAGTATTTCATTCATGGGATTAAGTGCAAATAAATAGAGAAATATACTTTGTTGAGTGTAGAATTGGAGATTTCTAGCGTGACAGACTAAAATCACCAATTCGATCTTAGTGTTTAAAAACTAAAGCGAGAGTTAGCCTTTAGGGGAAGGGAAGTGGAGCTGTGGAGTGGAAGCTAGTATCCTCCTAGCCTAGCCACGATTTTAGGGACTAAACCTAAGATTAGCCAATGATTTTCTATAGTATTGAATCAGGGTAGAGAATTAAAATTGCTCCTATTTGACACATGTAATAGTTAATGTATCTCATTCCTTTACATTATCCAATTCGCTATATAAGAATAGTAGTTTTTAATATCTTAAAGTTTTGCAAACCAACTCATCTAAAAAGAGTTATCTTTAGAATTAATATTTATATTTAGGAATAGTTACTGTACTTACATTTAACATTCACATTTAGGAGTAGTTGCTAGATAAAACACCATTTTAATCTGCATTCCAAACTAAGGATTAATGGTAGTAGACTGGAATTTGAGTGAGGACATATTTCCTCACTTCTTCGTGAGATCAATATTCGGGGTTTAATCAGAAAGTCATATATTACTTGAAACGATACGTACACTTGCGTAGAACCCATAGTGTGTGGACTATGTGCTATATTTTATAAAATTTCAATTTTGCACATTAACTACTTAATATAAATTAAGTCAAGTTGTTGAACATATTTTTGAAAACTAAATTACTGCGTAATTTCTAGGCGGGTTAAGTTTTTGGCACTGTACCAAGGATTTAAACTGATATTAAACATGCAGAAAAACAGCACATGCTAGGGGCGCATCAGTCGGCGTCAGAGGCCATTTAATTAAATTTGTGCTCTCTGTTAAACGACGCCATCGACGCTAGTTTGGCACCGTCGGCGCTGAATAATTTTTTAAAGTCTCAATTTTGACTCCAAATTTCATCCTTTTTGCTTCATTTTTGCTCGAAGTCCTCAAAATCAATAACCTGCAATAAAAAAATATACCTTCCATTAAAGTGCAATATCACCGAAAATAAGTATAAAATATGGGTCTAAAAATGCATATATTTTTGGTCTATCAGCTAAAGATGCAAGAAGGTTCTGATTTGGCGCAGCATGTTAATGACTTCAATAAAATAATTACAGATTCATCATGAATTGATTTGAGTATTGAGGATAAAGACCGAACAATGATTTTGCTATGTTTATTGCCTTCTTCTTATGAACACATACTGCTTACACTTAAATATAGAAAAGAAACTATCAAAGTTGATGAGATTACTGCAGCATTGTTGACCCATAACCAGTGGAAGCAGATTGTATGAGAAAGCTCTCATGACGACAGTTTATATGTGAAGGATAATCAAAATTGTGGATGGAAGAAAGAGAATAAGGGTTCTGGAAGGGAAAATTTCATATCAAAGTCCAAAGGCAAAGAGACAATTTATTGTTATAAGTGCAAGTAGTTAGGTCATATGAAGAGAGATTATCCAAATCTGAAGAAGCGGACATAGAAGAAACAACATGCATCGTCTAAGTTTGAAAATATGGCATAGAGTGACAATTCAAATTGTAGTGATGGTGATATGCTTTCAGTTTCATCAACTCAGTTCAAGGATGTATGAATTCTTGATTCAGGGTGCTCTTATCACATAACACATAACAAAAAGTGATTTACTTTATACAAGTTAACTAATTCTGGCTCACTTTATGTAGGTAATGATATATGTTGCAATATTGTTGGTATTGGTGAAGTCAGAATTTAGATATATGTTGACACTGTTAGAATATTTTGAGATGTCAAACATATTCTAAATTTGAAGAAGAATTTGATTTCTATGGGCACTTTACATAGAAATGGTTCATTCCTAAAGCCCATGAGGATAGAGAAACCATCAGAATTTTTAAGAGTGCACTGACTGTGATGAAAGGAAAGTAAAATGCAGGTAATATATACAAACTATTTGGGAGTACAATTATAGGTGGATTTCATTCTATGGAGCCAAATGATGATAGTACAAAGTTATGACATATGTGTCTGGGCTATCTTAGTGAACGTGAGATGGCAGAATTACATAGAAGAAACCTATTGCATGGTGTTAAAAGCTGTAAGCTCGATCTTTGTAAGTTTTGTGCTCTTCGAAAAACAGACTAGAGTCAGTTTCATGACTAGAAAGCACAAAACTGAAGGGATTATTGATTATTTGCATTCTAATGTATGGGGCACTACTAGGGAATCATCATTAGAAGGATCTCAGAATTTCATTATATTTATTGATGATTTCTTCTAGAAATTTTGAGTGTATTTCTTGAAGCAGAAATCTAAATTTTTCTCCAAATTCAAGCTTTGGAAAGCTAAGGCAGAGAACCAAACTCGTAGAAAGATCAAGTATTTGAGATCTGATAATGACATAGAGTACATAGATTCGTATTTTTAGAACTTTTGTGAGGAGCATTGGATTAGAGGCATTTGTTAGTGCACAAGACACCACAACAGAATGATGTGGCAGAAAGGATGAGCAGGTCTTTACTTGAGACTGAGACTGAATGTAGGGCTTCTTAAAAGTTTTTGGGCAGAGGCTGTGATTATGATATGTTCTCTCATCAATAGATCACCTCGGACATCATTGGGTGGCAAGGTCACGGAAGATTTATGGACAGACATTCCAGTTAATTTCGATCGTTTATGAATTTTTGGTTGTTTTGCTTATGTGCATAAACTTGGAGATGAAAGATCAAAACTTGATGCAATATCCAAGAAGTGCATCTTTCTGGGCTACAAGAAAGGTGTGAAAGGATACAAGTTTTTGGATTTGATTGCAAAGAAGTTGATGATAAGCAAAGATGTGGTTTCTGATAAATAGTCCAAGTGCAATAGAATCAAGACAAGGTGCAAGAGAACAGTTTCAGTTTAGGTGCAGTGCATATGAATTTAGAACAACATCTAGAAACAACTAAGAAAGTTGAGAGTTCAAATCCAACACCAGGTGATTCCATTCGAAATGATATGCAGAAATAAAATCTAGCCAGAGACATATAGAGACGCACCAATATAAGCCCTCCAGCAGATTGAGTTCTGAAGACTTGGTCGTTTGTGCACTTCTCATCAGCAGTGATGATCCTTCAGTTTTGGGGTACGTCCATTCAGACTATATAGATGATTTGAAAGACAGAAGGTCTACAACTGGGTATGTGTTTACTCTTGGTGGAGGGCATATATGTTGGAAATCAACAATTAAGTCTATTATGACATTATCTACAACTGAAGTTGAGTATATGACAGTAGTTGAAGCTGAGTAAAGGAGCAGGCCGTTGAGCAAGGTGGAGTTCAGTTGCATTGTGACAATCATAGTGTTATTTATCTGTTTAAGAACAATACCATGCGAGAACCAAGGTGGAGATTTGATTGCTTCTGGTGAGATAATATTGAAAAAGGTTCGTACTAATGAAAATGCAGCTGATATGTTGATCAAACCAATTACTATCAACATGTTATTACATTGTGTAGACTTGTTGAATGTTTGCAGTTGCTAGAGAAGCATGGTGGCCCAACCCACTTTCAGTGTATATGAAACTCCATGACATATTTCTCCTAAGGGGCTTGATATTCACCAAGGTGAAGATTTGTTAGGTATGGCTCATATACCATATAAAGGACAGAAGTTGGAACGAAGATGAAGGAGCGAAAGAATATGTCCAAATCGGGGGAGTTTCTTTATATGGGATGGGGGCTCTAGGGGAAACGCCCCGCGATACGATACATGTGTAATTTGAGAATTACATATTGTACTCCAGGGTTTTATCTAGGATTATATATAGGTCTGTTTGTAACCCTGTGCTATTTTTATGTTGTATCTCATATTAAGTACTTCTTTTCTGAGATTGAAGGAAAGTCGCCGCTCTACTCTCGATGACGTATGCATCTTTGTCGAACCACGTTAAATCTCTGTGTGTTCTTATGGATTTGTGTC
>NEWO01000157.1:765776-801383 GCA_003013225.1 Phalaenopsis aphrodite | reverse complement strand
ATACATATCACTTTAGCTGATGAATACGACGTGTGCATGCATCTTAAGCATATGCAGAGAGTTTGAATTGATTCAAACTCATAATTTAATTTTGAACATAATTATCAGGTCATTATAGCTAAATAAATGGGCATTATATAACTGTCAAGTGCATTGGGTTTGAGATGAAAATGACTGAAATCTTACCAAGACATTTCCAAGCTCTCCTTTTTCTAATTGAATTTTTTAAATCTAAAATTACCTGACTCACCATTCAAGCTACTTAGATTATGATCAACCTAATAACAAATTTAGAAAATACACAAACTAAAAGGAGATTATTGTTGTGCTTTAATTCTTATTTTTGAAGGCAGGAACCCGTTATGAGATTTATGAAATTATATTATTATATATATAGAATTTGAGTAATTTTTTTCTTAAATATTCATCTGCATCAGATCCCTAACACGATCCTTAACAGCAAAACTTATAATTTTAATTACAATACAATCTGATATTTTTCCTAGAATTTGAACCTAAAATCTCAAGCTTAAAGGAGTTTAACGGATTCAATTTAACGGCCGATATGAGCTTTCATTATTGCCATCCATGGCGAGATGTCAGCACCAATCAATTTATATTGAAATAGAATTCTATATGCCAACGTTATGGTCACCTCCCTTTCGGATAAGGACCAAAGTAGTGGCCATTGCGGGTCCCGTCCCAGCAAAGCATGTCGACATCTTCCACCCAAACAATTTGGCTTTTTGCAGCCTATCTTTATTCCCGTAGGAAATACGTGCATTATCTTCATTTTTATTAAGTGCTATTTATTTGTGGTAGAATTTGGCACTTTGTAGCTGAGGGGAGTTTCGCCACAAATTTAAGATCAAATGTGACCTGTGAATGACTTAGTAATGACTCAGCATCAGCTTAAGCTGAATGGAGTGCTGTATAGAATAATATAGAATTGTGTTTGCTTATCTAATGTTAAGAAAAAAACATAAATTATAATTTTAATTTTATTTAAATATAAATATTATTTTATATTTCAATATGTCATTTTTTTTTTGAATGAAAGGATATTCAATTTATTTTAGGGGCAATTACAGGGAGGCTACCCAAGACATTGCTATTTATAAATCAAGCACCTTCTTTCATTAATTTTTCAAATTCTCGCTAAATATACTTCATCGAAGGCCCTAAGTTATGGTAGGGGTATGGTTATGAATAATCAAAATGTAGACATCTAGAGACTGAGGTTGGCTTAAATAAGTTGTTTTATAAAGGCCAACCATTATAAATAAGGAGCATTTAAGGTAAATGGACCCTTTTTTTATAAACCTTCAACCAATAATAAGGGATTCTTTTTAATTGTCAATCCTTGAAAGATAATTTTCTGTCAGATCCCCCACATCTAGCGCTCACTTTATCTCCCTGGTTAAGCCGTTTTTCTCACATTATTTACACTTTATTACTTGGGCTTGATTTAAGTATAAATCTTTCAACACTTTGAAACACAAGGAGAAGACTAGAGTCACAAAGGAGTTCAGAACAATATGGATGTTCACATTCCTTTTTGTTAGTATATAAAATGATGTAATGCCCTTAATATATGTCCCTCTTCGAAATCCCTATCTTATAGCGACCTCCTTATAGATGGAGGGAATGGTAGGAAAGTTAAGTGGAACTAACATAAGGAGGCTAACAAAAAGGATACAGACACAGATATCTTATCGGATAGTCTTTGCAACATAAACTCGAGAAGAAGCCCTCAAAATAAAAAATAAAATCAAAGTTATTTTATTAAGGGTTCAAAGATATCTCCCTTTATGACGTATCCTTGTGGACACTGACATCCTGGGAAATACCCAAGAAAATTCTCAATGAGATAAGTTATGCATGCTTGCTATATATTTATAAAAATAAGACGCCAATGCAATTTTTTTCATCTCAGTAGGGAAAGTTTCCTACTCTCAGAGCAAATCTAGCTTATCGATTAGAGGGTGAACCATCTTAACCCGATAGATTTCTCGACTCTCAACATGAAAGGTATAAGAGAACCACAAGACTTGCCAATTGAGTACCAAATGGGCACAAAAGAGATAATCAATGATAGGTTAGGCTAAACTTCTAAATAGGAAGAAATAACACGACAAAGATTCTACGGATCCACCGTCCCAGGTTATCGAGACTATAAGGCTATTGGTCAAGAAGGTAGTCTACCCAACCAAACTATAAATCTCTTGCCAGTAACCCATTTGTCATGTCATCCAAGGAAATCTGATAAACCTAAAAATAAAAGAAAAAAAAAATTCTAAGGTTCTTATGACTTTAACTAGACTGAAAAGGTAGAATAGGACTTACACCCATCCAAAATATAACAAGGAAGCCTGTCAAGTGCAAAGAAGTAAGAATTCCCATACTATAAATTTGAATTATCTCACAAATGAAACACGATCTCGTTTTGTTCGGGACTTCCTCTAAAGTTCTATATGTGCTAGACAAACCTCCTAAGCATATGAAGGAAATGAGAACACTTTCTCACATAAACTGCAATATAAATACAATATTTTCTAAATTAATCCTAATATGCAGGCTCTATTAAATGCACGAGAGATAAATCAATGTAGTTATAATCATTTTAAATTTGGAGGAAAGTTCATACAGGAAACTAAGTTACAATAAATAGAATTTTTGAATTTAAAAATCTCACAAAATTTTAATCCTATATTAAGCTCATCCATGTAAGATATGTCTCTAAGAAAAAGCTCACTTTAAATATATGTTGACCTCACTTTTTGTTGAGGTCTAATTTTCCTTCCTTTGAAACCTAGGATCTAGCCAAAGGATTTTCTTATTGACTATCCTTGAGGACTAGCAATTGAACCCTACCCCATTAGTAATTCAAAACACCTCTTTGTTCTTCTTGGAGTTCCACATGTTTGGTTATAACCACTAGCACTTAGTAGGATGGAGCCAAGCATGGGAGAAGCTCAAGAGGAGTCCCCACAGGACTATTTGGTCTTAGGGTTAGCCTTGAATGGTGTGGTTTTGGTCAGTCTTGCACACACAAACTTGAGCCCCTCACTTTCACTCTCAACCTACAACCCTAAAACCAAATATGCTTAACCTGATCCCCTTACTCTTTTGGAGACACATGTGAGTGGTCACCCGAACCCTTAGCCTTTAGCTACGATGGCTAGGACCAACACATGGAGGATCTAAAATGGAGAATTTCTTTGGTCTCATGGCTCCCTAAGGGTGATTTCATGATTAACCTCCTCAACGAACTCCAATTTTATTTAAATCCCCAATTTTGGCCTTTTAGCCCCAAACTTTCCAAAAATTACCAAAATGCCCGTCATGGCTCAAAAATTTCTAAAACCTCTAAACTCATTCCAAACATCCCCAAAACTAACCCTAGCTATCCATTGGGCCCGCTTTAACCAAATTGACGAATTTGACAAAAGTCCTAAATTTACCCCTAAATGCCTAAAGTCTCCAAATCAACCCCAATTTTCAACAAATTGATTTCAGACCTCAAAAATTTTAAATCCAAATAAAATTTCATCATGTCTAAGCCTAATTAAAAGCAAATTCTAGCCCAATTGAACCCAATTTCAAGGCCAAAACTCAAATCTAATCTAAATGCCCCAAATTGACCCAAAGCCAAAATTTCACCAAATTTATACTCCCTAACCCTTTCAATTTCACCAAATTCACTTCCTAAACTCTTTATAACATTCCACTAGACCAAATTGAATCCTGAGTTGGCCTAGAGACAAACTCAAGCATAACCCAAATTCAATTGAAACTAAAGTTCCCAATTTTGCCCAAAAATCCAAATCTCACCAAATTGTACCATATAGCCTCTCAATTTCCACCCAATTGACTTCCTAATGCCTCATGATGATTTTCTAAATCAAATTGGCCAATCAATTGAACCAAATCCAAACTCTAGCCAAGCCTTAACCCAAGTCCAACCTAAATCCATGATTTTGAGCACAAACCCTAAACCCATTTGGAGCCACTTGTTCAAGCCTAATTTGGACCACCACAACTGCCATTTGGACTCTAGGGACCAAACTAGATCCTCTCAGCCCATCTTAAAGGTTCCATAGACTAAGGGTCCCATGATTTGGGGGATTCATTCCGATTTTTGGCCAAATGACTCAATCATTGTTTCACTTAATTAAACCTCCATCCTAATGACAAATAAGCTTCCCTCTGACTCCCTTGATTATGCTAGCCACCTCCCCTAGCCTGGTTGGCCAAACTAATGGCCAGAAAACCCAAAACTGAGAAGCTCTCCTCATGGACCAAACTTAATTTGCACCCATTCAATGTGTCTCATTCTAATTGCTAATTGCATTGCTCAGCCTTCCACATAAGCACCATTTTCCATCCTTTGAATTGACCTACTGGCCACCATGTCCTTGACTATTTAAACCTCCACCTCACGACCAAAGGAGAGTGCTACCAATTGCTTAGGGAGAGCCATCCAAATTTCTAAGAGAGCTTGCTCCAGCTTTCCGGAGTTCAATTCTACCATTTTCAGCCACTAAAATCCGTTGTCCAAGCCCAATTTAATCACCCCAAATCCAGGCCCTTTTTCTTTCACTCTTCCAAACTCAACAAAACTTTCTATTAAACCTTCTAAAAGCTTTCTCAAACCAACAGAGGAAGTACCCTGTCAAAATCCCTCTCTCCCGTGCACTAAAACACACTCTTAGACCAAAGCTGCACCACATGTTGGTCGAAGTCCTACCTTTTACCAGAGCAAGATGACACTTTGAGGAGGTTTGTTGGACTACAAGGATGCTTCCAAAAGCATCCAGTCGATGCCTCACCTCTTGGGCAAAAGTATACTTCAAAATCCCTAAATTTAGCCTCAATTTCATTAATTGTGAAGTAGACCTGTATTTCATACGTATGTGACCATATAGATAGGTTCACATTGACTATATGAAGCTATAGGAACAAACCCCATGTGATTTGGTTGAGTATCGAGTGAGACCTTAGGGTTTTAGTATGGACGATTCTCGGTTTAGAACAGATGAAGACGATGAATAGATGTCATCCATTCACACATGTATTGATCAAACAATGGAGGAGAAGCCAAACAAGGAGGTGGTGCATAATGCATGGGCCACAAGGCAGCTGAAGCGAAAAGCGACATCGAATGGGAGTGAACCATGTGTGCTTTCGAAGCCGCCGAGGATGCGTTCAATGTCGCATGGATAAGTAGAAAAATAGGGCATTTTTTATTTATTTAAATACTAAAACTTTAAAAATCCATAACTTAGTGTAGAAAATTTGTAAAAATAAAATAAATATAGCATATTGCTTAGTGAATGGAGGATAAAATGATGAATGAAAAATAAAGATTATTTGTCATATATTTTATTTTATTTTATTAAATATTCTAGAAAGTATTTTAATTATATTTAATTAAATATTGGTCACTTTGGCTTGAAATTTACAGGGCTTATTTTGCTTGTGGTTAAATATGTTCTCTGAGTTTACCGAAGTTAGAGAAAACTTTTAACCCTAAAAGCCCTAATTTTCAAGTCTAGTTGTCTATTTTTGCTTACAATGATTATAAAAATTAAAATAAAAATAAAAAAAAATATGAAATTTGATTTGGCAGGTTCCCTGTGGTCAGAGGACTCTAGGGAAAATTTAAAATGAGTCTGAATAATTATGTACATTATTATAGCAAATTAAGTCATTAAAATTCATAAAAAAAAATTAAATAAATATAATATAGTAAAAAAATTATAAAAATGGTTCCACACTATAAATAATGATCATTGTAACACTCTGTAAAATGTTGAAAATCATTTGATTTGATTTAACCACTAAAGTCTATTTTTCAAGGAAAATAGGATTTTTGCATTAAATTATTTAAAAAAATATATATAATTACAAAAATTATGAAAGTAGTTTTAGGTGTTCCTCGTGATGAGGGGTGCCTAAGAAAAATAAAATTGATATTAAAACAAATACTTCATTTTTTATCTATTTTTTAAAATTAAAATAATTAAAAATAACAAAAATATAAAAATGTATGAAAATGTTCCCATTTGTTCCCTCATCTTTTGGAACCCTTTAAGATATTTTTCTTAATTTTTTTTAATGTAGTTATGTATTTTTAAATGATAAAAGTATATTTTTCTTAAATCTTCATTGAAATAATTGTAATAAATAAATTAAAACTCACAAAAATGAAAAGTTTGTTTATCTCAGTTTTCAGGACTTAGAGAGATTCAATAAAAATATAAAAAGTAATTTTTTTATTTAAATTATATTTTTCTATTTAATTACTCACTAAAATCAAGAAATAATAATTAAAATATAATTTTAAAAAAATCTTGAAATTTGGTCCAAGTGGTCCTCTAACCTAGGTAAACTTCCAATAATTTTTCTAACAACACAAACTTTACTTTGATTAACTATATAAATTAACATAGAAAATTCTTATTTTTGAGCTAAAATAATTATTTAAAATTAAATAAAACCGTAAAATCATAATTTTCTTCTCTGATATTTTAATTGACCCATGAGTGAGGTACCATAAATTCAAAATCATTTGAGTTGTATTTGGCGAGTTATGATGTGGAGAGCCCCAAGGGCAAAATGATAATTTTGAGATTTTGATGTCTTAATTAAATTTTAAGATTAGTCAAAGGTGAAATGGATAATTTTGATCATAGTAAACTCCTTTGGATGCCTGAAACATAAGGGTTTAGGAGGTAGAAACCAACTTGTAACCTTTTCACAATAAGGCTACAATTGTAATTTTCTTAAATTACTATGACTTGGAAGTCAGTTTAACTGGATGATCCTAAAGTTGTGGGCTCAAGTCAAGAAGATAATAAATTAATCATTTGAAGCCCCTAATTGGTGATGAAATGATAAGTGTGATCTTTTAATGAGAATTAAAATTCACTTAATTTAACATTGGGATTATTGCAAATTTATCCTCAAGATTGGATTTACAGGCTTAGTAGTGAGCTAGGCTTGATATTTAAACTTGTTTAATGAGGTTTAGATAAGAGGAATAGAATAAATTAATGATTACCTTTAAACACTACGAGCCTAATTTTAATCATAGTTACAAGAACTTTATTGACTTCAGCTTGTCTTAAAGGCATCCATTTACATAACTCTTAAATAATACATTGAGTGTATGTCTATGTACTCCTACTGTTGGGATAATTATATATTAAGGATCATTGAGCACAGGAAAATTCATTAAAACTTAATTTAACTTCTGATGATTAAATGAATAACATAATAAACTCAAATGAACTCGAAACTTTTCAAAGGATTCTAAAAATTTGTTTAAGGTTATCCCTCAAATACTTCTAAGAACTTTTGGATATTTTGAAGGGTAGTTGAACTTGTTATTATTTTTTCTTGAAAATCATCCATTAAAACTTTTAGGGACCCGCCAAGTTATGCTTCGAGACCCGATAATTCACCTGAATCAATAAAAATGTCATATACTATTTATCCTATATTAACTAACCCAATGCTAAAAAATTTAGGTTTTATCAAAGGTATTGAAATCCTTGTGAGCAACTAAGGATATTTGTTTTTACCGCATATGGATAATCGGGCTTGTGTAAGTCTGATGTCTAGGTGGTTAAGGATATGACGATAATGCTAAAATGTGTTGAAACGAGGGAAACTTCATGGGGTTTAGAATGATATCTCCTACCTCAAGGACCTTTAATAAAAGTAGAAGATAAGGATCGATAATATTATTTAACGACTCTTGAGGAGATGATTTCCCTCCATACTCATAGGTTGAATATAGTCCTAGCCCAATCAAACTCATTAACATGTGGACTAAACCACACTACAAAAAGTTTTAAATAAAAATCTCTTTTGCATGATAAAGTAAATTTAATATGAATGAAAATTAAATTTAAAAATAAAAATTTATAAAGGTCTAAAGTTAATCACTTGGATCGATAGATTATCGGGTTGGTAGCTCTTGCTCAAGGTTGGGAAGCACACAGTCTAGCTCTGAGTCTCTGCCTTTACCAATGACTTACACTCAGCCCCGATAAATATGTGACTATGGGTTTTATTTTCTCTTTTGCACATTGCTACAACCTTTTTTTTTACTTTTAAATACTTGATGCTCTCGTTTACTTTCTTGCAATTTATTTAAATTTCCTGCAAATATATTATGCTTTATAATTTTAATCATGTAGTGGTAGGAGAGGCCCCAGGTACATATTTATATTTCATGCAATGTAATTTTATTTATTTACTTTACAACATCTTCTTACTTGAATTTATTTACTCTACCTACAAAACTAAAACCAAAATAGAAAAATCCAAAAACTTTCAAAATTGAGTTTACATTTTCAAAATAAGCAACAACATAGCATGTTCTTTTGAGTTTACGGGAGTCCCTCGGATTAAGTAACCTGCGGATGCTAACGAGATCTTTCAATTTAAATGAGATTAACAACTCCTTTAGATTAACTAAATTCAAGAGAAAATAGTGGCACCAGAATGAAATAATCATGGGATCCTAACCAGTGTCACTCCAATCAGCTTTAACCCCTCCCCATAACTCTTAAATAACAACAAAACATGTTAGTTAAAACTTGAACCTTGAACCTCGAGTTGTCACTTCGACGAGCAGCTTAGAGCTAACTTCACGGGTAGCATCACAAGGATGTTCATAAGAATAACTTTAAGAGTGCAAGCAGATCTACAATAGCAATATTTTCCTTAGAATTAAATAACAAGCTATAGGACTTTGAGGTAGCTCATCTAGTACGTCATAAATCCTCACCTTTTCCTTAGGTCGTTGTTTAATCATGATGTGCAATTTAAGCTCTGATTTACCTTAGGCTCCGAGGTTGTCGTTCGTTACGACATAAATTCTCTTATCTTCCAGGCTATTTGTATGATTGTGTCATGCAAATGTAAGCTCTAATTAATAAAATTGGCATGATGAGACATTTAATAATATCTCTTCAAAATTGAAGCCAAACCATAGGATAGCTTGGGAAGTCACCGAGGTTCTCCTCACGATTTGTGGCATCCCATATTTTTTTCCCTTTGGATTCCATAATAAAAGTTCCAAACTTGATTTTTTTCTCATTTGATACTCCTTTTTCCAACCTTGAAAGTCCTAAATAATAAAATTCTTGAAGAAAATATTTTTTAATCTAAATCGAGAGTTTTCTTAGGTAATTTTCATTGTCTGAGATGTAATTAACTATAGGGGTTTGTCCTTATAGGAAAATTTACAATCTACTTTAACATAAACCCTGTCAAATCTTTCATATTAGATAAAGAAAATTTGACGATCAACATAAATGGTTTCGCAGACTAAAAAATATCATAAATTCTTTAGTTTATTTAATTGAGCCTCATCAGCAAGTAATATATTTATTCATAGGGATAGATGCATTACTTGCAGTGTTGCACTCGTTTATTTGAACTATTGTCTATATGAGATCGGTTCACTCTCGTATTTTCAAAATTAAACTATTACTTTTCAAAATTATAATATATGTATTAAATTAAAAATGTACCTTTTCCGAAAAGGCGACAAGCAATTTTCTGGTGACTCCGTTGGGGATTAATATCTTTCTCCATTGTGATCAAGAAGTCTTGTTTTCATACATCGATAATGTGTTCATGTCCCTCATGGTCTAGATTATCCTTTTTCCCACTGGCACACTTCACCAATTACTTTCTTGGGTAAGTGATCACCTGAAAATTACTTATTTTTAGTGTACATTTCATAAACATTTTATTTACACTCTAATGATATTACACATTAAAGGAAGGTATTTTGCATGTTTTTGTCTTCAGGTACAGGAAATGGACTATTAGCAAAAATGAAGTAAAAATTGTGTCATTTGAAGTCAAATCGAGCAAGGAAGAAAATTCTGACCTGACACATTTTTTTATGTCTTTCTAAGTTTAATATCCTTTACATTTATCACATATTTTTTAATGAAATTACACTTTAAAAATGTGATTTTCATGTCTATTTTGTAGGTACATCAATTTGGAGTGCAATAGAGCTGAAAAGGGGCAAAACGGAGCTGAAACGGAGAAAAACAGGGCGAAACAGTGGAGATGCCTGAAGGGTGGCCTATAGGCACTAGTGATGAGGAGAAAATGGTGCCTAGGCACTATAAATGGTTGGAGACAGATTTGGATGAGTTTTGGTGGTTCTGAGATGCTTTAGAAGGTTTTATATGACTATGCACGCCCATTGGAGTGGTTAAATGAATCTAGAAACTTGGAGTGGCTTTTGAATGAAGAGACATATCTCTTGGAGTGAAAGGGTGTGTCTTTTGTATGAAGAGATGCATTTCTTTCAGAAAGAAGGGTTTTTGCTTCTCTTTAAATAGAGAGGCTTAGCGTCTCTTATGAAAAGTAATTAGAGGAGTATAGAGAAGAAATTTGGAAGGGTTTTAAGAGGAATTTTGTCTGAGTTTATGGAGATGTAGATTTCTCCATTTTTTTGAGAGATTGGTGAGGGATTTTAAGATACATGAATAAGGAAGTATAAGCAGCGCATGGATCGAAATGAGAATTTGTTGGAGAGATTTTTTTTCTTACTTCATAGGGAAAAGTTATGTATTGTGTTCTTTATTATCTTGTAATTATTGTGAGCATTTTCTAGTGGATTTTCTTTGATTTAAAGGAAGTTTTCTATTGTGTTTTATCCATGCTTCATAAGTAGTTTTCTTTACTCTTTTCTTTCAATATGAAGTAGTGAAATGTGTAGGACAACTTATTTTATAATAGAATTGTTTTTGTTTTAATGTGATGAGTAATATCTCCTCCACTTCATTGACATAACTTAAATGGCAGGAGGTTACGTTAAAATCTGTTGTAAGTGAAAATCAAACTCGAGAGAGCAGTGATCTCACAACTCGAGTGAGCTCACATTGTCCGGTTGGCTATTGCAAAATAGTATGGGCGGAAATGCAACTTTTAAGGAAATAAAATTCATGATCTGTTTCTAGTAGAAGCATCTAGGTGACAGATAGTTACATAAAATTATTAGAATACTAAGCATACCTATATGCTCGAAAGAGGTTCGGCAGACATATGTTCCTTGGTGGCACATAGCTTATTACACAATGCTATTAATTCTTTTACTGTTTATGTCATTATCTTCATTTTACTTCTCTTTTGTAATAAATTGGATACATTTTTAAGAATTTATATTTGCTTAGAAATTCTCTTATTTCATAAATGTGATGATATTTCTATCGGTCCTTCATTTACTTTACAAATTGGCAACTTATATTGTTAAAACCTATTGAGGAAGTTATAGACCCAAAAGGGCTAAGATTTCTAGACTTGTAAGTATCACATTCTACATTGGAATAAGCAGTCGCGATCGTCCAAAGGTGGGTTGACCAAATGAAAATATGTTGAGATTTTCATACCTATTTTACACTGTTTTTGATGATATTTCACTTTGAAGAAATGTATTTTTGATGATTTGTTACAGGAATGATTAATTAGGGTCATTGGAGAAAAAAGATGCAAAAAGGAGCAAATTTGGAGCGAAAAGTACCAAAATGTGAAGATTTAAACTAGGGCGCCGACGGCAAGCCCAATGGCACCGACGACGAGAATTTCCCGAGACTACAAATTAAATAATTTAGAAGGCCCGCCGACGGCGCTCTAGAGGCCGCCGATGGCGAGACCGGCGGTTATGTCCAAAGGTGCATTGGATGTGACAAATTTTGGAGGGATGCTTAGGTAACTCTTGGGAAAACTCTTCTAAATCTTTAAAAGAAGATTTTGGCCAAAAACCTAGAGACTTCTGGAGATTTTTGGAGGAGGCTCCTTGGTTAGAGAGGGTCTATTAGTGTGTAGACAGTTTAATTGTGAGGAATTGTTCGAGAGATTGTAAAAGTTGAGGGAAAGTGAGAGATTTCTTCCTCCTTGCCGCTTCGAAGAGGAATTCTGTGTGCTGTAAAGAAAGGAAGAGATTCAGAGGAATTTCGAGGAGTTTTCTTGGGGAGGAATTAGAGATAAGTGTTATTCACTTGTTGTGTTTTGTATGAAATTGCTTTTATATATAAATTCTAAGTTTTGTTGTGACTTCCCCATGAGTTTTGAGTAGTTTTATCTGTCTTTCTCCTTGTCTTCAGATTTTTGAAATGGTGATTTAAATTGGTTGAGCCATGAAAATGTTAAAGAAGTTGTGATGATCTTTTCACTTCGATCTTAATTTACTTTCAATCTGGCCAATTGATTTATTAAAATATGTTGAGTTTTACAACTAAAGTGAAGATTACATCAAGGATTTAGGGAGGTCAAAGCCCTTGGAAAGTGGGTGCAAGTAAATAGGGAAATAAAATTATCGGGCGTAAAATTGGAGATTTTAGAGTGACAGACTAAAATCTCTAATTCGGTCCTATCTTTTGGATGCTGAAGTGTAGATGTTATCCCTCAGGCGAGGGGAACATGGGAGCTCTGAAGTGAGAGTCGGTATCTTCCCTTCCTAGCCACAGATTCAGTAAACAAGCATAGTATTAGTCAATGTTCTTAATGCCTAGAATCAATAAAGGCATATCACTACTGCGCTTAGTAACTAACAGTAACTTTATATATGCTTAAAAATACAAGTATTTAATACTGCTGCTAAAATATTTAATTCCTCCGCAACTACACTAAAAACTTAATAACAATTATAGATTCGATAAAAATGTATATATAAAATATTCAATAATAGTAAAGTCACACTTATCAACGCAAGTATACGTATCGCTCAACTAATATAGGGCTCTAATGGAGTCCTAGATATCGATCCCACAGGGAGTAGTATTAGAAGCTACGAACAAGATTTTAGAAAAGCAATACCCAATCGCAATAATGGAATTCAAATTGCTTATCTGTCTCTAATAGACAATTGAAATAAACAAGTAATTTTAATAACTCTTAAATAACTAGTTATACTCATAAAGTTTTTAATTTGATATTCAATATATAAGAAAGCATCATTTTCCTTGTCAAGAAATTATAGAGAAAGGATAAAGTGAATCAGTTCAAATTGTATTGTTCCAAATATGAGCATGCATATTCTTTACCCTTTGGTCCAGGCAGAAAGAACATTAACTAATCATATGCTTGTTTACTGAATCTGCAGCTAGGCTAGGAGGATGTCAGCTCTCACTTCAGAGCTCCCACGTTCCCCTTGCTTGAGGGCAAACATCTAAACTTAAGCACCAAAATGATAAGACTAAATTGGAGATTTTAGTCTGTCACTCTAAAATCTCCAATTCTACGCCCGATAATTTTATTTCTCTATTTATTTGAACCCAACTTCGAAGGGCTTTGACCTCCGTGAATGTTGGATGTAATCTTCACTTTAGTTGTAAGACTCAACATATTTTAATAAATCAATTGGCCAAATTGAAAGTAAATTAACAGCAAATTGAAAAGATCATCGCAATTTCTTTAACATTTTCATTGCTCAACCAATTCAAATCACCATTTCACAAATCTCAAGGCAAGGAGAAAGACGGAGAAAACTACTCAGAACTCATGGAGAAGTCACAACAAAACTCAAAATTCATATATAAAAGAAAAGTCATACAAACTACAACAAGTAAATAACACTTATCTCTAATTTCTCCCCAAGCAAACTCCTTGAAGTTCCTCTGAATCTCTTCATTTCTTTACTGCACACAAAATTCCTCTTTGAAGCGGTAAGGAGGAAGAAATCTCTCACTTTCCCTCCACTCTTACAATCTCTCGAAGAATTCCTCACAAATTAGACTCTCTAGTAAACTCTTTATACACTAATAGAACCTTTCTAACCTCCATGACCTCGAACTCCTCTTCGGTCTCCCTCAATTTTTGGCTAAAATCTTCTTTTAAAGTTGTGGATGAGTTTTCCCAAGAGTTGCCTAAGCACCCCTCCAAAATTCGTCCTCATCCAATGCATTGTTGGACATAACTGCCGATCTTGCCGTCAGCGGCCTCAAGGGCGCCATCGGCGGGCCTTCTAAGTGAATTAAATCTCGAGTCTCAGGAAAAGTCCGTCGTTGGTGCCGTTGGGCTCGCCATCGACGCCCTAGTTCAAATCTTCACATTTTGGTCTTTTTCTCTCCAAATTCCTTCCTTTTTGCATCTTTTACTCCAATGACCCTAATTCATCATTCCTGCAACAAAACATTAAAAATATCTTTCCTTAAAGAGCAATATCAACAAAAATAGTGTAAAATAGGTATGAAAATCTCAACAAATTTTTCCTTGGTCTGTAACTAAACATTAGGAGTTTTTCCTAGTATTGTGGAACCAAATCCTAAAGCTCAAGGAAAAGAAAAAATAAAAGTGATACAATTACAAAGTGGAAAAGAATTGGAAACAAGAGTACAAAAATAAATAGAAACTGAAAAAGAGAAAGTGGATACGGAAAAAGAAAAGGATCATGAATACCCAGAATTAGAATATCCACTTACAGAAATAAAAATTATCATGGAGAAACCTTCACCACTGTTTCCTCAAAGATTGAAGCAACATAAACAGAATAAACAATTTTCTAAGTTCTTAGAAATTCTTAAGAAATTAACGGTAAATATTCCCTTCATAGAAGCTTTAGAGCAAATGCCCAATTATGTGAAGTTTATGAAATATATTCTGAACAAGAAAAGGAAGTTCACAGATAATGAAATTGTTGCACTTAGCGAAGAGTGTAGTGCAATTATTTAGAAAAAGCCTCTGGAAAAAGTAAAAGATTCAGGTAGTTTCACTATACCGTGTGATGTCGGTGAAAATTTTTATAGAAGAGCTTTATGTGATTTGGGAGCCAGCATTAATCTTATGCCTCTATCAATTTTCAAAAGATTAGGATTAGGAGAAGTCTCACCTACTTCTGTAACTCTGCAGTTAGCAGATAGTTCAGTTACTTATCCTAAAAGAGTTATAGAAGATGTGTTAGTAAAAGTTGATAAATTTATCTTTCCTATGGATTTCATTATTTTAGATAGGAAGGAAGATAAAGAAATACCTATCATTTTAGGGAGACCATTTTTAGCTACTGGAAAAGCTAAGATAGATGTTCAAAAGGGAGAATTGACTATGAGAGTCAACAATCAAGAAGTGACTTTTAACATTAAAAAATCTATGAAATACCCTGCTGTTGAAAGAGATAATGAATGTCTTCGCATGGAAATTAATGAACATCTATTGAAAGAGCATTTTAAAGAACATTTTGAAGAGAAAGAATAATTTGAAGACAGTGATGAAGTTATTTTGGTCAAAACAGAGAATGAAGAATTATATTATGTTCAGGGAAGATTTGAGATGCTAGATATTACAGAAAATGCTGATAAGAATCTAGTTCCATCAATTACAAAACCACCTGAACTTGAGTTGAAAATATCACTTAAGCACTTGAAGTATGTGTTTCTGGGAGACTCATCTACACTACCTGTTATTATATCCTTAGAATTAAATTATTTGCAAGATCAAAGACTGTTAGATACATTAAAAAGATATAAGAAAGCTTTTGGTTGGACCTTAGCTGATATGAAAGGAATCAGTCATTCGATATGTTTGCACAGAATTATACTAAATGAACAATAAAACCAAGAGTTGATCAACAAAAGAGATTAAATCCAATGATGAAAGAAGTAGTTAAGAAGAAAATTTTGAAATGGTTAGACACTAGAATTATATAGCCTATTTCAGACAGTGCATGGGTAAGTCCAATTCATTATGTTTCTTAGAAAAGAGGAGCGACTATTGAAACAAAAGAGAATAATGAATTAATACCTATCAGACAAGTTACTGGGTGGTGTATTTGCATTGATTATAGAAAATTAAACACTACCAATAGGAAAGATCACTTCCCTTTATCATTTTTAGACGAAATAGTAGATAGACTTGCTGGGCACAAATATTTTTGTTTTTTAGATGGATATACCAAGGATGTCAAACCAAGGTTATTTAGATGGATAATTTTGATGCAAGAATTTGATCTTGTGGTTATTAATAGAAAGGTAACTGATAATCAAATTGTTGATCATTTGTCAAGATTAGAAAATCATGAATTATCTGACACCGACAATGAAATTACAGACAGTTTCCCTGATGAACAAATTTATAATATTAATGAGTGGAAAATACCATGGTATGTTGATATTTTTAATTATATTGTAAGTGATATTTTGTCACCTATGCTGACATTATAACAACAAATAAAATTCATTCATGATGCGAAAGCATATTTTTCGGATGAGCCTTATTTATATAAACAATGTAAGAATCTTATTATGAGAAGATGTGTACCTTGAAGAAACTGATCTAATCATTCAGAAATGTCATGATTCTGAATTTGGAGGACATTTTTGGATTGATAAATCTGCTTATAAAATTTTACAAGCTAGATTTTATTGGCCTACTATCTTTAGAGATGTTTATAGATACATAAAAACTTGTGATCGATGTCAATGAGAAGGCAATACATCTAGAAGAAATGAAATGCCTCTGAATTTCATGTTAGAAGTTGAGATCTTTGATGTTTGGGGATTAGATTTCATGGGACCATTTATTCCTTCATTTAGGAACTTATACATATTAATTGCAGTAGATTATGCTTCAAAGTGGATTGAAGCACAAGCTTTACCTCGTTGTGACGCTAAAAGTGTTTCAAGATTTTTAACGAAAAATATTTTAAGTAGATATGAAATGCAGAGAATGATTATCACTGACGGAGGATCCCATTTTAGGAATAAATAAATTCAGAGATTGGCAAAAAAAGTTTAATATTATTCATAGAATCTCTACTGCCTATCACCCTCAAACCAGTGGGTTAGCTGAAGTTTCTAATAGAGAGATTAAGCAAATACTTAAGAAGACTGTAAACCCTAGTAGTGTAGATTGGTCCACTAGACTGGATACCGCATTATGGGCTTACAGGACTGCTTATAAAACTCCTATCGGAATGACTCCTTACAGACCAATTTTTGGAAAGACTTGTCACTTATCAGTAGAATTGGAGCATAAAGCATATTGGGCGATTAAAGAATTCAATTATAATTTGAAAGATACTGGTAAGAAGAGATTGTTACAATTGAATGAATTGGAAGAATTAAGAATGAATCTTATGATAACAAAAGAATTTATAAGGAGAAACTAAAGTTATGGCTTGATCGTAAGATTAACCAGAAGAACTTTGAACCAGGATAAGAAGTTTTGCTTTACAATACAAGGCTGAAGTTATTCTCTCGGAAATTGAAGTCTCATTGGTTAGGACCCTTTACTGTGACTCAAGTTTATACTTACGGAGTTGTTAAAATTGAAGATCAAAAGACTGGAAATAGATAACTGTATTTTGAGGGTAAAAGACCAAATTTTAAAGAGGTTTTAATGATTAGCCAACCTGAATAATACCTGAATAGGTCGGGCTGACGACGTTAAACCAAGCGCTTTATGGGAGGCAACACAAAGTTATGTTTATTTTTATTGTAATTATAGTAGTTTTTATTTGAAATTATTGTTAGTTTGTGGTATTATTAAACTCTACTACTCTTATTTACCCTTGAATCATCATAAAAATTGGATCCATAGAGAAAAATTGAAACGCATTCGGACAAGAGCAAAATTGTGCAATTTTTGCCTTAGGCACCGACGGTGCCACTGACGCCGCCTACGGCGGGTTTTTCGTGCCACTGACGCCACCTACGGCGGGTTTTTCCCGAGAGTCCAGGCAATTAAATTCTAAAGGCTCACCGATGGCACCCTCAAAGCCGCCGACTGCGAGACCAGCGGGATGGCAGTTTCTGGGGTTTGAATGGGCATTTTTTGGCAATTTTAGGCGGAAGTTACTCCTTTTAAACATCCAAATTTGATTCTTAAGTTCATATTTCCCCAAAAACGAAGTGAAACTTCACCAAATTCATCCTTAGGGCATCTAATTCCCCTGAAAACCATAGAATGCAAGTATTTAACCGGAGAAAGTTTATTTGTGCGGAGGCTCAGCGAATCTTCAACAAGGTACTAGTAAAGAAAAGATTAATCAAGGAATGAGGATTGGTAAATTGAGGATTAAATAATCCATCGATGACAATTGAAGAGATGATTGTGTGGCGAAGATGGGAAGTGTTGTGCTACACTACAGCCGCTGTATTTGTTCCTGTGGTGAAGGAATTTTATGCTAATTGCATGGAATCAACCAGGGAGTGGTTTATGTGCGAGGTAGATGGATAACTTTTACTCTTACACTGATCAATGAATTATATATGATCAAGAACGTTCCTGTCTGCCATTATTCCAACTTCATCCCGACAAGAACCCTGATGAATGAAATTTACCAATATTTAACTGACAAAACTGAAGACTACGAAATAAGAGAAAACAGGTGTGTTAGTTTTTATGCGACACTTCTAAATCTCGTTTCTAAACACTGGCACTTTTTCATTTCTGCAAAACTGTTACCGACGATGAGGATCGGTAAAGTTTCTAAGGAAAGTGCTATTATTAATTGCTGCATCAAAATGGGGTTGTTGATTAATATTGGATCGATAATTGTGAAGTCTGTTTTTGGCCTAATCGTTCATGGATCGACTTATGGGCTTGGACATCCTTCCACAATTTCTTACTTTGTAGTCAGTTCCAAGTATCTTATGAAAATTGGGAAATGGTACTTCTACTTTGGAAGCCTTTAGACCCAACTGAGAGATTCCCAGCCAATGAAGATGAAAATGATATGACTATTATGGTGGATCAATCGTCTCAGAATTCACTGCCTATTCAACATTTAGTTTCGGACAAGACACTAGTGGTCCTGTGTAGAATCAAGAAATTGGAGAAGGAGGTACAAAATATTATGAATGTAATTAATAATATCTTTGATTTCTTCGATCATCTACACTAGAGGATGAAAGAACATTTTTCTCACTCTAAACATATCAAAGATAGTTTGATACGGCTGATGAGAAGGATGAAATTGATAGAAGAGAACTCTACTGAAGAATTTCCAAACCGATCCTTCTATAACCTCTTCATTCATGTGCAATCAACGGGTGATCTCAGAGAAGAATCTAGCACTGAATCTGAAGAATAGTAGATTTACATTGCTACTTGTCTATCTATGTGTGTAATTTTGGTTTGAACTTTATGTTTGTTTTGCTTTAGAATTTTGCTTTTAGATCTCTGTATAGTTGAGACTGATCATGGGATGTTTGTTTTCAGCGTTTTGAGTTTTGTGGCTTGGAATGCGACGCTGAATTAATGTATTAAGGTTGAGGAAATACCAAACTTAAGTGTGTTGTGTAACATATATTGTAACCCTTGGAATTTATATATAATTGTGATGTTTTGTGTTGTGAAAGTTTATTTATGATAAGTACATCATTTAATCACTTAAAATTATGTCTATAATGATTGAACAGATGTCATTGAGGCTTGAAATTGATTGAAATTGCAAAAATCTGGAAATTGAACCAATTCAATAAGGCTCGCCGATGGTGCCCTCGACATCGCCGACGGATCATCCCCTTCCTATAAAAAATGTAATTTTCGACCTAGGGCTTGAGAAATCTTGGATTTGAGGGCGATTTCAAAGCATTTAGACACTGGATTTGATCATCTCTTGGTAAGAGATTCACTCCAAACTAAAAATATTTGATTTTCACCATGAACTTCTTCCACATTGAGAAGATCCAAAAAAATTGAGAATGTGAAGAAAATATTGAGAATAATTTCATGGAATTTAGTTTTGAACTCTTAGAATCACTCTTGGAAGCCATTATTTGCATATTTGAGTATATTTCAGAATTTTTTATAATTTTGATTAGATTGAACTGGCTCCACGACAAAAGAGACGACTTGAGTTCGACGAGTCTCGCTTTGTCAATGCAAAGGCTCAATTGAGATTTACTTCAGTGTTTGAAGGAAAGAAATTTATACAAGATTGAGCTTTTGAGAGTCCAAGAGGAGAAATTCAACGAGTTATTACCGAGTGGAGGTGGGAAAATTTCTGTTACACCACCAATATGGCTACTACAAATATTGTAAAAGAGTTTTATGCCAATGTGTTCTATTATGAGGACGGAATCGTTCAAGTGCGGGGATTTTCTATTGAATTTAGTGTCGCCCGCATTAACTCCTTTTATGAAGTCCCAAACTCCTATAGCTGCCACTATGAAACCTTCAGTACGATGGAAGACCTGCTGAACGATATGATCAATTTTCTCATTGATGGGAAAGGAACATGGAAGATAAAGAAATGAGAATAGGTAAATATTTCTGCTTCCATGTTAAATGCCACATCTAAAGTGTGGAACTATTTTATTTCCTCTACTCTGTTACCGACCTATCATCATAGTGAGGTAATAAGAGATAGAGCTATTCTGAATTTATGTATTAAAAAAAACAGAAATATAAATGTGGGGAGAATCATTTTAAGAATATATTGACCACGACAAGGAGTGAAAAAAGTGGATGTCTAGGACATCCTGGCCTCTTTTATGCACTTTGCCAACTTTCTGGAGCGGAAACTGGAGATGATGAGAAATGAGTTTACCCTATGAAACCCATTAGTAAAGCTAATTTAAATACATATGAATCCCATGAAAAATAGAGAACTAATAGTACAAGTCAAGAACCTTCTATAAGTAGAGATATCCCATCTACTAGTTATGACCTTCCACCTTTTATTTCCCCTACCCTGACTGATTTAATGAATGAGTTGTCCTTTAGAGCTAATAAATGAAAGGACTGGAGGCTTAGAACGTAGACATGATTATGATAGTGAGTTTCTATAGAGGCATTCAGATTTTGAGATAGCTTACTATGAAGCTCAGGCCCAGCACTATAGAGGTGAGCCTGATGTTACTTTTCCTTAATGCCCCCGATATACTCAGTATCAGCCCAATCCACCTCCTAACTAAGGAGACAAAGACATAGTTTGGGATTTTGACATTTGATAGTAGTTGATGTACTTTTACTTTTAATTTTATTTTTGCAATGTTTGTAATAGAAATGAATGTTTTTGTGTTTGTACTTTCATTTTTATTGTTATGTTGTAATTAGATAATTTTAATTTTTGTTATAATTTTTTGGTGTGGTAGTTGAAATTTGTTAAATTGTAGTGTGATGTGATTTTCATTTTTGCATTTTAATTGTAATTATTTTGTTTAGTATTGTGGATAATAAAATATTGTGTTTGTATAATATTTAATTTTGTACTTATTTCAAAATTTCATTACCCAACAAATTCTCTAATGATTTATATGTATAGAAAGCTCCTAATGTTACAGACCAGGTGAAGCAGAAATTTTGAGGACTGCCAAAATTTCAGAATGATGAAAATGCCTAAAATACTGAGGTATGATTTATATTTCAAATTTTTCTTTCCACCCGTATCATTTTATATTGAAACATTTAAGTTTGGGGAGGGAAGAAAAAGATTAACTATTAGATGTTCTCAATTTAAGTATTTTCAAAAATTATTAATATAATTTTATGTAGTGAATTTAATTCAGTTAACTATATTTTGTAGATATTTAAATATTATGATAGATTTAAAGAAATACTTTTGTAATGAAAATTAATTTTGTAAATTAAGATATTTAGTATAAGAGAATAAGACTACAGCTAACTTTTTAAAGTAAAGGAAACTATATTTTGAAGTGTTAAGAATCTGGAAATTCATTTGAGAAGAAAAGATTGGGGCTCAATGATGTAAAAGCTATGAAATATTTATAAGGTAAAGAAATGCTTTGAGTTTCAAATTTAGGGAAAGAAAGGTGATGTTCAAAATCATTAAAGGCTATCCGGATATAATAATCCTCACTTGAAAAAGGAAAAATAAAGGATTGACAACAATCCCTGAAAAGAAAAGAAAAATATATGGGATTAAAAGCAATCTAAATGAAAAAGAGAAAAGGAAAGAAAGAAAAAAAACTATGAAAGTGAGGAGAAGCTTGAGGAGATGCCTAATTAAAAATTGGCTTCACTGGACCTACCTAAAGGGAAACCTTAAATACATTCATGAACTTATATTTATGGATTAGATCTTTTACTAGTAGTGTTCTCATGAAGTTCTTATCATTTGAATATTCTATGTCACTTGATATTACAACATATAATCATTCTTGAAATGAATAGAAAACTAGAACTCTTAAACTTGATGACTAGATAATCTTGTACCTACAGAGTTAATTTAATTACTTGAATTTTTTTTCTAAAAATCTCACTATGGTATTTATTTAAATCAAACTTATAGTATTTCTGAATTAAAACTTTTCTCCAATAGATCATAACTTTTATATAGTACCAAAATTACTTAAGGGCAAGTAATAGTTAAGTTTGGGGGATTTTGACCAAAGGAAAATATGTTGAGATTTTCATACCTATTTTACATTATTTTTGATGATATTGCACTTTAAAGAAAGGTATTTTTCATGTTTTATTGCAGGAATGATGAATTAGGGTCATTGGAGTAAAAAGAAGCAAAAAAGAGCTAATTTGGAGCGAAAAGGACACAAATGTGAAGATTTTAACTAGGGCGCTCACGGCGAGCCCAATGGCATCGACGACGAGAATTTCCCGAGAATACAGATTAATTAATTTAGAAGATCTGCCGACAGCGAGATTGGCGGTTATGTCCAAAGGTGCATTGGATGTGGACAAATTTTGGAGGGATGCTTAGGCAACTCTTGGGAAAACTCTTCTACATCTTTAAAAGAAGATTTTAGCCAAAAACCTAGAGACTTCTGGAGATTTCTGGAGGAGGCTCCTAGGTTAGAGAGGGTTCAGTACTGTGTAGAGAATTTAATTGTGAGGAATTGTTCGAGAGATTATAAGAGTGGAGGGAAAGTGAGAGATTTCTTCCTCCTTACCGCTTCGATTAGGAATTTCGTGTGTTGCAAAGAAAGGAAAAGATTCAGAGGAACTTTGAGGAGTTTTCTTGGGGATGAATTAGAGATAAGTGTTATTTACTTGTTGTAGTTTGTATGACTTTACCTTTATATATGAATTCTGAGTATTGTTGTGACTTCCCCAAGAGTTCTGAGTAGTTTTCTCTGTCTTTCTCCTTGTCTTAAGATTTGTGAAATGGCGATTTGAATTGGTAGAGCCATGAAAAGGTTAAAGAAGTTGTGATGATCTTTTCACTTCAATCTTAATTTACTTTTAATCTGGCCAATTGATTTGTTAAAATATGTTGAGTTTTACAACTAAAGTGAAGATTACATCCATGATTCAGGGAGGTCAAAGCCCTTGGAAATTGGGTGCAAGTAAATAGGGAAATAAAATTATGGGGCATAGAATTGGAGATTTTAGAGTGAGAGACGAAAATCCCTAATTCTGTCCTATCTTTTGGATGCTGAAGTGTAGATGTTAGCCCTCAGGCGAGGGGAACGTGGGAGCTCTGAAGTGAGAGTCAGTATCCTCCCAACCTAGCCGCAGATTCAGTAAACAAGCATAGGATTAATCAATGTTCTTTATGCCTGGACCAAAGGGTAAAGAATAGATATGCTCCTATTTGGCACAATACAATTTGAACTGATTCACTTAATCCATTCAATATAATTTCTTAACAAGGAGAAAGATGCTTTCTTATATATTGAATATCACATTAAAAACTTTATTAGTATAATTAGTTATTTAAAAGTTATTAAAATTACATATTTATTTCAATTGCCTATTAGTGACAGATAAACAATTTGAATTATATCGTTGTGATTAAGTATTGCTTTTCTAAAATCTTAGTTCATAGTTCTAATATTACTCTCTGTGAGATCGATAACTAAGACTTCATTAGAGCTCTATATTACTTGAGTGATACTTATACTTGCATTGATAAGTGTGACTTTACCTTTACTGAATGTTATATATATATATATATATATCTTTATCAAATCTATAACCATTGTCAAGTTTTTGGTGTCGTTGTTGAGGAATTAAATCTTCTAGCAGCTGTATTAATTACTTGTATTTTTAAGCATATATAAAGTCACTCTCAGGGGTGCAATTAAATAGAAATATAAGATTTGATGTGCATAGAATTGATGTTTCTAGAGTGACAGGCTACATTCTTTTATCAATTTGGTCTAGAGATTAGAACTAAGGGTCATTGGTAGGTCCTATAGAGAGGGTACAATGGGTAATCTAGAAGTGATAGGCTAGAAGCTACCTAGCACTACTATACATGTTGAAACCAACTTTAGATTAGTCAATGTTATTTACACAATCAAAATAAATAAGGAATATGTATGCTCCTATTTTTCACTATAATATCATATTTTAAGCATTTAATTCTTATATATTATCTAGGTCAACACACAAGAAGGGTAGTCTTTAACATCTCAAAATTCTCCAAACTAATTAATCAAGATAAGTTATCTTTTGAATTAATATTTGCATTTATGAGTAGTTGTTATCCTTACATTTAATATTTGCATTTAGGAGTAGTTGTTATCCTTACATTTAATATTTTCATTTAGGAATAATTGCTAGATAAAACACCATCTTAATCGACCATTGACCAAAGAAAAATATGTTGAGATTTTCATACTTATTTTACACTAATTTTGATGATATTGCACTTTAAAAAAAGTTATTTTTATGTTTTGTTATAGGTATGTTGAATTATGGTCATTGGAGCAAAAAGATGCAAAAGGAGTGACTTTGGAGCAAAAATGACCAAAATATGAAGATTTCATCTTGGGCGCTGACTGCGCCATCGATGCTGCCGACGGTGGATTTTTCCCAAGAGTCCATAATTAAATATTCTAGAAGGTCGCCGACGGCACCATCGTGGTCGTCGATGGCGAGAAGGACTGCTATCTCAATAGATGCATTGAATGTGGACGATTTCTGAAGGGATGCTTAGACAACTCTTAAAAACTCTTCTAAGACTTTAAGAGAAACATTTTGGAGGCCAAAAAATGGGGAGTCAAGAGTGTCCAAAGAGTGTAGACAGGTCTACTAGTGTTCAAGGGAGTGTAATTTAGGGTTAAGTATTGTGAGGGATTCTTCGAGAGATTGTAAGAGTGGAAGGAAAGTGAGAGATTTCTTCCTCTTTGCCGCTTCACAGGAGAATTCTGTGTGTTGTAAAGAAAGGAAGAGATTCAGAATTGGACATAAGTTATATTTACTTATTGCAGTTTGTATGACTTTGCTTTTATGTATGAAATCTGAGTTTTGTTGTATCTTCTTCATGAGTTCTGATTAGTTTTCTCTATCTTTCTGCTTGTCTTGAGATTTTGTGATATGGTGATTCGAATTGGTTGTGCCATGAGAAAATTAAAGAAGTTGTGATGATCTTTTCACATTAATCTTTATTTACTTTCAATATGGTCAGTTGATTTGTTAAATTATGTTAAGTTTTACAACTAAAGTGGTTATAACATCCAAGATTTAGCGAGGTCAAAGTCCTTAAAAGTTGGGTGCAAATAAATAGGGAAATAAAAATTATCGGGCGTAGAATTGGAGATTTTAGAGTGACAAACTAAAATCCTCAATTCAGTCCTATTGTTTGGGTGCTCAAGTGTAGATGTTAGCCCTCAGGTAAGGGGAACATAGAAGCTTCGAAGTGTGAGCCTGTATCCTCCTAGCCTAGTTGCAGATTCAGTAACCAAGCATAGGATTAGTCAATTTTCTTTATGCCCAGTCCAAAGGGTAAAGAATACGTATGCTCTTATTTGGCACAATACAATTTGAACCAATTATATTTTATCCATTCACTTAAATTTCTTGACAAGGAGAAGGATGATTTCTTATATATTGAACTTCACATTAGAAACTTTATTAGTAAAATTATTTGATTGATAGTTTATTAAAATTACATTTTT
Source organism: Phalaenopsis aphrodite (assembly GCA_003013225.1). Classification (NCBI taxonomy): domain Eukaryota; kingdom Viridiplantae; phylum Streptophyta; class Magnoliopsida; order Asparagales; family Orchidaceae; genus Phalaenopsis; species Phalaenopsis aphrodite. Next base: position 775,578 of record NEWO01000157.1, on the reverse strand, counting down.
ATTTTAATTGCCTATTAGTGGCAAATATGCAATTTAAACTATGTTTTTGTGATTAAGTATTGATTTTCTAAATCTTAAGTTCGTAGCCTCTAATATTACTCCCTCTTGGATTGATATTCAAGACTCCATTAGAGCCCTGTATTACTTGAGCGATACATATACTTGCGTTGATAAGTGTGACTTTGCAATTATTGAATATTTTATACACATCTTTATCAAATCTATAACTGTTGTCAAGTTTTTAGTGTTGTTGCCAGAGATTTAAATCTTCTAGCAGCAGTATCAAATTTTTGTATTTTTTAGCATATATAAAGTCGCTGTCAAGTTTTCGGTGTCGTTGTCGGGATGTAAAAATTAGATTTAAAAAAAAATAGAGTAACGGACAAATTAGGACTATTAAAAAACTTTTACTTGAATTAAAACTTATTTTCATATTTAGTTAACTATTTTTCTGTGTACTGATTTCAATTTTATGTGTAAATTTGGACCTGAAAATCTTATACCCTATTATTTGGAATTAGAACGCACTATTAGGAGAATTAGAAAATTAAGAAAAGAACTTAGAAACCCTAACACAATGGAAAACAATGTGAACAATCAAGAAATAAAAAATGAACATCAATCGAGACCTCTACGAGATTATGTAAATCCTACAACAGATGAAATTCACTTATCTATCCAAAATCCTGATGTAGCTGCTAATTCATTTGAGCTCAAATTTGCAATTATCTAAATGGTACAAAATAATCAATTCGGAGGTACACTAAATGAAGATCCTAATTTACACCTTGCTAGTTTTTTAAAACTTTGTGCTACCTTTAAATATGACAGAGTTTTGAACAATGCTATTAAACTTAGAATTTTTCCTTTTTCACTTAGGGATAAGGCTAAGATATAGTTAAATTCGTTAGCACCTAGATCTATTAGAACTTGGGGAGAACTTTCACAAAAATTTCTATCCAAATATTTCCCTCCATCCAAAACTACTAAACTTAGAAATGACATAACATCATTTTGTCAGATTGATGGAGAGTCGATATATGAAGCTTGTAAGAGATTTAAAGATCTTCTTAGGAAGTGCCCAGATCATTCGTTACCAGATTGGTTAATAATTCAAACTTTTTACAATGGATTAGTGGGATCTCTTAGATTGATTATAAATGTTGCGGCTGGTGGTTCTTTAATGTCAAAACCTTTTGATGAGGCTTATTCGTTAATAGAAGAGATGTCTACCAACAATTTTCAATGGCCTTCTGAAAGAGTAAATCCTAAAAGAGTAGCTAGTATCCACGATTCTGATGCAATATCTATATTAGCTTCATAGATTACTGCAATATCAAAGAAATTAGATCATTATGGAATGATTTATTCTCCAACACCTACTATGATGGAAGAGAATTCATCTGGGCAATTTATGGATGTTCAACCTTCTTATGAAACTCTAAATGCTATTAACGATAGACCCAATAATCTTTATTCAAACTATTATAACCCAAGTTGGAAGAGTCATTCTAACTTTAATTGGAATAACAATTCCTCTACAAATCAACAATGGGCAAACAACCCAGTAAACCCATTGGGAAATTCATCCAACTAAGGAAATGTTAACTATAGACCTTCTTATCCTCCAGGATTTAATAGTAACACTCAATTTAAGGAAAAGAAGTTGTCTATGGAAGAGTTGATACTGAACATGGGTCAAAAATTGCAAAATCAAGTAAATCAATTACAAATTCAAGGAAACCAGCTACAAAATCAAGAAACTACTATCAAGAAATTTGAAACCAATTGGGGCATATCGCTACTGCGCTTAGTAACCAAACATTGGGAACTTTTCCTAATATTGTGGTATTAAATCCTAAAGATCAAGGAAAAGAACAGATAAAAGCGATACAATTATGAAGTGGAAAAGAATTGGAAACAAGAGTGCAAAAAGAAATGGAAACTAAAAAATAGAAAGTGGATTCCAAAAAAGAAAAGGATCATGAATACCCAGATTTAGAATATCCACTTACACTAATAAAAATTATTGTGGAGAAACCTCCACCACCATTTCCTCAAAGTTTGAAACAAAACAAAAAAGATAAACAATTTTCCAAGTTTATAGAAATTTAACTGTAAATATTCCTTTTGTAGAAGCTTTTGAGCAAATGCCCAATTATGTGAAGTATATTGAAGATATTTTGAACAAGAAAAGGAAGTTCACTGATAATGAGACTGTTGTACTTAGCGAAGAGTGTAGTGCAATTATTCAGAAAAAGCATCCTGAAAAATTAAAAGATCCAGGTAGTGTCACTATACCGTGTGTTATCGGTGAAAGATTTTATGCAAGAGCTTTATGTGATTTGGGAGCAAGCATTAATCTTATGTCTCTATCAATTTTCAAAAGATTAGGATTAGGAGAAGTCTCACCTACTTTTGTAACCCTTCAGATAGTAGATCGTTTAGTTACTTATCCTAAGGGAGTTATAGAAGTTGTGTTAGTAAAAGTTGATAAATTTTTCTTTCCTGTAGATTTTATTATTTTAGATATGAAGGAAGATAAAGAAATACCTATAATTTTAGGGAGACCTTTTTTAGCTACTGGAAGAGCTATGATAGATGTTCAAAAGGGAGAATCAACTATGAGAGTTAACGATCAAGAAGTGACTTTCAACATTGTCAAATTTATGAAATACCCTGCTGTTGAAAGAGACAATGAATGTTTTCGCATGGAAATTAGTGAACATCTATTGAATGAGCATTTTAAAAAATAATTTGAAGAAAAAAAAAAGATTTTGAAGACAACGATGAAGTTATTTTGGATGAAATAGAAAATGAAGAATTAGATTATGTTTAGGAAAGATTTGAGATGTTGGATATTGCAGGAAATACTGATAAGAATCTAGTTCCGTTAATTATAAAACCACCTGAAATTGAGTTGAAAACATTGCCTAGCCACTTAAAGTTTGTGTTTCTGGGAAACTCATATACATTACCTATTATTATATCTTCAGAGTTAAATGATTTGCAAGAGCAAAGACTTTTGGATACATATAAAAGATATAAGAAAGCTTTTAGTTGGACCTTAGCTGATATTAAAGGAATCAGTCCTTTGATCTGTAAGCATAGAATTATACTGGATGAACAATATAGACCAAGAGTTGATCCACAAAGGCAAAAAAATTTTTTGAAATGGTTGGATGCTGGAATTATATATCCTATTTTGGACAATGCTTTGGTAAGTCCAATTCATTATTTTCCTAAGAAAAAAGGTTTGACTGTTGAAGCACAAGAGAATAATGAATTAATACCTATCATACAAGTTACTGGGTGGCGTATTTGCATTGATTATAGAAAATTAAACACTGTCACTAGGAAAGATCACTTCCCTTTACCATTCCTATACCAAATATTAGATAGGCTTGCTGGGCACAGAGTTTTGGTTTTTAGATGGATATATCGGCTACCATCAAATTCCTATTGCTCCTGAGGATCAAGAAAAAACAACATTTACTAGTCCTTTTGGAACTTTTGCTTCTCAAAAAATGCCTTTTGGATTATGTAATGCACCTGTAACATTTCAGAGATGTATGATGTATATATTTAGTAAGTTAATTGATGATGGAATAGAAGTGTTTATGGATTACTTATTTATATTTGGAACATCATTTAACGCATGCTTAAATTATCCTAAAAAAGTTTTGGAGTTATGCGAAAGAAATAATTTAGTTCTAAATTAGGAAAAATGTCAACTTATGGTTGCAGGAGGAATAGTGTTAGGGCATAAAATTTTGGAAAATGGTATGAAGTAGACCCTGCAAAAATTCAAGTTATATTTAAATTAACACCTTCTACTGATGTAAGAGGAGTTAGAAGTTTTCTTGGACATGTTGGTTTTTACAGGCGGTTTATTAAATATTTTTCAAAAATTATCAAACCTCTATGCCAACTTTTAGAAAAGGACAAGAAATTTGAGTTTACTGACGACTGTTTAAACGCCTTTAAATTATTAAAAGAAAAGCTAATCATAGCCCCTATAATAGTTTCACATAAGTGGGAGAAACCATTTAAACTGATGGGTGAGGCTAGTGATTATGCTATTGGATCTGTTCTTGGAAAAATGTATGATAAGATTTTTAAAGGTATATACTACGCTAGTAAAACTCTTAACGATGCTCAAATTAAATACACTATTACTGAAAAAGAGTTACTAGTATAGTGTATGCTTTTGATAAATTTAGATCTTATTTAATTGGAACTAAATGTGTTATGCACATTGATCACTCTGCTATTAAATATCTCATACAAAAGAAGAATGCCAAACTAAGGTTAATTAGATGGATACTTTTGATACAAGAGTTTGATTTTGTGGTTATTGATAGAAAGGGAACGGATAATCAAATTGCTGATCATTTATTGAGATTAGAATATCATGAATTATCAGACACCGATAATGAAATTACAGACAGTTTCCTTGATGAATAACTCTATAATATTAATGAGTGGAAAATACAATGGTATGCTGATATTGTTAATTATATTGTAAGTGGTATTTTGCTACATATGCTGACATTGCAACAACAAAGAACATTCATTCATGGTGTGAAAGCATATTTTTTGGATGAGCTTATTTATATAAACAATGTAAGGATCTTATTATGACAAGATGTGAACCTTATGAAGAAAATGAATTAATTATTCATAAATGTCATGATTCTGAATTTGGAGGACATTTTAGAACTGATAAAACTGCTTATAAAATATTACAAGCTGGATTCTATTAGCCTACTCTCTTTAGAGATGTTTACAGATACATAAAAACTTTTGATCGATGCCAATGAGTAGGCAATATATCTAGAAGAAATGAAATACCTCTGAATCTCATGTTAGAAGTTGAGATCTTTGATGTTTGGGGATTGGATTTCATGGGACCATTTATTCCTTCATATGGTAACTTATACATATTAGTTGTGGTTGACTAAGTTTCAAAATGGATTGAAGCACAAGCTTTACCTCATTGTGACACTAAAAGTGTTTCAAGATTTTTAATGAAAATATTTTCACTAGATACGGAATGCCGAGAGTGATTAGCACTGAATCAGAGGAATAGTAGATTTACTTTACTAGCTATATATCTATGTGTGTGATTTGATTTGAACTTGTGTGTTTGTTTTAGTTTCAAATTTTACTTTTAGATCTCAGAATAGTTGAGATTGAGCATAAAATGTTTTATTTTCAGCGTTTAGAGTGTTGTGGTTTGGATTGCGACGCTGAATTGATGTATTTAGGTTGAGAAAATATCAAACTTATATGTGTCGTGTAACGTGTATTGTAGCCCTTGAATTTTATATATAATTGTTATGTTTATGTTGTGAATGTTATTTGTGTTAGTACATCATTTAATCACTTAAAAATTTATGTCTAGAATGATTAAACAAATGTTGGCGAGGCTTGAAATTTATCAAAATTGCAAAAATCTGGAAATTTAACCAATTTTGACAATCTCACTGACGATGCCATCAACGCCGCTGATGGCAGATTTTTCCTGAGACTTAGGCTATTTAATTCAATAGAGCTCACCGATGCCCCTGAATACCCCGCCGATTGTGAGATACCAAAAAAACACTTTTAACCGCAATTTTGACCAGTCAACCGCCACTATTCATCATCCCCTTCCTCTTAAAAATGAAAATTTCAACCTAGGGCTTGAGAGATCTTGGATTTGGGGCGATTTCAAAGTGTTTAGACATCAGATTTTATCATCCCTAGGTAAGAGCTTCACTCTAAACAAAAAATATTTGATTTTCACCATGAATTTCTCCTGCATTGAGGAGATTCAAAAAAAATTGAGAATGTGGAGAAAATATTTGGATGAAACTCATGGAACTTAGTTTTGAACTCTTAGAGTCACTCTTAGAAGCCATTATTTGAGTATTTGAAGTGTATTTTAATTTTTTTTTTTATAATTTTGAATAGATTAAAACGGCTCCGTGACAAAAGAGGCGACTTGAGTTTGACGAGTCTCGTTTCATCAATGTGAAAGCTCAGTCGAGATTTACTTTAGTATTTCAAGGGAAGAAATGTATCCAAGATCGTGTTTTTGAGAGTCCGGGAGGAGAAGTTGAATGAGTTATTACTGGACGGAGGTGGGAAAATTTTTGTTATGCCACCAACAAAGCTGTTGTGAATGTTGAGAAAGAATTATATGTCAATGCGTTCACTTCTGAGGATGGAACCGTTCTAGTATGAGGGTTTTCTGTTGAGTTTAGTGCCGCCTGCATTAACTCATTTTATGAAGTCCCGCTAATCCTATATTTGCAATTATGAAACCTTTAGTATAATGGAAGGCCCGCTAAATAATGTCATTAACTTTCTCACTGATGGGAAAGGGACATGGAAGATAAAGGAGCGAGAACGGGTAAATTTTTCTACTTCCATGTTAAATGCCACATCTAAAGCGTGGCACTATTTTATTTCCTCTACATTGTTACCAACCTATCACTATAGTGAGGTAACAAGAGATAGAACTATTATGAATTTTTGTATTCAGAATAATTGGACTATAAATGTGGGGAGAATTATTTATAAGAATATTTTGACCACGGCAAGGAGTGAATCAAGTGGAGGACTGGGACATCTTGGCCTCATTTATGCACTTTACCAACTTTCTGGAGTTGAAGCTGGAGATGATGACAAATGGGTTTACCCTATGAAACCCATTAGTATAGCTAATTTAAAGACATATGAATCCCACGAAGCATGGAGATCTGGGAGTAGGAGTAATAAATCTTGTACTAGTAGAGATATCCCCTCTACTAATTATGACCTTCCGTCCTCTAGTTCCCCTACCCTTCACGATTTAATGAATGAGTTAACCTTGTAGCGAAAAAGTATAGAGAAAATAAATGAAAGAATTGGGGGATTAGAACGTAGACATGATCATGATAGTGTGTATCTACAGAGGCATTCTGACTTCGAGATAGCTTACTACGAAGCTCAGGCCTGACACTACGGAGGTGAGCCTGATGTTACTTTTCCTGAATGCCCTGTTATACTCAGTATCAGCCCAATCCACCTGCTGACCAGAGAGACAAGGATATAGTATGGGATTTTGATATATTATAGTGATTGATGTACTTTTATTTTGTGATTTTGTGATAGAGATAGATGTATGTTGTTTGTACTTTCATTTTATTTTAAGTGTTTAGTGTTGTTGTTAAAAATTGCATTTGTAGTTGTAATAGACTTTGATTAGTACTTTGTAAAATTGTAATGTGATGTGATTTTTTTTTTTGCATTGTGATGTATTTTTAATTGTTTTTATTTAGTATTGTGATGTGTTAGTGAAATATTGTGTGTGTATAATGTTTAGTTTTGTACTTATTTCAAATTTTCATTACCAAGCAACTTCTCTAATGATTTTGTTTTTTGAGGAAAGAGCGGCTTATGGCTCCTTACGTGTTAATCACAAAAGATGGGTACAAAAAAGGGTTGGGAAAGGATCCCCCGCTAAAATAACAAAAAAACCATACATAACGCACTCGTTAGGGTGTTCCTTAGCCCGATTACAATCCCAAACAAAACAATCGAACCTAGAAAATAGAAAACTATGAGATAATACATGTATCTCAAAACAAAATACCCTCAAACTATAAAATAAAACATGTAGGAAAGCAAAATTCCTATGCCAGCAGGAGTGAAATCTGAAAACAAATGCAGTCCAAAAAGTCAAGCCTCCAATATTGTCCCATGATAGCGTGGAGAATAGAGCTGCAGCACAAAATGAGCAAAACTGGGCTCCACCACCTGCATAAAGCCAAATCCAGACATTCCAACTGAAGGACACCATAAGTCAAATGTTGCAAGTATTAATAGCCATCCAAACTATAATAAAAATCGGAACCTCCCAAAATTCGATTTCGGGAGCCATAATTATCGAAACACTGAGCAGTCCAGCCCCAAATAACCTCCCTGCCAAAAATTTAAAGCTCCTGTACCGAGGCTTCAAAACCTCCCAAATCCACAAGCCCAAATAAAAGGTGCATCCATAGAATCCCCATTAATTAAGACCTGTAAAGGCAGAGATGGAAGAGTACCAACAAAAACCTGTAAATTTTGAGCAGCAAGATTGGCAACCCAATTGGCCGACCTATTTCCTTCACGATGAATGAACTTCCAAGCAGTCATAATATTAGAGGATAGACATTTAATTTTTTAATGTAATAAGCAATGTCCTACGTCACCATGGTAGCACAGGTTAACATATCGACAATAGAGTTAGAATCAGTTTCAATCTCAATGTGTTGCCAATTTAAATAACCAACAATAACAACAACCATTAAAATCACATAGGCCTTAGCTTCCAGTGGGGAGTTCAAATAATAAAAAGACCCAAAATAGAGAAGGCACTTTCCCTTATCATCTCTCGCAATTCCACCAAAACCAGCCCTACCATGCTTCCAACTCCCATCTGTATTAATTTTGATCCATCGAGAAGGAGGAGGAAACCAAAACACAAGAGTCGGGATATGAGAAACCCGGATACGGTCCGGTAGAGTGTGGCCCCGAGAGCGAAAATGAGATAACCCAGAACAAAAACTCTCCTTCATACCACAAAAGTTATATATATGGACACAAAAGGAGATGATATTAGCAAAAACATTGGTACAACCAATGCTTTTATTTCCATGTTTAATGTCATTCCGGGCCATCCTTAAGAACCAACACATGATATAAGGATAAATTTGAAGGAAATGATTACGCCTTCGATCCAGATTACACAACTGAGTAGAAGATATTAAATCCCTAGCCGGAGATAAAGTTGTGCAAAACCACCATCCCCCCAGCATTCAAATTCTTAAAGAGAAAGGACAAGTGAAAAAAATGTGCTTCAAAGTTTCCTCAACATCTTTACACAAGCAACACCTAGAAGCCATCCTCAACCCCTTAAGTTTGAGAATGTCATCGCAAGGAAGTAAATGATGAAAAATCCTCCATGCTAAGAAAGACATAGATGGAGTAAGAACGCGGTTCCATATGCTATCCCCCCAAGAAGTAGCCTGAAAATGATGCTAGAGATGATATATAGTTTTAAAAATAGAGCCCTTAGTTTTCAACTTAACCATTGGTGAATCTGGCTTACTACGTTCAAAAGGAATAGAGGAAATAAAATTTGTAGTGTTAACTCCCACCAAACTAGTAAGGAAAGGGATATTCCATGACTCATCCAACCATGTATCAGAGACAAGAAGTTCACTATACGCATCAGCCCCCGAACAAATAGGAACCTGAGACCAAGTATCGTGCCAAAAAGAAACTTTACCACAACCCAAATCCCAAAAAATAAGGTCCTTGGCCCATTCTCTAATCTGAACGAGCCTTTTTCCACATTCTTGAGTCGCCTTTCCTCCACATAACAAAAGAGGGATGAGAATTTTTACAATACTTATCCTGTAGATAAGAGGCCCACAAAGATTCACCTCTGCAAAAATTAAGCCAATGTTTAAATAGATTGATGTCGGCGATGTGATGGAGTTGTTTAAACCCCAAACCACCAGCATAGATGGGTTTGCAAACTTTCTTCCAAGAGCACCATTTCTTCCCCGAATGGGTACTGGCCCACAAAAAATTATTAAAACACCGTTCAAGAGTCATTTGAGTGCTTCTTTTTATGTGTAAAACATGTAAAGCATACAAAGTCATAGCATGCATAATGCTTCTAAGAACCGTAATACTACCACCAAAGGAAAGAAGGCTATTCTTCCTATCCAGGATCCACTTTCTAATCTTCTCTAATGATTTTGTTTTTTGAGGAAAGAGC
>NEWO01000157.1:713960-765760 GCA_003013225.1 Phalaenopsis aphrodite | reverse complement strand
AGTCATAGCATGCATAATGCTTCTAAGAACCGTAATACTACCACCAAAGGAAAGAAGGCTATTCTTCCTATCCAGGATCCACTTTCTAATCTTCTATAATGATTTATATGTATAGAAAGCTCCTAATATTACAGACCAGTTAAAGTAAAATTTTGAGAAGGAATTGCAGAAGGAATTGCAAAAATTCTAGATTGATGAAAATACCTAAAGTACTGAGGTATGATTTATATTTAGAATCGTTCTTTCCACTTGTATCCTTCCATATTGAAAAATTTAAGTTTGGGGGAGAGAAGAAAAAGATTAACTATTATATGTTCTCAATTTAATTATTTTAAAAAATTATGAATATGATTTTTGTAGTGAATTTAATCCATATAACTATATTTTGTAGATATTTAAATATTATTGTAGATTTAAAGGAATATTTTTGTAAGTAAAATTAATTTTGTAGATCAAGATATTTAGTATAAGAGAATAAGACTATAGTCAACTATTTAAAGTAAAGAAAACTATATTTTGAAATATTAAGAATCTTAGAAATTCATTTTAGAAGAAAAGATTGGGGCTCAATGATGTAAAAGCTATGAAATACTTATAAGGCAAAGGAATGCTTTGAGTTTCAAATTTAGGGAAAGAAAAGTGAAGTTTAAAATTATTAAAGGCTATCCAGATATAGTAATCTTCACTTGAAAAAGAAAAAGAAAGGATTGACAACAATCCCTGAAAAGAAAAGAAGAACATATACGATTGAAAGAAATCCAAATGAAAAAGGAAAAAATATATAAGTGAGGAGAAGCTTGAGGAGATGCTTAATAAAAAATTGGCTTCACTTGGACCTACCTAAAGAGAAAACCTAAATACATTCCTGAACTTATATTTTTGGAATAGTATCTTTACTAGTAGTGTTTTCATGAAGTTCCTATCATTTGAATATTCTAAGCGACTTGATATTACAACATATAGTCATTCTTGAAATGAATAGAAAACTAGAACTCTTAAACTTGATGACTAGATAGTCTTGTACCTATAGAGTTAATTTAATTACTTGAAATTTTTCTGAAGATCTTACAATGCTATTTACTTAAATCAAACTTATAGTATTTCTGAATTAAAACTTTACCACGGTAGATCATAAATTTTATGTAGCATAAAATTACTTGAAGATAAGTAATAGTTAAGCTTGAGGGATTTTGACCAAAGAAAAATATGTTGAGATTTTCATACCTATTTTACACTAATTTTAATGATATTGCACTTTAAAGAAAGGTATTTTTGATTTTTTTGTTGCAGGTATGTTGAATTATGGTCATTGGAGCAAAAAGATGCAAAAAGGAGTGAATTTGGAGCAAAAAGGCCCAAATATGAAGATTTAATCTTGGACGCCGATGGTGTCATCGATGCTGCCGACGGTGGGTTATTCCTGAGAGTCCAGAATTAAATATTTTAGAAGTCCACCGACGGCGCCTTTGAGGCCGCCGACGGTGAGAACGACGGTTCTATCAATAGATGCATTGAATGTGGGCGATTTTTGAAGGGACGCTTAGGCAATTCTTGAAAACTCTTCTATAACTTTAAAAGAAACATTTTGGAGGCCCAAAAAGGGGGAGTCAAGAGTGTATAGAGAATGTAGAAATTTTTATGGGTGTTCAGGGGAGTGTAATTTAGGGTTAGGTATTGTGAGGAATTCTTCGAGAGATTGTAAGAGTGGAAGGAAAGTAAGAGATTTCTTCCTTTTTACCGCTTTGAAGGAGAATTCTGTGTTTTGTAAAGAAAGGAAGAGATTCAGAGTAACTTTGAAGAGTTACTTGGGAAGGAATTCGAGATAAGTTTTATTTACTTATTGTAGTTTGTATGACTTTGTTTTTATATATGAAATCCAAGTTTTGTAGTATCTTCTCCATGAGTTTTGAGTAGTTTTCTCTGTCTTTCTCCATGTCTTGAGATTTTTTGAAATGGTGATTTGAATTGGTTGTGCCATGACAATGTTAAAGAAGTTGTGATGATCTTTTCACTTTAATCTTAATTTACTTTCAATCTAGCTAATTGATTTGTTAAAATATGTTGAGTTTTACAACTAAGTGATGATTACATCCAAGATTTAGGGAGGTCAAAGTCCTTAAAGTTGGGTTCAAATAAATAGCGAAATAAAAATTATCGGGCATTGAATTGGAGATTTTAGAGTGACAGACTAAAATTCTCAATTCGATCCTATCATTTGGGTACTGAAGTGTAGATGTTAGCCCTCAAGCAAGGGGAACATGAGATCTCTGAAGTGAGAGCTGACATCCTCCCAGCCTAGCCGCAGATTCAGTAACCAAGCATAAGATTTGTTAATGTTCTTTATGTCTGGTCCCAAGGGTAAAGAATAGGTATGCTCATATTTGGCACAATACAATTTGAACCGATTCAATTTATCCATTCACTTAAATTTCTTGACAAGGAGAAGGATGTTTTCTTATATATTGAACTTCACATTAGAAACTTTATTAGTAGAATTAGTTGATTGAGAGTTTTTTAAATTTTTTTTTATTTTAATTGCCTATTAGTGACAAATATACAATTTGAACTGTGTTATTGTGATTAAGTATTGATTTTATAAATCTTAAGTTCGTAGCCTCTAATATGACTCCCTATGGGATCGATATCTAGGACTCCATTAGAGCCCTGTATTACTTGAGCTATACGTATACTTGCATTGATAAGTGTGACTTTGCAATTATTGAATATTTTATACACATCTTTATCAAATCTATAATTGTTGTGAATTTTTTGGCGCCATTGCCGGAGATTTAAATCTTCTAGCACCAATATCAAATTTTTGTATTTTTTAGCATATATAAAGTCGTTGTCAACCATCCAATCTAAGACTTGATAGTAGTAGACTAGGATTTTGCCTAAGGGCTTTCTTACCTCGCTTATTTGTGGGATTGATACAATGTGTCTTAAAAGAAAACCCTATATTACTTAAAACGATAGGTATATTTGCGTTGTAGCCTAGTATGAAAACAATTTTCTAAATTTTATAGCATTTAGATTTTGCACACTAGCCGCTAAATATAAATACATGTCAGGTTTTTCTCCATCTTTTGGAAGCTAAATTATTGTGTAATTGCGTGTCGGGTCAAGTTTTTGGTGCCGTTGACGAGGAAGCTATGGTGAGAACTTTAGTAGAATTTTAGTTGAACTTTTAAGACATAGATTTAAAAATTGTAGTGTTATTATATAGTGTTATTACGTTTTTATTTTAAAAATATTAAAAATTTTAAAAATATCAAAAAATATTTTTGAAGTTTCACACACTTGATATCTATCATATTAGTTAAGTCTCTAGATTTGTATGTATAGTTCAGGAGCTATAGACCTTGAATCGTACTACTCAGAAATAGAGAGAAGTATTTGGAGGATTACGAAACTGAAAAAATCTTCAGAAGCTGTTGTAGAAATGATGAATTATTATTAAGATGGTATGCTAAATATTTTATCTTCTCAGATTACAGATATTTCAAGAAAGTTGGATCATTATGGGATGTCACACCTCAAGAACCTCTATTAATTAAAGAAAACTAATTTGGAAATTTGGTTGGCACTAATTCTTTTGAAACTATGCATGAGATAGACAATCACTCAAATAATCCTTATTTTGATTACTAGAACCCGGGCTGGGATATTCCTTCCAACTTTAATTGGAATAACAATTAGGAAGGAGGAAACCAATAATGGGAAGATGATCCTTTAGGTAATTGGAATAATCATGAAAACTATAACTTTGAACCTTCTTTTTCTTTTAAATTGAACTCTAACCCAGCATATGAGGAGAAGGAGATGTATATAGAAGAGGTTGTTTATCAAATGGATAGTTATTTGAAAAGTTAAGGGGCTATTATAAGGAATATATAAAACCAACTGGAGTTGATAGTTGATTAAATTAATATTAATCCTCTTGATATTTTATCTAGTGACCCTGAGATAAACTATAAGGAGAATAATGGTGAGCAAGTTAAAATTATCAAACTAAAAATTAGAAGAGAATTGGAGGATATTTCAAAAGTACCTAGAGTTGAAAAATGAGGAGATGGAGATTTAAAGACCAATGGAAGAAATTTGTAAGAAATTAGAAAAACCTATTTCATCAACCAAGTTAAATATAGAAAGACCTCCTCGAACATATAATCAGTATCAATTGGATTAATTAGAAGATAACGTGAGACTCAAGAATATCCTAATGGAATTTGATATAAGATCTAAATCTTCTAGGGAGAATCTAACTCAAAATTTAGAAGACCTAAAATTATCATATAGAGATCCATTTCTTATGAATTTGAAGGATAATATTAATATTCAAATTAAGAATATCGTAAGAAGAATATTGGATCTAGAAAGTAACTTGAGGAACAATAATTGGAATCAATTTGAGAAGTTAAATGAAAAACTAAAATTCAAGGATCTAGTAAGAATCACCGGATCAGAAAAAGATTGGGTGATTGATCGTTGTTACTTAAATGGAAATTTAATCTGAGAGGAAATCCTAAGTCGGGCTAGCGACGTTAAATCAAGCAATTTGTGGGAGACAACCCAAGATTATAGGTGTGGTTTGATTTATTATGAATGCAAGTTGTGATTGTTTATGTTGTATTGAGTTTGCTTTAGTATGGATTGATAAGTTTGAATGATGATTGGTGAATGTTTAGATTGTTAGTTGTTTGTTTTCAATTTAATGAGTCATGAGTGAGGTGATTCCTTAACTTCTCGCTGTCACTGGACTTATATTTATTCTTTGATAATAGTTGAATTAATGAGTACATATCAAGTCGGTCCTAAATCAGACTTGAGGATTTCTCGGAGTCATCTTGAGTTTGGACAGTGACAGTTTCATCTCAATTTCATTACTTCCTTTCTCTGGCTTTATTTCCATTCACTAAGGTCATGATTTTACTTGATGAGCAACATGTGGATGATCTTACACTATCCTTATAACATTTAGAGGTGCTTACATAATAGGATATGATGATGTCTAAGATTGGTGCGCGCGAGCCAATATATCAGGGATAATTGTATCATGGGATTATACTCTATAAAATCATTTATAAGTACTCAATTTATCAGTGTAATGATTTCGTTGTAAATTGGAATTAAGGTATTGAGGTGTGATGAGTTAAAGGAAAAGTTAACCTCATTTATCATGTGTGTTTGTGTTTGTGTTACAACAATATAAAGAGCTTGGAGAACACTTAAATATATATATTCCTATGCTGATTCACATTATGCTTTTTAGACCTTTCCTTAGTTCAATTTTATTTTGGCTTTTTTAGTTTAGATTAAATTTATGTTGCAAATTGTTCTATCTTGATGAATACTTATAGATGTTTCTTATAGACATTCATGGTAAATATAATTTTTTTTTATTTATTCTTTTTTATGCTTATATTTTATGTATCGAATGTTATACTTATTAAAAATCATTTTTTGGGGGAGGAAGGACGGTAAATTTCAAAATTAGAATACTTCCATTTAGTTTAATATTATTGAAAGCATGTTTTAGGCTATATTTACCTTCTCTTGCAGTCATTCTATATTGATTATGTATCTGTATGAATTTGATAGGATGTTGTAGTAGCTGGTAGATTTAGCTTTTACTTTTTTTTCTTGCTACATTTTATGGAATTGATTGCAAAATAATTAAATTTTTAAGTTTAGTGGGAGGAAGAAAAATGAATTTCAAAATTAAAATTTATTTGTCCTTTGTAGCCTATAATTAATTTGATGTCACCTTTAAAATGATTTGCGGTATGTTGTGTATTTTTAGGATGCTAAACTTTTGTTTTTTAGGAATGATATAAAAAAAACTTACTAAATAAGTTAGTAAAAAGCATGAAACTAAAGTTGTGATACTTAGTATAAAATACTAAGGAAATGATTTTACTATTTTTAGTAGGAAAAATTAAATTTTTTGAAAAATTAAGAACTTATACAATAATATTTTTTTAAAGAATTTAGATTCTATGAACTTTTTTTTTTCAAAAACTAATACTAGATTTTAAGTTAAGGAAAGAAAATGAGTTTTTAACTTTAAAAAAGGGATAGTGAAATTCAAAATCACTAAATGAATATCCAAATATAGTAATCATCGCTTTTTAAAAAAGTAAGGATTAAAAAGATTCTGAAAGAAAAAAGAAAAAGAAAAGGAAAATAAAAACAAAATAAAATGCAAGAAAGAAAAAAAAAAGAAAAGTATGAAAAAGGGAGGAGAAGCTTGAGGAATAGGACCTAACTAAAACTTGGTTTCACTTGAATCTTTCTAAGGAAGAAAACTTAAGATAAAACCTTTGCTTAATTTATCAAAGTATTACTAAAAATTATTTTTAATAGAGATGTCATAAATTTTGAAATTAATATTTTTTCTTAAAATCCAAAGTTTGGTAAATTTTCAATTATATCTGAATTAAATTAAAAATTAGTATTCTTAAATTTAATACTAAATGTTATGATACCTTAGATATCATCTGCTTTAATAAAAATTCTTCTAAGTTTGACTATAACATTTCTAACATAAATTTTTAGTTATCTAAAAAGTAAACCCACAACCACTGTTGTAGGCACTATTTTTTGTTGGAGTTGCCTATTGGAAGCTGTCGGTCGCCTGAATCGAAATCCTATCGCCCGCTTCAGAAGGAAATTTTAATTTACATATAAATATAATCTTTAGAAAATATGAAATCAAACTAACCCCATATTTTTCATATTTTAAATGAAAGAGCATTAAACCAACCTGTATCTATCCTGAAGGATAAACATAAGACTTGAGGATGAGGCTCGATCAAATAAACTAAGAAATATATGACATCTGTTTGGTCTGCGAAACCATTTTATTTGCCGACAAGTTCCCATATTTAACATGAAGAATTAAATAGGGTTTATATGATGGTGGGTTCGGATAACATTTCTACAAGGGCAAGCCCCTATAGTTAATTACATCTTACATAACCAAAGTCACCTAAGAAAACTCTCGATAAAAATCAGGATATTATCTTCAAGAAGGTCAAAAAGATAGGAATTTTTAATGATATTGGACAAAGAGGTGTGCAATGGGAATGGCTCAAATTTGAAACATTTATTGTGGAATCCAAAGGAGGAAGAGCTCGCGGATGTCATAGATCTAGAGGAGAACCTCAGTGACTTCCCAGTCTATCCTATCATTTGGCTTCAGCTTAGAAAAAAATTATTTGAATATTTTATCCTAATAATTTTATTAGTTAGGGCTTGCATTCATCTGAAACGATTACACAAATAACCTGGAAGATGTGAGGATTTAGGTCATGACGAATGACAACCTCGAAATCCTAAGACGAGTTAGGGTTTATATTGTACAGCAGAGTATTACAAAGGCCTAAAGATAAGGTGAGGATTTATGTTGCATAAGCAAACAACCTCTAAATCCTATGGCTTGTTGTTTTAGTTCTAAGGAAAGAATGGTTTAGCTGGGGAAGGTAGGTTTTGCTATTGAAGATGATCGTGCTGCCCACCATGCTAGCTCCAAGCTCCTCGCCGTGGCGAGTTTAAGTTTTCTAGTGTGTCAAGCTATGATGTCAAATTTGATGGCTCTATAGTTGTAGTTCTTTAAATGTTATAGGGCATATTAAAGTTGATTAGAGCAACACTGGTTAGGATCCTACGGTTTCCTCGTTCCGGTATCACTATTTTCTATTGGATTCTCTTAGTCCAAATGAATTTACTAAAGTCAACTTAATGAGTTCCATACTTTCATTTAGACCATGGGAAGCCTCGTTAGCAACCATAGGTTACCTCCTCCAAGGGATTCCCGATCATCCAATAGAGTCGTCTTAATTTAGTTGCAAATGTTGTTTTGTGTGATTTTGTGAATAATTTTTGAGTTTCTTTGTATTTTGANATCACTATTTTCTATTGGATTCTCTTAGTCCAAATGAATTTACTAAAGTCAACTTAATGAGTTCCATACTTTCATTTAGACCATGGGAAGCCTCGTTAGCAACCATAGGTTACCTCCTCCGAGGGATTCCCGATCATCCAATAGAGTCGTCTTAATTTAATTGCAATTGTTGTTTTGTGATGTTTGTGATTAAATTTTGAGTTGTCTTATATTTTGAATATTGTGGGGTGAATTTTATCTTGGTTGATTTTAGTTTAAGTTTTGGTTTTGGTTTTATGGCTCTCCTATCAGTTTTGGTTTTCATGCAGGGTGTCATGATTGTTTAATATTCAAGTTTTGTAAGCATAAAAGTATAGTGTGGAAAGTTTAGAAAAATTCGGTACTGTAAACTGTAAAAGTGTACCTGACGAGTCTTCTCGTTCCACCACCTGAAATTCAAAATGCATCTGAGGGCATTTTATGTAAAATGTAAAAATAAGGTTTTGGTGATCTACCAAAATCCTAAATAATATCTTGGTGAGCCCCTACTAATTCAATTAAGGATGATCTTATTAAGCGAGACATAGTGAGTTTAGTAGACCTTCGAGGTACCAACAGGTCAGGAGAAAAAGCAGGTCCATGCTTCCCCCTCACCGCCTGGTGAAAAGTCTAGAGCCCATTTAAACTTATTATGTTGCTTAATAATTCATCTTGTAAATATCTTTAGTTTTCAGTAAACATCTATGTTTCCATTATCCCTAAGAGTAGGGGAATCATCACTTGTAATTTAATTTGAGAATTATGTAGGTGAAGACCCTTAAAGGGGGAAGTTAGTGTTATTGAGACACTTAGCTAATTTTAGCTTTAATTTGGGCTTGTAGTGTTTTAAAGGTGTTCAATTTCTAGTTACATTCACATTTATAATCCTTATTTAATTAAATTTGATTTAGCTTAGGTCACTACTAAGCCCTTAATATCCTTGTGGATTTCTAAATAATTTTTAAAAGAAATTGAATTTTAAGTGATGATGATTTATTATCAAAACTTTTGAATGTCATTTGAACATCCAATGGGGGTATTAAATTAATGGATTATTCACACCCAAAACCATACCCCTAAGTCTAGGATCATTTAATTTGGTAGACCTCCAAATTTTAATAATCTAGGACATTTCAAATTTATCCTTTAATTGGAAAAAGTGAAATTGGGTTCTACCAAATAATCCCTTATGTTTCAATCATCCAAATATGTTAATTAAGATCAAAGGTTTCCCATTTCCCTTTCTTGAATTATGCCAAAGTGTTAATTAAGGCCAAATTTCCAAAATTACACTTTTGCTCCTAAGGCTCTATCACTTCATAATTCATCAAATTTAATTTAAATGACTTTGGAATTTTCATCCCACCTTACTCATGGTTCAATTAAAACATGAAAGGAGAAAATGTGATTTTTCAGATTTTAAATTAATTTATATAATTAATTATATGCTAAAAAAGGATTTTTCAAAGAAAATTCATCAACTTGAGCAAGGAAAAGCTTAATCCATTGAATTTTTTACTGGAAGTAGACTTAGCACTAAAAACACTTGGGCCAAATTTCATGATTTTTTTAGTTGTATTTCAATTATTAGAATTATTTTAAGTTTTGGAGTGTTAATTAATTATAAAATATTTTAAATGTGAAAAATTAATTTTTGTATTTCTATTAAAATTCCCTAAGGTCAAAGAACCCAAAGAAAAAAAATTTACATTTTTTACTTTTCTTTGAATTATTAGAATTATTTAAGTGAAAGGTTAAGAAAAATCATTTTTTAGCCTTTAAAAATTATTTGTAGCTTTAAAATTCAATATATTCACTTAGAATAACTAGAAAAAATATTCCAATTACTCCTAAGTGCTTAGAAAATAATTGAGAACATTTCCATGAATTTTATAAATTTCATGATTTTTATTAATTTTTAATTATTTAAATATTAAAATAGCTTAAAAAATGAAATTTTTATATTAATAAAAATTTCATTTTTAGAAAATTCTCCTAATCTCAAATAGCTCCCAAAACCAATTTTTATAATTTAATAAGTTATATTTTAATTATTAAAAATCATTTTAGTGTCAAAAATATCATTTAACTTAGAAAATCAAGTTAAGTTATCAAATGAACTTCAAATAATTTGAAATTTTTATGGCGAGTTCTTTAAACTTTAAAACTCATTGGAGAATCAAAATCAAGTCATTTATATGATTATTTTTTCTAAATTAATTTTCTTTGTGTTTTAGGGTTTTGTGAGAGTTAAGCGTGTCTTAATGACTTGGCCCATAAAATGTTTTTCGAAGGGTTTTTTGGTCACAATAAACCTTCCAAAATTAAATTTTTCTAAGCAATATGCTAATTATTATGATTAACTTATGCAAATAATAGATGTAAACTTGAAAAATATGGATCTCTCTCTAGACATCTTCTTCAACTTTGGAAAAATCAAAGAATATCCCTCATGACAGAGGCAACAACATACCAAAATATCAAGCTATGGTGAAATTTTTACATGCATGGAGAGTTAAAAGACTGAAAACCCTATTTAATTAATTAAAAATAAACTATGCATCAAATAAACTTCAAATCATTTCCACATTGTTCTCCTTTGTTCACTGAGCAATAGGGTATTTTTGTTTTATTTTTTTAATTTTTCTATGCAAAGATATGAATTTTTAAAGATCAAGCATTTAAATAAATTAGAATATACCCTATTTTTCTACTTAACAATGTGGCCCAGACTAGATCCTAGGCAGCTCCGAACGGCAATGCGGCGTGCTCCCATTCACTGTGCTTTCTACCCTAGCATGCGACGCAGACCGCGATTGAAGCACCAAGAGTTCGTCCAGCTAGATCTCATCCATTGACGAGATAAACACATGGTCAGATGGCTCCACATCATCGTCCCCAATTGGCCTAACACAAGAACTGTCCACACTAAAACCTTAAGATCTCCCTCTATACTCAACCAAATCTCATTAGGTTTATTTTTAAAGATTCATCTACTCAAGACGAACCTATCTATATGGATTATACGGTATGAAATATAGTAAATACGTATAGAGAGTAAAAATAGGCTCGGATTAGAGTTAAGGTTCAATACCTTTTTCTGAGAGGGGAGGCCTCAATCAGATGGTTATTGTAACTTTAATTGGGTCCAACAAACCTCCAGATGAAGTCTCAGGCCCTGGTGAATTGCTTAGCTATGAAATCGACCAAGCTCGATTTCAGGTGTTGATTGAAATCTATACTAAAGGCTATTTGAGAGGGGGCTTTTGTGGAGGATCATCTTCTTTCACTGTGGGGATGGTGTGTGCACAATTAATTGAGATTTGGTTCAATGTAGAGTTGTGGGGAAATATGTTTTGATTTCAATTGAAACTTTGAGCTCAAAATTGAACTCACACAAAGGGAACCAGAGGGGGAAAATGGTGGGCTTGAACTGAGGAGATCCTAGGGAGTCTCTGGAAGCAAATTGGCAGAGTTTCCTTAAGAAATTTTCAGCTCTCTCCCATTGGCCATGGACGTGAGCTTTAAATAAAATGGCCTAGGCTGGCTGTCAGGGCCAATTGGGGGGTGGAAAATATTGCTTATGTAGAGGGCAGAGAAGCCCTAAAGAGCAGTTGAGCTGATTTGACCTCTACGTTTGAATTGGGTTGAATTTGTGGGTGGTGGCTCATGTTTTGGCCATTTTCCGGCCACCAAGGTGGCTGTCCAAATAGGGAGTGGTCACCTCCTAACTCAGAAAGGTCAGGGGGTGGCTAATGATGGTTAACTCCCTATGGTAAGTGATGATGGTGGAGATATTTCAAGTTAAGTCCAAAATTGGGTTAAAATATTTTTATTTGGGGATCCATTGGTCCATAGCATGCTTTGGTGGATTTAAGGTTGCTTATCCTAGTTCTTAAGAGGTGCTTAATGGTTGTGGTATCATTGTCTTGGTGGCCTAGACATGGTTAAGTCAAACTTAGTTAAAGGGTTCAATTTGGATCAAAATGGCTAAATGTTGGGTTTAAGTTAAGCTAGCCATGTCTGTTGGCCCAATATTTTGATAAATTTGATGTAGACGATTGTAATGAAGAGTTGAGAAAAGATTTGGAGTGATTTTGAGTTGGTTTGAGGGTTCAATTTGGAGGATTTGATCATTTGGTAAATTTGGGCAGGTTTGGCTAGACTTGGGTCTAGATTAGGCTAGGCTTGGGCTAAGTCCAAATTGATTATTTAAAATGGTCAATAGGAACATCATGAAGAGATTTAGACAAAAATTGGGTACCAATTTCGGGGCTAAGGTAATCAATTTGGTGGGATTTTGAGGTTTGGCCAATTTAGGGCAAAATTGGGGCTTTTGGACTTGGGTAAAAATTAAATGAAATTAAGGCCTCAACAAGGCTAATTGAAGGTCAAGTTTGATGTGTAGGATGGTTATAAAGAGTTTTCAACATAAATTGTGGCAAATTGAGTAGGTTATGTGGTTCAATTTGGTGAGATTAAGTCATGTAGCCAAAATTGGGGGTTTGACTTGGATCAAAATTGGGCTCAAAGCATGGGCCAATTAAGCTTGAATTTTATTTAAATTGCTCATATGAAAGGTGAATTTAAGTTTAGGATTGATATTGAAGAAAATTGAGCCTAAATTGATGGACATTTGAGGTGAATTTAGGGAAATTGGGTCTTTAAAGGCAATTTGGGAGTTTTGGTCAAAATGGTCAAATTGGCCATATTAGGTTCAATTGAAGGGTCTAAATTGGTTTTAGAGATAATTGGAGTGATTTTGGATGTTTTGAGGAAGTTTGGGGTGTCAAGGGTATTTTTGTAATTTTGGCAATTTTGGGGTATTTTGGTAATTTTGGGTGGTTTTAGGCAATTTGGGTATTTCAAAAGGTTTGAAATAGTTTTTTATCAAGTTTGGATATTTTGGGTGAATTTGAGGATTTTGACCAAATTTTGGGATTTGGAGGTGTTTAGGTAATTTGGGTAGGTTTGAGGGTGAAAGGTCAAATTGGGTATTTTGGTAGAGTTGGGGACCTGGGGTATCAACCAGACTACATGAGCTATGGACCAATGGAATCCCCTTTTGGGTCCTCTATGTAATGGTCTTAGCTAAACCCTAGCCTAGGGCTAGTGGGTTTAGGGGACCATCTACATGAGTCTCCCAAAGGATCAAGGGATCAAAGTCAACAAATATTGGGTTTAGTGTTGTGAGAGAATGTGAGTGAGAGTGAGTGAAAGTAAGTGCCCTAGCTCTAGCAACCATGGTCAACCCTAAGGGCAAGCAGTCCTATGGGAACTCACCTTGAGCTGCCCTATATTGACCTTACCTACTAAGTGCTATAGTTTAGGACCAATATGTGGAACTTCAAGTTGAGCAAGGAGGAGTGTAGAATTTCTGATGGTGAGGGTTCCTTTTCTAGTATTCTAAGAATAGTCAACAAGAAAGTCATATGGCTAGACCCTAGGCAACTAAATAGGAAAAACTAAACCTCAACCAAAAGTGAGGTCAACAACAGGTTATCAAATTTAGTTTTTAAAGTTATAGTGTTACTTGGGGGTATTAATCCACCTGAAAATTGTCTATGTTTAGTGTACATTTCATATTCATTTTATGCATATTTTTTTAATGATATTACACTTTAAAGGAAGGTATTTTGCATGTTTTTGTCTCCAGGTGAAAGAAATGGACTTTTAGCCTAAATGGAGCACAAACGGTGTCATTTGGAGTCAAATCAAGTAAGAAAGAAAATTCTGACCTGACACATTTTGATGTCTTTCTTTGCTTAATCTTCTTTAAATTTATCACATAATTTTGAATGAAATACACTTTAACAAAAATTTATTTTCATGTTTATTTTGTAAATATATCAATTTGGAGCACAACAGAGCTGAAACAAGGCAAAATGGTGGAGCTGCCTGTAGGGTGGCGCCTAGGCACCCAAACTAGCGCCTAGGCGCCGGTGACAAAAAGAAAGTGACACCTAGGATTTGGAAATTGGTGCCTAGGGACCAGATATGGTTGCAGATTGTTCTGGACGACCTTTTATGGTTCTGGGATGTTCTTGAAGGTTCCAGATGGATATGCACGCCCCTTGGAGTGGTTAAATGAATCTAAACACTTGGAGTGGCTTTTAAATGAAGACATGTGTATCTTGGAGTGAAAGGGTGTGTTTTTTGCTTCTCTTTAAATAGAGAGGCTTAGCGCCTCTCATGACAAGTAATTAGAGGAGTCTAGAGAAGAATTTGGAAGTGTTTTAGAAGGAGTTTGATGTGAGTTAATTGAGATTTAGATTTATTCATTTTCTGGAGAGATTGGTCAGAGATTTTGAGAGATATGAGTAAGGGAATATGAGCGACGCATGGATCTACAGAAGACTTTATTGGAGAATTTTTTCATCTTTCTTTCTGAAGAAAAAAAGCTAAGTATTATGTTCTTCATTATCTTGTAATTGTTAAAAACACTTTCTAGTGGATTTTCTTTGATTTAAATGAAGTTTTCTTTACTTATAGAGGTAGCCTCGGGAAATTGTTAAAAACACTTCCTAGGGACCTGATGCTCCGTCAGACGCGATCAGGGCTGCCCAATCAATACATACTCGATCTAACGGGTCACGGGTCATCGTCCCAAATGAACTGGACCCAAAAACCATCCATTTAAAATGCTAATATATCACTTGATTCTCAATGAAATTGAGTGTGGTTTTTTTAAAATACTCTTCTAGACTAGTTAAACACATCCATACGGTTGATGAACCATTACATTGACTTTATATTCATGAATAATTAAAAGAAGCTCGGTTTAGGGTTAACTTTCAATACCTTAGTCCAATAGAGGTAGCCTCGATTGGATGCTTGTAGAAGCTTTGTGTGGGTCCCAGGAGCATAAGTATGGAGCCTCTGGTCGTGGTGAAATGCCTAGACCTAAATTTGACGAAGGCCGATTTGGGGGTTTGCTCGAAGTCCACCTTAGGGTGGTCGGATGATGGGGCTTTTGTGGGGGGTCTTTCTCTCTTGATGTTGGAATGGTGTGGGTGCAATCAATTTTAATATTCTGGAGGTTTGGAGGATGTCCTGTTTCGGCCTTGAAATTGAGCTCCAAATTTGAACTCGAGCAATGGCTTTGAGTGGCTAAGGAAAGTTTTTTTAAGCTCAAGAGGTCTCCAAGAAGCTCTGGAAGAAATTTTACAGAGTCTCCCCAAGGAATTGCATGCTCTCTCTTTTTTTCCATGAAGGGGGAGTTTAAATAAAATGTCCTTGGCGGGCTACCAGGGCCAATTGAGGGGTGCATTTGGTTGTTTATGTGGAGGGCAGAGAAGCTCCAATGAGCAGCTGGGCTAATTTGGCCTTTGGGTTTGAATTGGGTGAAAATCCCTTGTCTTGGCCATAGTTTTGGCCATTTTCCAGCCACCAAGGTGGCTGGCCAGCCAGACATTGGTCACCTCTTGGCTCAGGGAAGTCAGGAGAATATGTCTGTGGTATTGTTTTGGCAAAGATAACTTAAGCCTAAGATAAAATAGAAATCAAATCCCTTAATTTGAGGGACCCTTGGTCCATGGCTCATCTAGCTTGGGTTAGATGGTTTTTGACTCAGTCTTGGGGTCCAACTAATGATTTTGGTGGAGTTACTTTGATGGCTTTAGGGTGGTTAGGCCACATTTAATGCATAGGTCCACGTGGGTGCAAATGACCAAAAATTGAGTTTGTGCTAGGTTATACATGTCAATTGACCCAAATAAATGTTTCATTTGGCGTATATGATTGTAAGGAACAAGTTTGGTGAAGTATGAAAGTGGTTTTGAGTTCAATTGGATGGTCAATTTGGAGGAATTTTGAAATTTGATCAATTTGGGCATATTGGGCTAGGTTTGGGTATAGGTTGGGTTAGCCTCGGGTCAAGTCCAAATTGATTGTTGAAAATAGTAAATAGGAACCTCATGAAGAGTTTTCAACATAAATTGGGTGCCAATTTTGGGGTTAAGACATTCAATTTTATGAGATTAGGTCATGTGGCCAAAATTGGGGCTTTGATTTAAATCAAAATTGGGCTCAAATGATGGACCAATTGGGATTTGATTTGGTCTAGATTAATTATATCAAGGGTTAATTTGATAATAGAATTTAAATTAGAGGAAATTGAGACTAATTTGATAGACATTTGAGGTAGATTTGGGGAAAAATGGGCCTATAAAAGGCAATTTGGTGGTTTTGGTCAAAGATGGTCAAATTGGCCAAATTGGGTCATGTGGTAGTTGAGAAAAATGAAATTGGAAATATTTGGGAGGTTTTGGGAATTTTTGGGATTTATTTTGAATTTTTGAAATTTTGGGCCCAGGATGGGCATTTTAGTAATTTGGCAATTTTGGGTTTGGATGTTTTGGGTGAATTTGAGAATTTTGGCCAAATTTATAGTTTCAAAGGTATTTAGGTAATTCGAGTGAGTTGAGGGGCAAAAGGCCAAGCTCGGTATTTTTGGTAGAATTGGGGAGTTAACCACCATAAATGAGTCATGGACCAATGGAAACCCCATTTTGGGTCCTCTATGCACTGGTCTTAGCAAAACCCTAGCTTAGGGTCAGCTTAAGAATCCAAGAGCCGACATCAAGGTGCCAAACCTTCCCGTGCTAGCTAAGCAGCAGCTCCAGCTCCACCTACATGAGTATCGCAAGAGTATCAAGGGACCAAAGCCTAAGAGTTTAGGTTTATGGTTGTGAGTGATTGTGAGTGCAAGTATGTACCTTAAGCCCTAGACCAACACTCAAGGTCAACCCTAAGGTCTAGCAGTCCTAAGGGGACTCTCATTGAGCTCCCTCATAATGACCCCACCTACTAAGTGCTAGAGGTTAGGACCAATATGTGGAACTTCAAGTTGAGTAAAGAGAAGTGTAGAATTTCTAATGGTGAGGGCTTCATGTCTAGTTTTCTAAGAATAGTCAATAGAAAAGTCCTATGGCTAGACCATAGGCTACTAAAGAGGAAAAACTAAACCTCAACCAAAAGTGAGGTCAATAGTGATATTATTGAGTACGTTAACTAACATGAAATTTGATGGTTCTCATACTATGCATGAACAACTCATTTAAATGACAAATATAGTAGCAAGACTTAAGCTTCTGGGAATGGAAGTGAATGAAAATTTCCTTGTGCAATTTATCATTAACTCCTTGCCTCCTGAGTATGGTCCATTTCACATGAACTAAAACACTATGAAAGATAAGTGGAATGTGAATGAACTAAAATGTATCCTCATTCAAGAGGAAGTAAGGCTTAAGAAAGGAGCAAATCACTCCATTAATCTCATGGGTCATCAAGGAAGAGCTATAAGGAAACTTGGAAAGAAGAATGGAAAGAGAAAACAAAGACCACTAAAGATTAATGCGTCATCTACCCCAATTCATAATGAGAAACATAAAGAAATTAAGTGTCATTTTCGCAGAAAGCCTTGACACTATCAAAATGAGTGTCAAAAGCACAAAGACTGGTTCAAAAAGAAAGGTAAACCTTTCATTTTTGTATGTTTCAAATCAAATTTTGCAGAAGTTCCTTATAATACCTTCTGGATTGATTCTGGTTATACCACTCATGTTTCTAATATGATGCAGGAATTTCTTACAACCCAAATCATAGACCCAAATGAAAAGTTTATCTTCATGTGAAACCGAGTCAAAGCACCAGTTGAAGCTATTGGAACCTATCGGTTGATTTTAGATATTGGACATCATTTCAACCTTTTTTAAACACTTTATGTCCCTTCTATTTCTCGTAAATTAATTTCATTATCTAAACTTGATTCTATTGGATACTCCTTTAAATTTAGAAATGGTTGTTTTAGTTTGTTTAAAAATAATCATCTCATAGCTTCTGGTATTCTTTGTGATTATCTATATAAGCTTAAACCTGATAACCTTTTCGTCAAAACTCTGATGACTTTGCATCATAATATTGGTACTAAACATAGTTTTTTGAATTAAAATTCAACTTATTTGTGGCATAAATGTTTGGGTCATATATCCAAAGAAAGAATTGAAAGATTAGTAAAGAATGAAATACTTAATGAATTTTATATTATTGATCTTGGCATCTGTGCAAATTGTATTAAAGGAAAGCACACAAATCACACACTTGAAAAAGTCATCATAAGAAGCGTACAACTCCTTGAAATTATACACTCTGGTATTTTTGGACCTTTTGTTGTTCCATCGTTTGGAGGAGAGAAATATTTTATCACCTTTATTGATAATTTTTCACGTTATGGGATGTCTACTTATTGCATCAAAAATATCAAGCTATAGATGCCTTAAAGGTGTATATAACTGAGGTTAAGAGACAATTAGACAAAAAAATGAAACTTATCAAGTCTGATAGAGGTGAGGAGTATTATGGAAGTTACAATGAATCTGGATAATGTTCAGGTCCATTTGCTAAATTTCTTCAAACTAATGTCATATGTGCTCAATACTCAATGTTAGGAACACCACGACAATGGTGTTGCAGGAAGGCGAAACTGTACTCTGATGGAAATGGTTAGAAGTATGTGGAGTAATTCTTCTTTACCCTCATCATTGTGGATGCATGCTTAAATAGCACTACATATTTGTTAAACAAGATTCCTTGTAAGGCAGTTCCAAAAACTCTTTTTGAACTGTGGATGATACGCCTAAGAAAAACTAGTTTTTCATATATATTTTATGTTCAATTTTAATAATTTTTAATGATATTACACTTAAAAAAAAAGTTATTTTGCATATTTTTTGTTTCAGGGATAATAAATGGAGTTTTGGAGAAAAAGAAGCAAAAACGGTGCAATTTGGAGCAAAACGAGTAAGAAAGAAAATTTTGTCCTAGCACATTTCGATGTCTTTCTATGCTTAATCTCTTTTACACTTCTCACATATCTTTGAATGAAATTACACTTTAAAAAAAGGTTGTTTTCAAACTTATTTTATTTTAACCTCACTTTTGGTTAAGGTTTAGTTTTTCCTCTTTAGTAGCCTAAGGTCTAGCCATAGGACTTTCCAATTGACTATTCCTAGAAAACTAGAAAAGGAACCCTCACCATTAGAAATTCTACACTTCTCTTAGCTCAACTTGAAGTTTCACATATTGGTCCTAACCTCTACCACTTAGTATGTAGGGTCAATATGGGGGAGCTCAAGGTGACTTCCCATAGGACTGCTTTCCCTTAGGGTTGACTCTAGGTGTTGGTCTAGGGCTAAGGCACTCACTTTCACTCACTTGTACTCACTTGCACTCATTATCACCTATACCCACTCACAAACCTAAACCCAAAATTGTTGACTTTGATACCTTGATCCTTTGGGAGACTCATGCAGATGGTCCCCTAAATCCACTGGCCCTAGGTTAGGGTTTAGCTAAGACCAGTACATAGAGGGCCCAAAAAGAGATTTCATTGGTCCATAGCTCATCTGTGGTGGTTAGCTTCCCAATTCTACCAAAAATATCCAACTTTGCCTTTTACCCCCAAACCTACCCAAATTACCTAAACACCCCCAAATCCCAAATTTGGTCAAAATTCTCAAATTCATCCAAAATACCAAAAATTATTAAAAATTCATTCCAAATTTAACAAAATACCCCCAAAATTGCCAAAATTAAAAAAATACCCATGGTACTCCAAACCTTCCCAAAGCATCCAAAATCACTCCAAATGTCTCCAAAACCCATTTAGGCCCTTCAATTGAACCTATTTTGACAAATTTGACCATTTTTTTACCAAAAACCCTCCAATTGCCTTTAAGGGCCCAATTTCCCCATATTTACCTCAAATGTCCATCAAGTTGGTCCTAATTTCCCCCAATTTCAATCCTAAACTCAAATTCACTTTCCATGTGACCAATTTAAACCAAATACAAGCTTAATTGGCCCATGATTTGAGCCCAATTTTGATCTAAATTTTGGTCCTATAGCCTAATCCCACCAAATGGAACCCCGTGTCCTACTCCATTTGCCTCAATTTGAATCTTAAACTCTTCATAACATTCCTATACATCAAGCTTGACCTTCAATTGGCCTTGGTGAGGCCTCAATTTCATTTAACTTCAACTTAAATCCAAAAATCCCCAAATTGGCTATGTCTCTAAGTTCCACCAAATTGATTGCCCTAACCCCAAAATTGGCACCCAATTTATGTTGAAAAACTCTTCATGATGTTACTTTAGACCATTTTCAACAATTAATTTGAATTTAGCCCAAGCCTAGCCCAACCTAGGTCCAAGCCTAGCCCAACATACCCAAATTGACCAAATTTCCAAAATCCTTCAAATTGAACCCCCAATTGAACTCAAAATCATTTCAATCCTTCACAAAAAATCTTCGTTACAGTCATAGACACAATATTAATCAATCAATTGGGCTCAAAGTTATGGCTAGACTAACCCAAACCCAACTTTTAGCCATTTGGACCCAAATTGAACCCATACACCAAAATTGGCCTAACCACCCTAAATTCACCAAATTTATGACTCCACAGCCACTGAGCTCCACCTAAGGACAAGGCTAAACCCCTTTGGACCAGCCATGGCATGCTATGGAATAATGGATCCCCAAATTAAGGGATTTATGCCCATTTGTGGGCCTTAACCAGAAATCTTCCCCATCATCACTTGGCATTGAGGGTTAGTTATAATTAACCCTCCCACTGGCTCACCTGACCTACTGGCCACCTCCCTTGGCCCTATCGATTGGCCTAGTGACTAAAAAACACTAAAACTGAGAGCCTCAAGCTCAAATTCAAACCCAAACTCACTTATCTGAGCTGGCCAATTCCAACGGGCTTTAGCACTTCAAAACCCACCAACTAAGCAATATTTTCCACCCCCCAATTGGCCCTAGGAGCCAGCCTAACTGATACACCTAAAATATATAGTATTTTTAGACACATTTTAATACTTATTTTTGAGAGATTGCACTTTAATGGAAGGTATTTTTGTGTTTTTTCTAGCAGATACAAGTAAAAAATGGAAAAAAATGCTTAAAAGAGTGAAAAAGGATCAAATTTGGAGCAAAAAGGTGAAAAATTGTGCAAAAGAGTTTTGGCGCCTAAGCACCAGATCCGACGCTTAAGGGTTGGTTAAGCAGAGAAGGCCACACCTAAGCACCAAGACCCCACGCTTAAGTGCTAGTGGCAATTACTAGACGAGTAAAATCATTTTTCATGAATTTCGAAGTGGTTTTTGAGGCACCCTTTGACTTAATAGGTGTTTGTAACTACCATGGATGAAAATTATCATGAAAGGATGTGTCTCTTTGGAAAATACTTTGAATCAAGACATGTTTTGAAGAGATCCTAAGGTACCTCTTGGAAAACTATAAAAGCAAGAAGAGAGGACTTAGAAAAGCATCCTTAAAATATTGGCAAGTTTGAAAGTTTTTCTCTGGGGAGTTAGTTTGGAGATATTTTCAAGAACCACTTTTTATTTCTTTTATCCTTTTTATTATTTTGTTTTGAGTGATTGTAAAGGAGAGGAGATTCAAAGGAACTTCAAGATTTTGGTGGAGGACTTGAGATAAGTTTTTATCTTTTTATTTTAGACTACTTTTGGTTTTAATCGAAACTTGTTGTTGATTTGACAATGATTTCTTCTTTTAAACTAAAGTGTGGTTTTGTTTTCTCCTTAGATTCTGAGTAGTTTTATTTATCTTTCTTCTTAAAATGATAAGTAATTAAGTTTTGGATGGAAGTTGTGGAGAGTATTGATCTTTAATGATGGAAGAAGTTGTGATGATTTAAATCCATGCACTTCATTTACTTCTTGATTTGGCCAATCCAGATGTTAAAATTTATTGTGAGAACATGTAAGAACCGAATTGGTATTATCTCAATCAACAATTGGAAAGAATCACATGAGGTTGTATGGATGAGAATTTAGTTCATATGATTGAGTGCAAATAAATAAGAAGATATTCATTGATGAGTGTAAAGTTAGAGGACTTTAAAGTGACATCTTAAAGCCCCCAACTTGGTTTATTGTTTTAGGTTCTGATACGAGAATGTTACCCTCCAGGTTGAGGGAATTGAGGGAACTCTAGAGTGAGAACTAGTAGCTTTCCTACCTAGCCAGTCTTCAGAACTATTCAAACTTTAAATTAGCCAATGTTCTTTATAGCATTTCTAGTAAGGGTAAATAATATTATTGCTCCTATTTGGCACAACACAATTCGCATACATCCACAACAGAATTTTTATACTTATTACTGATTCATAATAAGAAGAAAGATATTTTCATATTAAGTACTTTTCTTCTACAAAAACTTTAGTTATCCTTTTAAGTTGTTACTGTTTCGTTAAAATATCAAAAATACCAAAAATATTTAAATTTTAAATTCCTACAAAAATTGTTTTTAGTTTAAGTAATTATCTTTTTAAAAATATGAAAACTTTCCAAAAAGTGCATATTGCATAATCTTCCCTGTGGGTTTGATATTCAAATCTTAATCAAAAAGTCTTATATTACTTGATAACGATACGTATACTTGCGTAGTATCCCAATATAAATATATATAAATTAAAAAGTTAAATTCTTATTTTTCTTCAGGATCAAGTTTTTAGTTTTTTTGCAAAATAAGTAAATATAAGTGAAAAATACCATCAAAACTATTATTATATTGTTCATAAGCATTAAGTAAGGGATCAGTGCCTCAAAAACCTCTTTGAAATTCATGAAAGTTGATTTTACTCATCTAGTAACTGCTAATGGCGCTTAGCGCGGGGTCTCGGTGCTTAGATACGGCCTTCTTTATTTAACTAGTGCTCTCCAAAACTCTTTTGCACAATTTTTCACTTTTTTGCTCAAAATTTGATCATTTTTCACTTCTTTAAGCATTTTTTTCCATTTATTAATTGTATCTGCAAGAAAAAAATAAAAATATCTTCTATTAAAGCACAATATCTCAAAAAAAGATATAAAAATGTGTCTAAAAATACTATTTTTTTTAGGTGTATCACTAAGCCATTTTTATTTAAACCTCACCTTCATGGCCAATTGTGCAGAGTTGAAAATTTTCTAAGGAAACTCTATCAAATTGCTTCCAGAGACTCCTTATGACCCCCTCAGTTCAAGCCCACCATTTTCCCCCTTTGGTTCCCTTTGTTAGAGTTCAATTTTGAGCTCAAAGTTTCAGTCAAAATCAGGGCATATTTCCTCACACCTCTACACAAAATTAAACCTCAATTAATTGTGCACACACCATCCCCACAGTGAGAGGAGTTGATCCCCCACAGAAGCCCCCTCTCAAACAGCCTCTAGTATAGACTTCAATCAACACCTAAAATCGAGCTTGTTCAAAATCATACCTAGACCATTCACCAAGGCTTGGAACTTCATCTGGAGGTTCGTTGGGACCAATCGAAGCTACCACCACCATCTGATTGAGGTCTCCCCTCTCAGACAAAGGTATTGAAATCCAAACCTAAACTGAGCTTATTTTGATTCTCCATACGTATTTATTGTATTTCATATCATATAATCTGTATAGATAGTTTCTTCTTGAGTAGATGAAGGTTTAGGAACAAACCCCATGCCATTTGGTTGGGTTTAGGCCAAGATCTTATGGTTTTAGTGTGAAAGGCTCACATGTTAGGTCACTTGGGGACGATAACAGAGAGTTGTCCGATCTCGTGTGTATCTAATGGACGGAGGAGATCAAGCTAGACAGATCCATAATGCATAAAGCGCAGTCCACGTGGAGGCTACATGGCTGGCAGCATCAAATTGCGGAGCAACGTGTGGAGCCTTCGGAGCTACCTAAGATCCAGTTAGCGTCGCTTGGATAAGTAGAAAATTAGGGATTTTTTAATTATTTTAAATGCCTAAACTTCAAAAATCCATATCTTTCTCTAGAAAATTCATAAAAATAAAAAAAAAATACTTGTTTGCTCAGTGAACAGAGGAGAATAATGTGGACTAAAAATAAAAATTATTTTTTCACTCCCTAATTTTTAATTTGTTAAATACTCTCTGTGGTATTTTAATTCTCCATGACTTAAAACATTTCATCATGGCTTGAAATTTTAAGGGTTTATTCTTCATGACAGAAGCAATGTCTTCTGTTTTTTCTAAGATCAGAGAGCATCTCTATGCTTCTAACCCTAATTTTCAAGCTAAGGTGACCATTTTGGCTTATTTTAATTATATAAATCAAAATATCACTTAGAAAATTATGAGATTGATTTTAGTAGATTTTATGTGGTCAGAGACATCCAGAAAAAATATTTTGATGTTTTGAATCATGTTGTGAATTTTTATACTTAGTTAATTGTAAATATCTTGTGTTAATTTTTGTAAATTAAATACATATCAAAAATTAAATTAATAAAATCAACTCCACATTGTTCATAAAAATCATGTCTACCCACTGTAAAAATACCAAAATTATTTGACTTGGTCTAGGCACTAAAATGGATTTCTTAAGGAAACCTTGCTTTTTGTATAAAAGTAATGATGTTAAATTGAATCTGCTTAGAAAAATTACGAAAACTATTTTTCTGAGTTCCTTGTGATCAGAGGCATTTTATAAAAATAAAACCCATTTTTTTTTAAAATACTTCATTTTTCAAATATATTTTGAATTAAAAATAATTAAAATTTTCAAAAATACTAAAAATGGTTCAAAATGAGTGGGAATGCCTTCTGGTCACTTGAAATTCATTAGGATATTTTTCCTAACATTTTTTTCTATGTTAAAAATAAATTTTAAAGGCTTAAAAGGAACTTTTCATATTTTCTCACTAAAAAAATTATATTAAATAAATTAAAAATCAAAAAATACAAAATTTGATTCTCTGAATTTTTTGAACTCAAAGGAGTCTAATAAAAATATAAAAAATAATTTTTGGAATTAAAATACTATTTTTTATTTAAATAATCATGAAAATTGATATAAAATTAAAGAATAAAAATAGAAATTTGATTCAAAAAATTATGAAATTTTGTCTAAGTGTTTCTCTGGCCTTAAAAAATCTCTAATAATTTTTTTTCATAAATATAAATTTTATTTTGGATAGTTAAATAAATTAACTTTTTAAAATCCTATTTTCTAAATTTAAATAATTATCTAAATTAATTCAAATTTAAGAGGTGCACATATCCTCCTCTAACATTTTAATTACCCATGAGTATAACACTTTAAATCCTCAAAGTCATTTGAGTCTTGTTTAAGGAGTTAAGAGGTGAAGTCCCCCAAAGGTAAGGTAGTCATTTTGGACTTTGGCGCCTTGATCAAAATTTAGGGTTAACTAGAGATAAATATGTAAGTTTGATCCAAATAAACATGTTTGGATGATTGAAATACAATGAGATTATAAGGTAGAAAATCACCCACAACCTTCGCACAACATCAACAGATAATAATCTTCCCTAATCTTCATGACTTAGAAGTCGACAAATATTAAATGTTTCTTGAGTGAGAGGCTTAAGGTAAAAGGATGATAATTTACTTTCCTTAAGCCCAAAATCGGTGATAATGTGATCTTTGAATGAAAATACAGATCACTTAACCTAAAATCTTAACCTTTACCAAATTCCTTATTATGATTGCTAAGGGCTTGGTAGTGACCTAGACTCGATATCTAAGCTCAGTTGATTTGATTTAGAAGATAATTGGGTTGATAATCAATATCTTTAAACACTCTAAGTCCAACTTTACTTGTGGGCACCACAATCTTAAATAACTCAAACTTGCCTTAGGGGCACTCACTCACATAACTCATAAATGAAACATCAATTGATTAATCAAGTACACTATCCTTGGAATAATTAAATTGTTAAGTTTCACTGAGCAATGGTGTAGTCACACTTTAACCTCGGATGAATGATGGAACAATATGATAAGTTCAAAATGAACTCGAGATAATTCAAGAGAGCCTAAAAGTAGTTCGGGGTTATATCTCGAGCACTTTAGAATCTTTTGGATGTTTTAAAGGACAAATTGAACTTATCGTGTTATGTCCTAAAATCATCTACTAAGATCTTTTGAGATTCAACCAAATCATAAAGTGGGATTTGGTCATCTACTCATGCAATTTAAATTCCTTGCAATATTATATACATTCCTTGCAAGTACTGACCTTTCAGGAGGTGGAAACGAGAAGATTCGCCAGGTACGCTTTTACAATTTATAGTATTGTTTTCTCATTTACTTTCCTCACTATACTTTCATGCTTACAAACTTGCATGTTAAACAACGATGTCACCCTGCATAAAAACCAAAACTGCTAGGATAGCCGTAAAACCAAAACTAAATTAAAATAAACCAAGATAAAATTCACCGTCACAACATTCATAATATAAGACAACTCAAACTTTAATCACAAACATCACAAAAACCACAGCAACAACTAATATAAGAAGTCTCTATTGAATGATTGGGAATTCCTCGGAGGAGGTAACCTACGGTTGCTAACGAGGCTTCCCACAGTCTAAATGAAAGTATGGAACTCATTATGTTGAGTTTAGTAAATTCATTTGGACTAAGTAAATCTAATAGAAAATAGTGATACTGGAACGAGGGAACTATAGGATCCTAACCAGTGTCACTCTAATCAACTTTAACATGCCCCATAATATTTAAAGAACTACAACCATAGGGTCATCTGATTTGACACCATAACTTTACACACTAGAAACCTCAAACTCGTCATGGCAAGGAGCTTGGAACTAACACTTTGAGCAACATGACCATCTTCAATAACAAAACATGTCTTCCCCAGCTAAACCAATTTCCTTCCTTAGAATTAAGCAACTAAGCCATAGAATTTTAAGGTAGTCTTCTTATGCAACATAGATTCTCACCTCATCTTTAGGCCTTAGTACAGCTCTGTTGTACAATCTAAGCCCAAACTCGTCTTAGGATTCCGAGGTTGTCGTCTATCACGACTTAAACCCTCACATCTTCCAGGCTTATTATGTGATCGTTTCACACAAATGTAAGCCATAACAAATAAAATTGGCATGATACAACACATAAATATTTATCCTCAAAATTGAAGCCAAACAATAGGATAGATTGGGAAGTCACTGAGGTTCTCCTTCGGATCTGTGAAAGTCCCTAGTTCTTCCTCCTTTAGATTCTGCAATAAAGTTCCAAATTTGAGCCATTTCCATTTCACACCTCATTTTTCCGGTCTCCTTGAAAACTCCTATCCTTTTGACCACTTTGAAGATAATATTTTCCTGATTTTTATCGAAAGTTTTTTTTAAATGACTTTGGTCGTTTAAGATGTAATTAACTATAAGGGTTTGCCCTTATAAGAAGCTTATTCAAACCTAGCTTAATATAAACACTATTTAATTCTACATCTTAAATAGGGAAACTTGTCAGCAAATAGAACGGTTTTGCAGACCAAAGGGATTTCATATATTTCTTAGTTTATTTGATCGAGTCTTATCCTCAAGTCTTGTGTTTATCCTTCCTGATAGATACAGGGTTTGAGGAACAGTGCTCTTTAATTTAAACTACAAAAAGTATGGGGTCAATTTGATTTCATATTTTTCTAATACGTAAATTAAATGTCATTCCGAAGCAGGCGACGAGATTTCGATTCCAGCGGTCGATAGCATCCAACAGGCAACTTCATAACTTTTTAGTACTGAAATTTTGTAGGTCTATCTGTTAGGAATGAAACACAACATAAACGGGGTGAAACAAAGCTAAAACGGAACCAAACAAACCAAAATGGTGGAGCTGCGAAAAGTTGGCACCAGAATGCAAAGAACAACATCAAAATCGCGCCAATGGTGCCCAAAACGGCACCAACAGTGCCCGAGACATAATGGACATGATGCTAGTCGAATTTCTAGAAGATTCAATGTATTTGGACCCTTTTTGGAAGGTTTCTTGAGGAAACTCTTGGGAAATTCGTCCCTACACTATAATAGAGTGCTTTTATATCAAAAAAAGTGGTGTGTGTGAGTAGGAAAATGCAGAGAATGTTTAGAGATTTTAAAATAGGAGTACAAATGTAAGTTTCTACCTTTTTTAGAGAGATTGCTGAGGGGATTTTGAGAGAATCTATAAGGGAATGTTCTAGCATTGCATGAATTAGCGGGAGACTTTGTGGGAGAGATTTTCATCTTTCTTCCAAGGAGAAAAAGCTAAGTATTATGCTCTTCATTACCTTATGATTTTGTAAACACTTATCTAGTGGATTTTATTTGATTTAATGAAGTTTTTTGTTGTGTTTTCTTTGTGCTTTGTGATGTGCTTCTCTTACTCTTTCTTCTTTTTTTGGAAATAGTGGCATGAGAAGATTATGTCGTTATTTTCTTTTTAATTTTTTTATTTGCAATGAGTAGGATTCATGTTTAGGATATTGGGATGCATTCTCAAAGAAGTTTTAATTATAAATGTGATGGTTTTTACTTACACTTCATTTACATTACAATAAGGGTCCGTCGTAGTGTTAAAATTTTTTGTAATTGCATTGTGGCCCGAGAGGGTGGTATAATTCTCAATAAAGTGGAGTCACATTCAAATTCCATGTATGGTGAAATTCGTGGGAGTTGAGTGCAAATAAATAGGGAAATATATATTTTTGGGCGTAAAATTGGAGATTTTATGGTGACAAACTAAAATCCCTAATTTGGTCTTAGAGTTTAAAAACTAAAGTGAGTGTTAGCCTTCAGAGGAAGGGAAGTGGGAGCTCTGAAGTGAGAGCTAGTATCCTCCCAGCCTAACCATAGATTTAAGGATTATACCTGAGATTAGTCAATGATTTTCTAAAACACGGAATCAGGGTAGAGAATTAAAATGGTCA
The DNA here is from genome assembly GCA_003013225.1 of Phalaenopsis aphrodite. Lineage (NCBI taxonomy): Eukaryota > Viridiplantae > Streptophyta > Magnoliopsida > Asparagales > Orchidaceae > Phalaenopsis > Phalaenopsis aphrodite. Next base: position 737,084 of record NEWO01000157.1, on the reverse strand, counting down.
GGTCAAGTTTTTGGCATCGTCTCAGTGGAATTGAATTGACATAAAACACACAGAAGAACAAAACATAGTAGGGGCGCATCAAGTTTTTGGTGTCGTTGCCGAGGAAGCTTCGGTAATAATTTAGGAAAATTTTAGTTGAAATAATTAACCTTAGACATTGAAAACTGTAGTGTCATAAAAACTAATTTTGTGTGTAAAGTTTTTTTTTGTAGGAAAAAGTATTGTGAAAAGACTATTTGTGTGAAAAATAAGGTGTTTGTGAAAATATTTTGTTGTGTTGAATATATCTTTTGTTTTATTTAATTTTTAATCTATTATTTGTTGTGTTGCATATGAAAAATAAAGGATCTGCAAGAATTGTGTCTTATGATCCTGAGTTAAAAAAAAGGAAAAAATCAAAAAACAGAAAGGACTTGAGGAACTAGAAATGAAAATGGTAAACATTTAAAATAATAGCTTGGAAAATCATTATAAATCTTTGAGGGATTATGTATATCCTATGACAGTTGAAATTCACTCAAGCATAAAAATCCTTATCGTAAAAGTTGACTCATTTGAAACAAATCCAGAGATTATCCAACTGGTGCGGAACAATCAGTTTGGGGGAACTGCTTCGGAGGATCCCTATTTACACTTATCCAGTTTTTTAAAACTTTATACTGCATTTCATTATAATGGCATGTCAGATGATGTTGTTAGACTAAGGCTTTTTCCTTTCTCTCTAAGGGATAAGGCTAAAATGTGGTTATACTCATTAGCACCTAACTCTATTAAAAATTGGGAGGAGTTAACTCAGAAATTCCTATCTAAGTATTTTTTCACCTTCAAGGACTTCTAAACTTATAAATGATATTATCTCATTTTGTCAGTATAAAGAGGAATCAATAAACAAAGCCTGGTAAAGATTTAAGGAAATACTAAGAAAGTGTCCACACCATGTTATGTCTGATTCGTTAATCATTCAAAATTTTACAATGGGTTAGTAGACTCCCTTAGGTTTACAATTGACGCTGTCGTTGAAGGATCATTAATGTCAAAACCATTTAATATGGCATATGTTTTAATTGAAGAAATAGCTACAAATTAATTTCAATGGCCCTCTACAAGGGTAAATCTTGGAAATGTAGTCAGTGTTCATGATACATATGCGATTGCAATTCTTGCATCTTAGGTCGCTGCAATATCAAGGAAGTTGGACCAATTTAAAATGAACCAACCTCAATTTAACTCTAACCCACAGGATGAGGAGATGGAATTAATGTTAGAAGAGGTTGTGATTCAAATGACAAGTGAGTTGGAAAGTCAAGCGACCGCAATAAGGAATATAGAAAACCAACTGAAGCAGATTATTAACTCAATTAATAATCATCCTCAATTTAACTCCAATCCACAGGTTAAGGAGAAGGAATTAATGTTAGAAGAGGTTTTGATTCAAATGACGAGACAGTTGGAAAATCAAGAGGTTGCAATAAAGAATATAGAAAACCAACTGGGGTAGATTATTAATGCAATTAACAGTTACCCCTCAAATATTTTTCCTAGTGACTCTGAGATAAGTCCTAAGGAGATGAATGATGAGCAATTTAAAATTAGTGAACTCGTATTTAGAAGAGAATTTTAGGATATGTTTCAAAAGAACTTTAAGTTGAGAGATGAGGATAAGGATATTGAAAGATCAATGGAAGAAATTCTCGAGGAATTAAAAGATATATAGAATGACCACATTCACAATTTACTCAGTACAAAAGGGAAGAATTAGAAGATAAATTGAAAGACAAGATCTAGAAGGAAATATGAGGAATAAAGCTATGAATCAATCTGAAAAGGAAGAGCTGAAAGAAAAATTTTAATTTGAGGACTTGGTAGGAATTTTTGGATTTGGAAAAGATTGGGCAATTGATCAAGGATTACTTAATTGGAATCTTGATCCAAGTGGAATCATTTGTCAGGCTAGCGACGTTAAACCAAGCATTTTATGGGAGGCAACCCATAGTTATTAGTGTGGTTTGATTCAGTATGCTTAAGAGTCATGATTGTTAATGTTGTATTGTGTTTGCTTTAGTGTGGATTGATCATTTTGATTGATAATTGGTGGATGTTTAGATTGTTAGTGCTTTAATTTGATCTTTGTCTGTGTCGTGATGGAGATGATTCCTTAACTTCTTATTATGGTTACACTTGTATGTTCTCCTATAGTAGTTGGATTGACGAGTCCACTATAACTCGGGTCTAACACGGACTTGAGTTCTAGAAGAGACATTATGAATTTATCAGTGACAATTCCATCTCAATTTTGTTACTTCCTTTCTTCAACCTTATTTTCATTTGGTATGAGTAGCTAACCTATTTGATGAGTAACATGTAGATGAATTTACACTATCCTTATAACTGCTAGAGGTGCTTAATTATTGGGATATGGTGATGCCTGGTTTTGGTGCTCGAGAACCAATATATCAGAAATAATCTTATCTTTGGGATTAGAATCTATAAAATCATTTATAAGTACCCAATATATTTGTGAAGTGATTCCGTCAGAAATTGGAAGTAAGTTAGTGAGATGTGATGAGTTAAAGGAATAATTGACCTCATCTATTATGTGTGTTTGTGTTTGTGTTACAATAATTTATAGGACTTGAAGAACATTTTTATATTACTATGTTGATACCTGTTATGCTAGTTAGAATTTTGTTGAGTTGATTTTATTCTGGCATGTTTAGTTTAGATTTATTTTCTACTACATGTTTTCTATCCTGATAAATGTAGATGTTTTTATAGACATTTTTGGTAGATAGAATTTCTAAACTATTTTTCTCCCTATTTATATTTTCTGCACTAAATGTTATACATTATAAAAATCAAGTTTAGGGGCAGGAAGAAAAATAGATTTTAAAGCTCAGTATACTTCCTTTTAGTTTAGTATTATTGCATGCATGTTTTAGGCTAGATTTACTTTCTCCTACACTCATTCTATCTTGATTATGAATGTATATGAATTTGATAATATGTTGTAGCAGTTAGTAGATTTAACTTCTACTTTTTTTTCTGCTACATTTTACGGAATTGATTGCAAAATATTTAAAAATTTAAATTTAGGTCACGAAGAATGTTGCTCGGTTCTGATACCTCATAACCCCTAGCAAACCTATCTGACTGGGATATCGTTGAAATGGAAACACTTGAACCACAAGAGGGGTTCTCCCATTGTGATATTGTCAAACTCCGAGCTGTTGTGTCCAGTTGGGATATCGTAGAAACGGTTGTACTGTCGACCCACCTAAAGAATTTGTGGTCCTCCGGTCTGTGTGCCCACCGAGAGCACCTGTAGAATTGTCGGTCATAGCTATATGGTCGACATGAAATAATTAACAAGGACGGTAACCCACAGCCGTACATCACTTGCCGGACTTCTCTGAATACCTGGAGCTCAATGTCCTGCAATTATTAAAAAAAGAGTAGATCAATCAAAAACTAAAGAAAATAAACAAACTCAATTTACCAAAGTGTGGAAGCAATGGTTGTCGACAACAAAGTTCTGTGGGCATCCAAGCTACTCCACAGTTTTCTCAATAAAATTAATATACATAAAAAGTATTAAAACAAGGTAAATAGAAGATGAATTCATCGCAACATGTAGGCTCATTTTGTAGGCTTATTTTGCTTCCAAATTTATCAGAACTTCATTCTCACATGCATAGCACACAAATTGTAATCGAACTTTTCATTCTCACATGCATAGCACATAAATATCATATGCAAAATCTAGACAAATCAAATCAAGTTATAGTAGTTTCAATTGTAAGGGCCGAATAATTCATATGAAATAATGTAACTGAAACAGCAGTCACCCTAGAAGAAGGGTCTTCCAAGCTGTAATAACAATGAATTACATATTCCATACATTTAACCGAAGCAATGTAAAGCATACTCATGAACAAGTATGTCAGAGCAATGTGAATCAACAGGTAAAGAATAAGAACAAAAGTGCAGGTAAGCAATGTGAATCAACAGGTGATGCATTACAAGTTAATTGGCCATCCATGCTACTCCAGGTAATGCCAAAATGAATAGGTATGTTGAAGCAGTTAAGAAATGTGAATCCATTCTTTACATTAAGCTCATTCAGTTCTAAATAAAAGAGAGAGCAGCTTCAACTTTTGCTTTTCAACAAAGTAGATGCATTAGTAGAACCATTGTGGGAAGGGGTCATCCAGACCATCAAAATAGAGAGCATTCTTTACATTAAACTCATTACCAAATTAACTCTATACAAATTAACTCATTACAAATTAAAAATGCATTACATTCAAAATGCTGATCAATAAATCTACAAAATGTCTACCACGATAGCCTCATATAAGCAAGAAGTTTCCAACATAACCCTCATATAAGCAAAAATATGTAGCAAACTACTTTGATAGCAAAAAAGTCTCCCACGATACCCTCATATAAGCAAAACCACTAATAAATAATAAAATTCCTAAAGCAACATATATTACATATTTAAAACATTGGCAGAATCCATCCAAGCTGCAAACATGTGAAATCGAACCAATGCAGCAAACCATGTACCAACAAAATACAGAAGGTAGTGGTTACCCTGAAAAAAGGGTCATCCAAGCTACTTCAAAGAGAGGCACCATCCATCCAGTTTTGATAACCAAACAGCTAAATAAAGATTAAAATTATATATTTAAAAACAACTATCCAAACTGCCTGTTGTGGTTCTGAACAGAAATGAATAATGAATAATGAATATTGGATCATATAAAGCACCCTCAGAACATTTCAGCAAAGCAAAAGAACAATTGGAACAAGATAAACATTTTGTTGAAGCAGTGGTTGCCCTCAAAGAAGGGCCATCCAAGCTGTAATGAGAGGCACCGTCATACTCAGATTTACAACATCTAGCATCATCCCTGAAAACACATGTTCAAACTCCCCAACTCTTTAACAATTTTAAAGCCAATTCACCAGAAAAGAGAACTCTGCATTTTTTTAACACTAGTGCAATATCAGTACTCATTTCAAATGTACTCAACACCAATACAATACTGGAATGATCTAAAGTAAGAACAGGGATAGGGACAGGTGGTACGTTTGAACTTTTAGAAACTTTGAGATCTATAAAATTGTCTATGATTTTGTAGTTTTGATAAATGAGTGAAATCATAAGGTAGGAGTTGATGCATTATTTTCTACTTGGATTCCTAAAAATAAATGTCATAATAAGTAGATTATAAGAAGTAAAAAAACATTGAGATGCTAAACCAGATCATATTTTATGATTGCTTGGACCCTTTTCAATTTAAACAAATGCTTGCAACCAAATTGGTGCTAAAAAAGAGTAGACTGAATAACAACCATTGTGCTTTTATCCTTGTCCAAACATGTAGAGCATAATATTGTCTACTTGGTTGTGATGGGGCTTACGATAAATACATTTTTATGTTTTTTTTCCGCATTAGCAGCTATAATAAATTGTAGTATTAAAAATAAAAATATGGAACTACTTTATGAATTATGTTTAATTTGGATCAGTATTCTCTCCCTTTCATCTCACTGATAAGTAGCTCAGTCATGCTAATCCTTTCTCTGCTCACTTCAAATATGTGGGCAGTTATCATACTGATCTTTACTTATTATGAAAATGTTCTAATAATTCTACACATTTTTATGTTGAACCAAATGTTATATGCCATAATTTTTTAAAACCAACCCAGTAATCTAACTTTGGCACACATCCCCAGCCACACTACAAAAACTTTCGTTAATATCAAAATGAAAGCATTCTTGGAACTTCATGACATTCAAGCATTATATACGTTACGACATAATACTTATGCATTCACATATATTATAAATATGTAATTATTACACATGTATGATAAGAAAATCTGACACTGTACGTCCACCAACCATAAAACCAGCTAAATAATGTGTGGATATCCCAAAGAAACATGCAACACAACCCACCAAACAAAAAAAAAACTTTCAATAACCACAAAATAAGCAAACTGAACAAATAACAGTACATAATACATCTAATTTCAAAGATAATAAATGAATAGTTCAATCACAAATGACTTATATCATCTGTTATTTGTTCTTGTAAAGTCGTCATCTCTGATGCACCTTCACCCTCTCGAGTGTATTGACCAAAGAAAAATATGTTGAGATTTAATACCTATTTTATATTGTTTTTAATGATATTGCACTTTAAAGAAAGGTATTTTTTATGTTTTTTGTTGCAGGAATGATGAATTAGGGTCATTGGAGCAAAAAGATGCAAAAAGGAGCAAATTTGGAGCAAAAAGGGACCAAAATGTGACGATTTGAACTAAGCCGCCGACAGCGAGTTTTTTCTGAGACTACAAGACAAAATTCTCCAGAAACCCGCCAATGGTGAGATCGACGGTTATGCCTACTCAAGCTTTGGATAAGGCCTAATTTTGAAGGGATGCTTAGGCAACTCTTGAGAAAGCTCATCTACAACTTTAAAAGAACATTTTGGCCAAAAATAGAAGAGGGCTAGAGGCCTTGGAGGTTACCATTAGTGTATAGAACTTTTAATAGAGTGTAATAATTGTGAGGAATTCTTCGAGAGATTGTAAGAGTGGGGGGAAAGTGAGAGATTTCTTCCTCCTTGCTACTTCGAAGAGGAATTCTGTGTGCTGTAAAGAAAGGAAGAGATTCAGAGGAACCTCGAGGAGTGTTCTTGGGGAGAAATTAGAGATAAGTTATTTGCTTGTTATAGTTTGTATGACTTTGATTTTATATATGAATTTCAAGTTTGGTTGTGTTTTCCCCATGAGTTCTGAGTTGTTTTCTCTATTTTTCTCCTTGTCTCGAGATTTGTGAAATGGTGATTTGAATTGGTGAAGCCATGAAAATGTTTAAGAAATTGTGATGATCTTTTCACTTTGATCTTAATTTACTTTCAATCTGGCCAATTGATTTGTTAAAATATGTTGAGTTTTACAACTAAAGTGAAGGTTACATCCAAAATTCAGGGACATCAAAGCCCTTGGAAGTTGGGTGCAAATAAATAGGAAAGTATTATTATCGGACAAAGAATTGGAGATTTTAGAGTGACAGACTAAAATCCCCAATTTGGTCTTATCGTTTGGGTGTTGATGTGTAGATGTAGCCCTCAGGTGAGGGGCCTGTATCCTTCCAACCTAGTCATAGAATCAATAACCAAGCATAGGATTAGTCAATATTCTCTATGCTCTTATTTGGCACAATATAAATTGAACTAATTCATTTTATCCATTCACTATAATTTTTTGACTAGGAGAAGGATGCTTTCTTATATATTGAATCTCACAATTAAACCCTACTTTATATCATTCGTTATTTATTAGTTATTAAAATTATCTATTTATTTCAATTGGCTATTAGTGACAAATAAGCAAATTGAATGTCGTTGTTGTGATTAAAGTTTTGCTTTTCTAAGGTCTTAGTCCGTAATTCTAAACCACTCCCTGTGGGATCGATATCTAGGACTCCATTAGAATCATATATTACTTGAGCGATACGTATACTTGCGTTGACAAATTCAACTTTAACATTATTGAATATTATATTTATACATCTTAATCAAATCAAACACATCTATAAAGTCGTGATCAAATCTTTGGACGTCGTTGCTGGAAATTAAATTTTCTAGTAGAGCCATCAAATTCTTGTATTTGTCGATTTACAAAAAAAGTCGGTCATGTATGTATCATGTGAATCCATTTCTTCATGTGGCATTGTACGTCCCACATGGTATTCAAATGCTTCAGGTGGGATTTATACTAAATCATTTTCTAGAACGGTGAACTTTGCATCGGATCTGGAGTGGTGGAGTTGGATGAAATTGTGTAGTGTCATTATACCAAAAACTATTTGTACTTACTTTAGAAAAGGGTAAGCTAGCATATCCTGTAATATAACCCACTTCTTCTTCCACACACAGAACGATATTTTGATTATGTCGCGCAATGAAGAGTGTCTTTTTTTTAATAACTCTTTCTTGCTTCATGTCACCCCACTAGATCTTTCAAAATCAAGAATGTGGTATTTTGTATCTAGATAAGGCTTTAGATATCCCCTTTGTAATGGATATTCGGCGTCAACCAAATAATATTTATTCAAAGGTGGGCATTGAAAACCATGTCTCAGGTTTCTGGTAGTGAACCTAAAAACACGGCTATCATGGGCACTCCTTTCCCATCCATTCATATCAAAGGTAAAGCACATGTTAAAATCACACACAGTCATAACATTTTGTGTGGGGGCACCACACCGTCCTACGTAAGCAACTTTATATGTACCAGATAGGCATGCATCAACATGTGTTCCATCAATAGCTCCAATACAGTCTTGGAGTTACAGTTAAAATTTTTTTTTATCTGCCATGTAATCAAATTAGATGTATGAATGTAAAGGTAAAGGCAAATCTTAAAGAATGACATGTATCGAAGGTCATTTGTAATTTGTGAAGGAATTGAATGGAATGTAAGATCCTCCGGCTTCACTACCTTACAGGCCAAACTCACTATAGAGTTCAAACCGACTATGAAATATCACTGATGGTTTCTGATGAATGTTGAAATCGCTCCATAGCACCTCTGATTGATGCATTCTGAGATAAGATTTATAGAGTTATTACAAGCACTTCTCTTGGCATTGTTCTTGCTGAGCCGTGTAACCCATGAAGGCTTCGGAGTTCATTAAGTAGATCAAGTAAAAATTATTTCGTCATACAAAATGTATTGAAGAATCGCGTGGGATGGCCCCGTAATAACTCACCCACCCATCTATCTCCAAATTAACTTGATGTCATACATGGGTTTTTCAGTTGACGTGTTTAAGATAGTAATAGTACAACAAGGTAAGGTAAGTGTGACTGTGTGTATGTGGCTGACTTCTTCTTCATCCATACTACAAAATTATTACAAGGAAAATTTATAAACTTTAGTAATAGAAAAAAAAACTTTCTAGGAAAAATGAAATATACACAATCGAAACTTGGGCAAAACATAGAATGTACAATCATAAAAAATAAAATTTGTGTGTAGTACAAGCTAACATAAAAACATAGTCCCACCATGAAGAAAGAAAAAGTGTCCACCGCGGAAACATAGAACAGAACTATAGGAACTAAAATACATAATAACTTAAACATTGATTCATCCATAAAAGAGCGCAAGTATTTGACTCGGTATTGCGGTTCCAACTTCATAAAAATTGTCTTATGGTTGGGTCTCGTAACACATTCATATATTGTATATAGTCTTCATCATCCGCCTTAACATCAGAATATGTATTGAGAACTTGAAGGCAATCCTCAATTGAGCTATCCTGCAAGGAAGAAGACCTTGCTTTGCATGTTTCAATCAGTGTATCAATGGTGCCTTTGATGAAAGTCACTCCTTTGTTCTTTTTTTCTATCCTGGGACGCTTTGGCACACTAGTGGATTGCACATCAGTGTGGGCATGGCTAGGACCTTCTCCTGAATCATCTATCTGCATGATCTCCATCTCCTGTGCTGAGCTGTCAAACCTTAGATAATTTGGGGTGAACTCATGAGTTGTTATTGCGACAACCTCAGTGAACATGTCATCCAGTTTTTCCTTCAGAACTGGATAAAAGCCAATGAATTTAATTTTTTTGGTTGATGGCACTGCCTGATATAGATAACAAATTTGAATTAATAAAATTGTTTCAACTCAATGCGAAATTTGATTCAAGATAAAGTAATATTAGATATTTATGCACCCTATTGAGTTCTGTCAGATTAACTGATAAACACATACTATTTCTTTTCATAGAAAGGAATGTCCTAACTGAAGGATAACTAATTTATGTGGTACACATCTTAAGGAAAAACATATTCATGAAGCATTAAAAAAAGATGTTCTCCTTTTATAGGAAAAGAAAAAAAAAATCTTCTCATCAAAGCCGCATTAAGCATACCCCAATCTTTAGAATGCACAGGTAAACGAAAAAGTCATCTGGGTTCCATATTTCCATCATGACATAATTTGAGATCACGAAAAACATGTGTAAGAAAATTTTGTTAAGCTTTGGTTTTAGATGAAGGATCGAATGAATGAATACAAGCAGAAGCGGAAATTAATAATCTATAAGGTTGGAGTACCAATCTGACTCTCCAAATTTGCTAAGATCCTATTAAGGTTAAAGAAATTATTAATTATCATCCTAAAATAACTTTAAAATGAGAAAAATGTACAAGAAAATATACAATCTAAAAAAAGGCGTACGTAATTGGCTAATCAAAATAATAATATTAATCTCATTCTTGTCATGTATCCATGGCTTTGAGTTCATCACCTATCCAATAAGCCTGTAATTGTGCCCATTCAAAATTTAATTATGTATATGAGTATTTGGCATTTTTACTAAAATGATAAATATGAGTAATCATCCAGAAGTAGATCATCCCCACAAACAAATGTTAACAGTAAAATAAAACAGGAGGCAAAGTTCAAGTGTTGGATTAATCATATGATTTTCCTAAACAGATACTTAAATCAAAAAACACTGAAATAATCTGCAAAAAAGATTGCAAAAGCTTCCTCTATGCAATATCTAAAATTGATACATATGTTTGTAAGCAATGCAATGCTCAAGCCCTGCTCAGCTAGCAGTAGGTCTGAAGGAAGAATAATATAACATGCACTTCTTATACAACTATTGTAAGTTTTGTAAAACAAAGTTTTATGTGACACCCTAAAAATTCTCATGACCACAACCATACCACAAAATGAGCAAAACCATGCAATTTCCAAAAGCAATTAGTTGGATCCACTAATTTGACACCTCAAGTGTTCAGATCCATCATCAGATCTATCAAATATCTCACCCAAAATGAAAAAAAAATCCTCTGAACAAAATGTCATACGACTGCAAAAGATTTTCATGGAAGAAAGATGAAACTGCTTTCCACAGAAAAAAAAATCAAAATAAAGATATCAAACCTGAAAGACTGCAAACGACGAACATGGAAGACGAGCCATGCGAGGGAAGATATACCTGTAGAGTGAAATGCAGAAGAAGAAAATGGTGAAGGAGTCAAGATGCCGAAGAAGCATAGGGAAAATGAACTGGATCGTAGAGGAGGAGCTCTTAGGGCATGAGCATTGCGAAGGATTTGAGAGCGGAGGCGTCCGAGGCAGGGTCACGGAAGCGAATGATGTTGAGGGCGGATCAGTAAAATTTGTTTCACAAAAAGCAGACTGCAGGGATCATCCCGCGGTCCGCGTCTTTCACAAAAATAAAAATCGAGTTTTGGATGATTAGTAAATAAGTGCTAACCAAACGGGACGGCAGTATTTTCAAAATGCCGCTCGCAGTTTTAAGCTGCCTCAAAAGGGCCCTTAACCTCAACAGCCGACAAAAATTACCATAACTTGTGCACCTCCTAACTTGGGCCTCTACAACCTATGGACGACATCACAAATCACTATTACGACCTGTGTGACCAATTATAATTTATGTGAATTATAGTTTGTGCAACTCTTGACTCTAGCCCCTATGATTTGCATATGTCATCACAACTCACCTCTATGATTTACGAGACCAACTATTTCTTCAGTTTTCGTCTCTAGCGCCTATAATCTACAACAATACGAATTCTTCACTTTTCGTGATCACAATAGAACGCTCGTGTTCCGTATCGTGTACTGCATCCCACCTTAAATTTCCTTGCCATACTCTGAGGGCTTGCGACACCTTCCAACGAAGAATTAAGCAAATAGTAGTAGTTAACTAATGTATTTAATATATTAATCTTATTATTAAAAGTTCTCTTTTCCCCCTCCAACATGCTTTAATTGATCAAAATATACTTCTAAATATAATATAAGCATTTTGGATTGCATCGATGAATATAATAGGTTATTAAAACACATTAGACATATAATGGTGACCTTTAATCATAATAATAGTTTACTTAAACACATTAGACTTATAATTCTTAAATTATATATCAATTAATAACTACAGTTATATATAAAGTTCAACCCTAATTCCTTTTTCAAATCTTACAGCTGAAAGAGTGGCTATATGGCTTACTTTTATATGGCACGATCAGTTTGTCAAATTTTATAATCATTGAAATTTTTCTAGGCCTTTTTTTACGATGGGGCAAATTCCATACGAGCACTTGATGCTCGACACGTGTCCATGCTAGTTTACAGTAATAGCGTGATGTGTCCTTCACTCAATATTCCCGAAACTACCCCCATCAAGGGCAGAGCTGGAGGACAGTTTCGTCATTTTACTAGAGTTGCTATTCTTTCAAATCCACCCATATTTGCACCTCGGGCTAATCAATCTCTACTTTTCTTTTGATGCGCCACGTGGATGAGGATGACACGATTCGTTTAATTTAAAGGCAGCAATGCGCCATATTAGATTCGGATTTCGATGTCGTGGTCCCGAGCCACCCCGGAGGATTTTATGGGCAGGGCTGCCCGATCTGCCCGATCTGCCCAAGTTTCGGCCTGACGGGGAGACCAGGGCTATAAATTGAACCGCCGTCCTGTGAACTGCAGTTTGCCGCATTGGCACCTCTCTCCTTCTTGTAAGCCCTTTTTTTTCTCTCTCTTATAATTCTTCTCTTTTTATAACCTTTTTTTTTTATATAAATTAAGCTGTATTTTCATCTGATCCGTTCGTGAAGAGAGGCGTATATAATATTAACATTCAGTATGGATCGACAAAACCTGCCTCCTTTATTTTTTTTCTTTTGTAATAATCAAGATAGCCAACTTTTAAATATTTAGGCACTGTTTGGAATTTTTTTATCATTATTTGTTATACATATTTTACATATTTAATTTCTTAAAAAGCAATTTACTTTATTGCAAATATTATGCAAACTAAATTTAAATATATTCTATATTTTTAAAAATACTTGTCATAGTTGTTAGTCTCATACTCCATTAGGAGCCTATAAATCAGGAGAAAATGTTTTGTCTGAATATTACATTTTAGTAGATCGTACGAATGTTTGGACGAAATATTTTTTCTAAATCAGACTAGATTATTACAGTGTGATATTTTAATTTTTAATATTCAGTAATTATCATAATGATAATATAATTGAAGTACATCAAATATATTTTATGTTAAATTAAATTAAAATTAAATTAAAATCATTAAATTAAAATTTACAAAAAAAAAAAGGGACCTGTGTTTTTTATTGAATGCTCTCTCCCTTTCATCTCATTAGATCTGTTTTTTTAATTATTATTATTATTTTTTATATAATTTCTCCTAAACTTTTTTAAATAATTTATTTTGATAATTTTTAATTACTTTCCCTCGGCTCTTTGCAGATCTGCTTCGTATTTCTCTTTCTTCTCCGGTCCTTGGGGATCTGCAACAATGGCATCCAATACTGCTATTTCCGGGGAGGAAAACAAGCATCAGTTGCCGTCGCCGCGGAATCTGGGAAGGTCCTGGACATCGAAGTGCGTCTGTGCTCCGGCGACCCATGCCGGATCATTCAAGTGCCGACTCCACCGGGTAAACTCTCACGGACACTCCGCCCCGGCAGCCCCTTTGCCACGGCAACCTTCCGCCTCCGCGCCCACCCCTAGCAATAGAACCGTGGAGGCGTTGTAAAATCAAAGAACAATATTATGGACTTAATATCCTCCTTTTAAGCTAAACCTAAGGTTATATAACCAGTAAAGCAATTTGGAGGGGAAGAATGGAGGATTCTTGTAAGATTTTCCCCTTTTGGGAAATTGCTGTCGTAATCTAATTAGCTTTATGTTATTACGTTGTATTATCCAAAAATATGGGATGGAATGTTGGATGATGTTTTTTTCTAAGATTTCAGTGAGAAGATTAATGATATGAGGCTGATTTATGTAAATCTTTTACGTAATTTATAACAGAGCAATTTCAAGTCTTGTTGTTGTTAATTTTTTCAAAGCTAAGCTCGCCGGATTCGATAAAGAAACGTTGCAACAGAAATTAAAAATAAACTAGGTTATGATTTTAGGGCCCGGAAGATTTGCCGATTTGATTTGACTTTTTTTTTAAGTTCTTTTTGGATGACTCTTTGGCACTCTTTTTCTTCTTAATACAGGTTGTTTTGTGATGATTTTGCGTGAAACGAGAATGCTTCATTTTTGCGTTGTCAATGGCCGCTGAGAAGCGTCTCTTACGTGCTGTCTTTCTCTGTGCGTTGTAAGTCGTCGCTCATCTCATAATTTTCTCCTTTCTGTTTCGGTTGAAAACCTAATGCAAAAGACTTCTAAGTTTCGATGGTGTCTTCTACCATCTCTCTGTTCATCACTTTATCGTACGGCTACATGTAATATTTTTGCATTCTATTGGGGTCGATTGGGACACCCAAAAAAGATGAATTTTTAAGTATGAAATGTGGTGGACGTAGCTTCTATGTTCATAATTTACATACTCAGCACCCAATTTTTAAGCATTTACAGGCCGAAAAATCAATCTTTCTCAAATCACATCAAAAACAGCACTAATTGTACTTTTTCCCACTAAAATTTACCCTTTCAAATATATTGAGGGTAAATATGAAGGATTTGGTGCGAGGTACTTAAATGCATAAGAATTGCGTGCTAGGCACCTAAATTTCTGATTTTTATTTCGGTGCACTCCAGATACATTGCACAGTTGCACTGTATGGTTTTGTACTATAATAGTATAATAAAATATGCAGTGAGTACGGAGCTGTGTAATGTACTACTGTTTTACACGCAAAGTTATCCCTATCATCTGCACCTAATAATTCTTCCTGAAAGATGGTGTCCCGGTTTTAATTTTGTAGAACGTAGGGCACTCTATGAACGTGGAGAGTCGGCCTGCATTGAGTTTATTAATTGCAGATCAACTAGTCCAAAACCATTATTCTGATAGGTATGTGTTATTTATTTGGATGTAGTTAAAAACCAACATTGATTTTAAACCCAAAAGATCCTCCCAAAATTACTCAAAATTAGTTATTAGAATTAAATGAAAATATGACACTAAGCAGTACGCAATGGAGAAATAAGATTCGTGTAGCCAACCTCATTTAGTGGAATAAAAGTTTTGTTGTTGCTGTTGTAGTGATTTTTTTTTTCTTACTTATTGAATGAGAGATGAAAAAAACAATTTTGTAAACAAATATTTACTACTTTAAGCAGGTAAACTGACATTTTCTCCTTGAATTCTGCAACATAATCTATTTTATTATTTTTGGAGCTTTAAGAAATGATTGATTGCAGCATTTTGCAATTATTTATTTTTTATTCAAGTTTATCAATCTAACGCAATAATAAATTATGTTTTCCACGCAATGCTGATTAATTTAGTTTACTTGACTACTAAATTCTTGTAACTTTTTGCACTTAATGGGTAGTGTTTAGCAGCAGGCTTTTATGATAGTTCTGCTGTTTTGACATTATCAGACTTTGCAATGCTTTTCTTCAGCTTATTTTGTCATTAATTATCCATAAAGAATGGAAACTCGGCAGCATAAATGATGCTATTAAGCTACTGGGAAAAATAGCGGGCCTGCAACTTTTTGAGTGAGGCTATCATTAAGAACCACCTACTTACAGATTGCTATATAAAACTGTTCTACTCTTTTTCTTGAGCATTATATGGGACATAACTTCACTAGAATTAGTGATGATAAAGGATTCATATGGCTGGTTTAAAATAGTTTGGATAATGTACACAGGGGATAAAGGAACCAATTCCCTTAGGCCAGACTCAGCTCCATGTTACCCAAACGAACTCAGTACAGATTCATTCACCATTTCTCTGGTGGCATCTCGACGGTTAAGCCCAAAACAAGGTTTTGCCCAGCCGAGCTCAATGCGCCTACTCAGCCTGAGACCAAAAGGAATTTCTATCAAAAGTAAGTATCCACTACAGCTCCAAAATGCCTTCATCATCCACATCAGCCTTCATAAGCCTACCCCAAGATGATTGTGAACATAGATGCACCCAGATTTCTCAGTAGATCACTCAGTTTTTTCAACAAGTTGGCCGCCAAGTGAAAGCTTGTATTAAGGCAACTGGCCTTTTGCATTTCCATAGTTTTTATGTAACATCTAAGTTATTATATAATATTTGTTGTAATGCTCGAGAGCCATGATCCTGAACTATAAATAATGGAGCTCAAGGACAGCCAAGGGTTTTGTCTTTCTTACATATTTCCCCTATACACTGCCTTTATAAAATCCCAAGCCATAATTAAGTGCATTTTGTTTCCTCTGTACTCTATAATTATTGGTTTTTATCATTTTCTCTTAATTAATAAGGTTCTGGTTAAGCCCACCAACGATTCATGATCTGACATATAAGGTTAGAGATATTATCGGTGATGATCGTATGTTGGTGACATTTTCAATGTCAACATCAGCTAGCCAAGTTTAATATTGAGAGCTAACTGTTCTTATTTGTACTGTTTTGGCTTAAGTTTGGTTAGAGTGCTTACGCTGGGATTGTCTTGAACATTTGGTTTGCGTTAAACACATGATATGCGGATAAATATATAAAAATACATTAATTTAACCTTCCCAAAGAAAGACCTCTTTGCTTTTGCATCTTAAGAGTTAGTGGATTATTGATTTCCATTGTCTTTTATGGTAACTTTTAATAGCTGGGTATGTGGGTGGAGTTAAATACCAATGGCTAATGTTGAAAGAATGATTGGAACCACCATCATAATCAGTATTTCATTCATTTTGCACTTAGTTTTATGATGGAAAATATTTTATTGGCAGATATTCTCAAAGGTGCAAATATATTGTTATTGGGCGCACGTACGGGGTTTATTTGATTTTTTTTTAGTTGAAAAAAATAATTTATTACACTTATTTTATTGGTGAAATGAAATCAATCAAAATTTTAAGGGTTTTGTAATATTTATGAGCACCGTTGAGTTCTAACTCGACACAAATAAATGATTCAATCTACCAAATTTCACCATTTCAAAAATTTAGATGAAACCGTCAAATGTCATCTACCCGCCATGCATGAGTCTGTTTTTTAGATTTTATTGCATGCTAGAGTGCAGATGACAGTAGTATTGACATTACCTACAACCATGTAGGACAGTTGATCTGAGTCCTTCTGTAGTTAGCAGGTGCAAGGAATAGGGACTGAGCTCTGCACAAGTTTTCATCGGGCCAACCAGAACACTATAATATATCATTCATATTTGAACTATTTTTATGGGTTCAAGATTTGTAGTATTTATTTAGATCCTTGTGATTTTGGTGAATTTTGTAGGAAGTTAGGTACCTGGCTGTTTTTCAATTGAAACTTCCCTTTCATGGGTCAACTAGCGTTTGTTCCCACGTCACATTCATGCTGATTCAGTTGGATTTGGATACTGAGATATTTTGCAATCTAATAATACCAAGGGAAAATTTGTTTGCGCTGCTGATGTAATCATGAACTAATTAAAATGCTCGTCTTGGCAAGATCATATATATCTCCACTCTCTGGGTAGCTGCTAGGTCCATTTTTTTGTTTATAATGCCATTCTCTTTAGTGCTATAACTTTTGGGATAATAAATCGAACCATGGATCATACTAACCCGTGGAAAGCTCTCGTTATTGAAATCTACCCTTTTCTTTCATTAGTTCTATGTTATACTGTAGGCCTCCTCTTTAGCCGTTTATGTCCATAATCCATTATTGGAGACTTGTGTGGCTGTAGGAAAGACTAGGACTTCGAAGGTTTCACATCTGCAAAGCCAAAGCCAGCTTGACATGAAAGATCAGCTAGCTCCTGTTGTTTTGTTTAATCAGGAACAAGATGTGCTAGTGCTTTAAAATTCAAATTGGAACTTGTGACGCTTTGTAGTTGCAAGTTTTGAGTTTGCACAAACTTCGCTTGTTCTCTGTGAGGTGTAAATATCATGTATTGTTATTATTTATTTCGTAGCAATAATTTCCATAGTATTCAATGTATAGCACACTAGTTGTAAAATGAGGCGTCAGATCTAAGCACTTAACCTGTCTGAAAGAAATAATGAAAACAAGTTCTCTATAATTTTTTGCGCTTATGAACTTCATTTTTGTTAGTTATTATATAATTTTTTTTAATTCTGATTTCTATTACTTTATCCATCTGCATTGCATTTATTTAATGTTGGAGATGTTTTGATCGCTATGTCTTGTGTTTTGTAGAAAATATTAAATCAAGACTCTGCATGTAGAGTTACATGCGGATTCCAATGAAATTAAACCACATGACGATGACAGAAAAAAAAAAATATATATGTCTGGTAACACAAGAGAATATTCCTCTCATGTTATTCAGATGTTATTGGGTGTTATTCATGTGTTATTATGTGTTATTCAAGTGTTATTAATGTGTTATTGTGTTATTACAACACCGGGAATATTCCTGGAACACTATAACACATGAATAACGTACATTAATACATGAATAACACGGAATAATACTGGGGAATATTTTCTTGTGTTACCGGACCGATTTTTTTTTTCTGTCACCTCCATGGGGCGTAATTTTATTGTATTCCGCACGTAATTCTACGTGTAAAGTCCTGATGTAATATTTATTCTTTTGTTTTGGCGAGCTTCGTGAAATTCACGCCTCATCTATCTTTAGAATAATTAAGGGGTCCACAAATGCTCCATCACAGAGGATTGTAGTGATTAGAGTTGTGTGGATTCATGCCTTTGTTTGATAATTGATTTAAATTTTTTGAATTGAAATATAATATTACAAGATTTGTGAATTTCGTTTAATCAATTAAAGTTTTTTTTTTTTTTTTTTTGTCCAAACAAATTACAAAATTTGTTCAAGCCTCTTGAATTAATACATTAAAAATTTTCATCTGTTCTTTTTATGATAATCGCAAGATTGTTAAAATTTTAAAAAAATCAACGGCTTGTGCAGTTCATAATAATCACCATTTGCCAATTTCCATAAAAAATGCTTCTGAATTTCTTTATTCAATTTTTTCTTAAGAATACTTGGAGATTTTTTAAGTTATTTTTAATTAATGATTTGCACGACTTTAAAGAAGTACTGTCATATTTTTTATACTTAAATATTAAACACTAGTTCATNGATTTGCACGACTTTAACGAAGTACTGTCATATTTTTTATACTTAAATATTAAACACTAGTTCATAGATAAGCTTATTCTGTGAGAATTTTTGCTTTTTAGCAGCCTACAAGAAGATTTGTTGATTCCTTGTGTAAGAAAGATTAAGGAACATAGAAAACATGACAAATAAAAGATAACTACGGTTATAACAATTTAATATATATAAATATATATATATATATTGATGTCCATCTTAAATAAAAGTGAGGCTAATTGAGTTGATGGTAGAGTCTTAGTGAATATGTTAGTGAGTTGATGATTTGATCAAATGAGACTGACTTTAATGTGCCCATCGCAGATGTCATGAAAAAAATGACAATCTTCATTTGTTTGTTATGCCCATGAAAGCTAGGATTGGAGATGACGTTGATTACTTCTTGATTGTATTAGAGAATGAGAGCATGTACTATTGTTTGAATGAAAAGGTTGTGTGATAGCCGATTGATCCAGATCAATACATTAATAGTGATTGCTAATGCATGATACTCTAATTCAACAGAGAATCTAAAGATGACAACCTATCTCATGTTCACTTCCAATAGAGCAGCGAATTGTCCATCTTCCTCAATTTGCATCAAAAAAATATTTTTATTTTTATGATAGAAGAAGTAGAGAAAAACATATTATCACGTAATAAGTTTCTGATATTGAAGTAGATAGTGTATGGCACTCATTTGTGGAGTCATTGGTTTAGATAAATATTGACTTAGCTTATGAACCACAAAGGTAATATCAATATGAGAGAGAATAAAATATAATAATTTGTTGATTAATTGTTTACGTTGGGACACATCTTAAAGAAGATCTCCACCTAAGGAATTTAATTTATGATTAGAGTTCATAGAATTGAGTGGTTTGTATATTAGTAGTTCCACACCTTCCAATAGTTGTATGGTATAGTGGCATTGAGACAATATAATTTCAATCCTACATCGAGTCAATTCTAGTCCAAGATTGTATTTTAAGTCACCCAAACCTTGATGCAAAAATTAGGTTCAAAGAAATAATTTAATAGATATGATAGTTTTCTAGAACACACGATAATAAAGATATTATCAACAAAGACTAATCAGTGAAAAAATTTGAACAAGGACCAATAGTAAATAAAGAGGAATCTGATTTTGATTGAGTTAAAAAAAAGTTGTTATTGTTGAGTAGCATATTTATGTTAGTTTATAAATTTATATAATCAACAAACTAGCTTATCATTTTTTTATTAATGTCTTCCCCATCATTGTGGAATCTAAATGGCAACTCCATATAAACTTTTTCATTATAAATCACCATGTAAAATTTTTTTCTAAAATCTAATTGATCGAGGATCAACTTTTTACTAACAATAAAAAGCGAGGAGTAATTTATTTATAAATTTTTTTTATCTATTTTTAAGGAATTGATTCTTTTTTATGGGTATATTCCTTAGAAACATAATAATTTTATGGGTAAATTCAAATTTCATTTGATTTTTTAAGTCCATTTGCAACCAACAATATGCTTTCATTATAGTAAGCTAATAATTAACCATGTGTGATCCATCACAAGTGCATCTATTTCTACTTTCATGGCATTAGGCTATTTAAGTATATGATAGTCTGACGGTAATGTTGTGGTTCATATTTAAAAGTAAGTTGCATGACAATGTTTTTGTGTACGGTAGCCAATCAACACAATACTGTTTGTAATATCCTAAAAATAAAAATATGATAAAAAATCAACCACATAACTCTCATGTGTTTATTATATATATGTATATTTCATTAATATATCAAGGTGTATTTTTACTATTTTTTAATTATTGAATTACTTAATAAATGAATTGCGAAGAAACAAAAAAGAAATATCCTTAAAATATATTTACTAAATTATTGGAACATAACATTCAAATAATTTTTAAGAATTTATCATAACCCTGTAATTTATAAATTGCCTTCACAATATTTTAAAGCATGATGATATTTAATTAACATTATTTTTTTATGAGAACTGTGAGTATGAAAATTAACAGTGAATTATTTAATCACGATTTTCTTAAAAAAAATTTTACATGTGATTACAAATTAGTTTTTTAAACTAATTGATATTTATTTTTGCAAAAAAATTTTATTAGAACATTTTAGATGTAATAAGCTATTTTATTTATTTTTTAAATATTTAATTTTTTTTAAAAACTTTAATTAAAGATAATTAGCTTTTAAAATTATAAATTTTCAAAAGCATCATTTTTTAATATAAAATCAACTTGACCCCCATAAGAAACTTCACCTTTATCTTTATAATTTCTTAATCCATGAAAGAAAAAACAGAGAAAAAGAGAGAGGGAGACAACAAAGAAGAAGAAGCTAAATTTTGAGGTTTTAGAGCCGTTCATATTTGACACTGGTTGAGAATGTTGACTACATCCAAATATGATATTATTACTCTACTCTGATTTAAGTGTTTTTAATTGTTCGTGTTGATAATCAAATTATATATATATTTATCTTGCCTTAAATCTTTAATTTTGCATAATATTCTACTCATTATTTAGAGATTCACAACACTAATCAAAATATTGTGTTGATGTAGGAAAATACTGATTTTGATGTATTCTAAGTGTTTTGGAGGTCATTTGGGCAAAAATAATGCATTTGAAAGGCTTCAAGCTATATTTAATGCTAAGTGTCTGTTAACCTCATTTTTTATCACATTTCCTTTCTTTAGCTTTTTTTTTAGTCCTACCTTGATCTAGGATTCCTTCCTAGTACACTTAAGTGTTTGTGTTAGCCTTGAACTAGCATGGTTGGCCTTGGTTGAGTCTGCCCCAGCCTGGCCTGGTTTGAGTAGTCTCTGGGTTCGTTTAAGGTTTTAGTTGCCTGAGATGCGCTTGGGTTTAGTTCAAATTAAAATTAAAACCAACCCAAATTCAAATCTAATTAAATAAACCCAATTTAAAAGGACATAAATTAAAAATTAAAATAAACTTTGATATAAATTTTTAATCAAATAAAATTCTACCTATAATTTAACTTAAAAATATAATTACAAATTTGAAATAATGGGAACTAAACTAAAATGTAATCAAATTTAAAATTAAAGCACACACATAAATCAGTCCAATATTACAAAGCTTAACATAAAGCTAAAGTAATACTTAAATTAAATTAAACTCACAAATAGAAGAAATCATAATTAATCTAAATTAAATCTAAAGGAAAAAAAATTTAAGACTAAATTAAACTAAAATTTAAAACAAAAAGAACAAAAACTAAAATGAAAAAAAAAATTTAATTAAAATTTCAACTAAAACTTGACTTAAATTTAGAATAAACAAACCATAAAAGTTACATATATAATGCTTTTCTTGTGCATGTGTAAATGCATTTAGATTGGGTCGTATGCATGAATATGCCCCAAAAATTAATATTTTTTTACCCTTAATTTAAATTAAATTATTTTAATCAAATTAAAATTTTCAAATGAAATTAAATTCTTCACCTGAACTAATCTTGATGCGTGCTAGAAAATTTGCGCCAGCGAAGTAGCAGAATATCATCTTAGTGTGATAAGAAGATTCATCACACACTCATAAAAGAGAAAGCGACTAGCTGAAGATTTCCACTGTAAAAAGATGATTAAAGTTAAAGACGCTCGATTTGAATATAGATTTGTTCCAAATGTGTGGAAAAACCTCCAAAAGTTTTTTAATGACTTGATCTGGGCTGATTTTGTTCAGATTGGCCCAATTTTAGCTGTAAGTTTGAGTGTAAGTTTGATAAAAACAGTGTTATGAATGACATTTTATCAGTGTTTGAAAATTTATTACTCAAAAAGTTGCTTCGAGAACTTATGACCTTTAAAGAGACAGCTCTACCAACATGCCACGACTGATCACACACACACACACACAGACATAGACACATACATAGACATAGACATATACATATGCATATACAAATACATCTACATTTACAAATACATATACACATACATCTATATATACATATCCA
>NEWO01000157.1:663658-707153 GCA_003013225.1 Phalaenopsis aphrodite | reverse complement strand
TTGTTCGTGTTGGGCTCGTTTACATTTCAAGCTTAAAAATTTGTTCGTGTTTGGCTCGTTAGGCTTAACGAACGAGCCGAACATGAGCTACTTAACGAGCCGAGCTTTTCACGAACAACGAGCCAAATTGACAGCCCTACATAGCACTGCTTTTCTCTTATTATAGTATAGTTTAATTTATCATTAAAACTTTAACAAAAAGGTTCAAATAAAAAAGAATCATAAATAGCAATTTAAAAAGAAAAAGCAAAACCTACAATACTTTCATATCATCAAAACTTCACACAACCATCACAACAAACCAACCAAACCGTCCTTTAATCTCATCCATTGTCCTCTTAAGAGAAATACTCATAAGAAACTAATTCATCACCCATTCTTCTCATACAAGAAGAAAAAAAGCTCAAACATCACGATCTCTTTCGCATTCAACGGGCATCTTCGGGTACCTGCTCCGATCATTGCAGTAATTGTAGATGGTATAATTCTGCCTGACCCACCGGAGCAGCCCATACTGTTTCGCATCGAGGCTGCGGAACTCGTTCTGATCCCACCACCGCCGACCCTGGGTAGCGCAAAATGTCTCATTTGCGGACGCCTCGCAGCCGTCGATGTGGAAGCCGCGGTAGGAGGCGATGAAGGGGGCGTTGGCCCAGTTCGTCTTCTCGAGGCCACCGCGGGTCGCCCAGTCGTCGGCATTCCATAAGCTGGAGTAGAGCTTCATTGGCTGATTGAAGGGGTACCGGACGCCTATGTCCTTGCTGTTCTTGAAAACCCGGATGGGCACATCGTCCACGAAGAACCTGTGAGTAGTTTTCTTTGTCAGTGAGGCATTTAGTCGAACAGTTGTGGGGTGGTTAGGTTGGCTTCACATAAATAAATCTTTTACGGGCTGGTGATAAGATCAATTAGTTTTATGCCGGTCGAGCCGACACGTAACCATGTCCTGAAGCACCGCCAAATATTGGTCAAAGAAATCCCGCTGTGGGTCCCATTAGATCTATCGTTCCCATGCACTACGCGGTTTCAGGGACATGCGCACGTGGCCCATGCGACCTCATTAAATATTATGAATCTTAAATCTATTTCGGAATAAATTTATAATGAAAATAATTTAGTTAAGTAAATTTAATAATTCCATCATTAAAATTTCAAAAATTTACATACATACCACCTATTGTTATGCATTTATACATCTAACATCTCAAATTTGATATTTTTTTTTGGTAATTTCTTATCATAAGATTATTCAGGAAATTAAAAGAAATTATTTTAGAATCATATAATATTAAACATTTGAGTATAATAAACGAAGNTTCAAACCATATTTGAAGAATAAATTTCTAGAAAAAATTTGCAAACCAAATTTTACAAAAAAAATATTAATACTTTTTTACCCAATTTTACAAAATACAAACTTCATTACAAATTTTACAATTTACAAATTAAACAAAAAGGTGAAAATTTACAAAATACAAACTTTTACAAAAACTTCAATACAAATTTACAAAACTTTACACAAAGAATATTAATTCCTTTTTTACAAAATTTTACAAAATAAAATCTTATTTACTAATTTTACAAATTTACAAAAAATTATCACTGTTTCTTCACATTTTCTTTCTTCACATTTTCCTCCAGTCGACTGTCTCTTCAAATTGGGATCCATCTTGATTGCAGGTTTGTCAATTTTCTTTGAGGAGCTCATGGTGGTACACACCTTTTGCTGCTTCTTGTTTCTGGAAGCTGTTCTTCAAGCTTCACGTTCTAAAAGACATCAAGATTGCTCCACGTGATCAATGAAAACAAATATTTGCTGATTCACATAAAATCCAAGGGATCAATGATTGCTCCAAATAATGAGTCCTGTAATTATAGAATAATGACTCCAAAAGACCAATACATTAGAAGAGATGAATAAAAACTGATTAATCAAAATAATGAGTCATTTATTTATAGACTAAGGATCAAATGCACTTACAAATCTTTTCATGCCCATCAGATAAAAACTGGTCACAACTGCCTTCTCTAAAGACTTTTATAATTACAGCAGTAATGGGGCACCGAAAGTTACAACAGTAATGAGGCACCAAAATCTTTTCATAATTTTACAGCAGTTACTTGAATGAAACATTTCAAAGTTACAACAGTTACTTCAAGTTACAGCCTTCTCCAAAGTTACAACCGAAACTTGATAAAAATTCTAAAGTTACAGCAACTTAATAAACATTCCAAATAAACAGTAGTTACTTGAATGAAACATTCCAAAGTTACAGCAGTTACTTCAAGTTACAGCCTTTTCCAAAGTTACAGCCGTAACTTGATAAAAATTCCAAAGTTACAGTAACATAATAAACATTCCAAATAAACAGCAGTTAAACAACAATGAAACATTCCAAAGCCATGTTCAGTTACTTCAAGTTACAGCCTTCTCCAAAGTTACAGTCATAACTTGATAAAAATTCCAAAGTTACAGTAACTTAATAAACATTTCAAATAAACAGCAGTTAAACAACAATGAAACATTCCTCTGACATCAACATCTTCATTATTAGACATAAATTTATATTCCTCAGCAGTAACTTTCAAAAGTTTCCAAAGTTATGCCGCATAATTTTATATTCTTATCTTAAAATGGTTGGAAACTTGCGTTTCCTTCCAAAATTAAGAGTAAGAATAAACATTTATGACAGCTTTTCATATTCTTCTCCTAAAATGGTTGCAAACATGAGTTGTCTTCCAAAATTAAGAGTAAAGAACAACTTCCACAATGCATTAGAACCTAATGGGGCACCGAAATCATCTAATGGGGCACCGAAAAGAAGTAAAGAACAACTTCCATAATGCATTAGAACCTAATTAAGGCCATCCGTAAAAATGAATGCTTTGTAAAAAAGAATGGTTTGCAAAAAACCATAGAAATGATTGCTTCGTAAAAGTCTGTTCTCAAGAGATTCCAGAATGCATCAAAGACTATTTTCTCATGAGATTCCAAAAAATTAATTTGGAAAGCCATAGTACAAAATTAATTTGGAAAGGCATAGTAACATTTCCAAAAAAGCATAATTCTGGAAGTTTAGCGAACATCTATGGGCAATTTGACATAAAGTTCAGCGAACATCTCTGAGTTACCATAAAATGTTAATAAATTGCATCAAACCTAATTAATTTGTAACAACGACGTGCATATTGACATAAAATGTTAACAATAATTTCCTCGGGTAAAGCAAACATCAGGTAATTCTTTGGGTAATAGCAATTGAGCGAACATCATTTCCTCTTTCCCTCCTATTTACTCAGGTAAAGCTACTTCAAGTTGTTCGTCTTCCATTAATTCTTGCTGGTAGGAAAGATATATCAATATCAGTTTTAAGATGAAAAAGAACATATACCATACAAGCTAATTATTGAGAGAGCTACCATGGGTGTTTTCGAATGAGTCGTGGAAGATCTAATCTAACTAGACGAGCATATTAATGCACTCACTGTTTTTTTTTTACGAAAGTGAACTTCTATAGTCATTTAGAACTCTTCCACCAGTATTAAATGCATATTCGGAGGCAACTGTTGTTATTGGAATCGATAATATATCTCTAGCCATTTTCGATAAGCAAGGATACTTGAGAGTGTTCAACTTCCGTCAATCAAGAATATCAAAATATTCAGTATTGACAAAAAAAAGACCCTCTTCGAGATAGACTTGTAAATCTGATTTTGATGGTTGAATGGAACCAGATGAAATAACATAATCAGTAAATGCAAGCATGCAATCATAACTTTGTGAATTAACTGAATCACTTTGCAACTCCGAAGAAACATTGTCAATTGCAGAACTAGAACTAGCAATATCGTTTGCATACATATTGTAAATTTGCAACATAACATCCTCAACTTGTTTAATTTTGGAGTCTAATTCAACAGGTGTATACATCTTGCTAAAAGTAAAATGTATGAACTTCATTTTCCAACGAGGATCCAAGANACAGTTCCGGCTGAGTCGCCTGCAACCATTTTTATCTGCATGTTGAAGTGGCCGAAGAGGTAGGAGCCTCGAGACTGGAAGCCAGTTCCACTGTTCTTGTCCAGGTATAGCTGGATCTCATTTCCGCCATTGAAGTACTTGATGTGATCGCTGGCCCAAGTTGGCACATAGTTCTTCTGGAAGGGAACGTTCACGGCTTTTTTTGGCTCAGAGGCCATGGATGCGATCAGGAAAGTGAAGAGGACGATAACAAGAACAGAAGGGTGAGAGAAAGTGGAGGAAGCCATTCTTGGCAATGGCAGGGAGAACATGCAGAAGAAGATGGGAGGGAGGGAACCGAGGCCCAAGTCTCGGGCTTTTAAGTTCGATGGTTTTCAGCTTTATTGCTGTGCGCATTTTTTATTGCCTGGATGGAGGAAATGTTCCGATTAGCCAACCGGCTAACGCGCTATTACATAACACTCCTGTGCGTTTGTATTGGAATATTCATCTATTTTAGGAGAATATTTCATCTACATTATTTTTATAAATAATGTGTTATTCAAGTATAATAACAATAATGTGTTATTCAAGTATTATATATTATTTGATTATTTTATGATGTTATTGAAATATTCAATTGCGTTACTTGAGTTGGGGCTGAAGTGTTATTAGAATATTCCTCTTCATTACTTGATTTGGGTTGTGTTATTCCAATAACATAGTGAAAATTGAAATAACACAGGGAATATGTTGAATAATACATCCTCAAATCAAGTAACGCGAGAGAATATTTCAATAACGCCGCAAAATAATCGAATAACATCATATTATACTCGAATAACGCATCATTTTTACAAATAACGCAGATGAAATATTCTCGTAACACAGTCGAATATTCCAATCCACACATAGCTCTACGTTAGGAGTCCTGATGTTATATTTTTCTCTATGGCGCAATGTCATTTTAAAGGATCTAGATGTTAAAAAAAAAGGCTATTAATCTGATCGGATTTGAGTTAGAAATTGAAAATTCAAATATGTCCTCAATAAATATAAAATTTTGGGATGGGGTTTAGGTTAGTGGGTCAAACAGGTTCAAGTCTTAGCTTTCGAGACTCTATTTGACTATTTAGTTTGGGTTATTTTTCAGGTCACACTCGAATCCGACCTGCTGTCCGAATTGATACTTATTTTTTTCTCTTGGAGATTGGATACTTATTTCTCAGAGCAAAAAATCTAGGAATTTTTTATTGAACAAATTGAGTTTAATTTAACGAAAAGTTTTTAAATATTAAAGCATTAAAAAAATTAGAAATATATTACTTGGCACATCGGAACTTATTTTAACATATTTGGTGTGAGAACGATATCTCAATAATTGATTTAGTAATACTATGAATAGGCTAATATAGAGCCACCGCATCTGTTCTTCTTCCTCCAACTTCGCTGTAAGAAGCCTTTATAACATGTTTGGTCGGCAATTCTCGCCACCAACCCTACCCCAACATTGCAAATCGCAATGAGTTAACTCAGCTACTGCCACATTAAGATCACGATGACATAACTTAATTTGCATTCCATTTGATATAAACTTGACAAAGTGTTACGNCGATTTGCATAGTAAGCAAACACCTTCCGAAAAATAAAAGCAGATTCTAGCATTAGGAATGTAGAGTTCCATCTTGTTGGGACATTAATGCATAAATCCTTTGATGTTGATATCCCTAATTGTCTAGATATTTCAACAAACTTATGTAACCTTCCTGGTGACTTCTTCAGATATTTGATAGACTCTCTAATATTATAAATGATGTCATTAATTTCTCTCAAACCAAATTGCACCATAATATTCAATATATGTGCACAGCAGCGAACATGAAAGAAATATCCTTTAAATTATAATTTCCCTCTTGTCATAAAATTAGATTGGAGCAAACTAGCAGCAACATCATTATTACTAGCATTATCTAAAGTGACAGTACATACTTTGTCTTGTATCTTCCACTCTGACAAGCAATCACAAATGACATCACAAATGAATGTGCCAATATGAGGCAAATCCAATTCAATGAAATTAATAATTCATTTTTGCATATTCCAATTATGATCAATGTAATGAGCAGTTAAACACATATATCCAATTGTTTGATTGGAGGTCCAACAATCAAAGGTTAATGAAAACCTGTGAATATCCTTAAATTGCTTTTTGAGCTTCTCTTTTTCGAACTCATAAAGTTTCATGCAATCAGTTTTTATTGTGTTCCTTGAAACTTTTCCATAATTTGGGTTTAAGGACTTCAATAAAATGTTAAATCATGTATGCTCAACAATATTAAAAGTATACTCATGCACTATAATCATTTATGAGATTATCTCTCTAATCTTGTGTTGATCATAGTTTTTTGAATCGTGAAAAACTGGAATCTTAACATCTGCATCAAAATCAGTTGGCATAAAATTCAACAATTTTTGTCTTTTTTCGGCAAGACCAACGGCTTCCTTATTTTTAGCTTTGATTTGTCAATATTCCTCACATGACGTAGAAGTTGAGAAGTTGTTCCTGTTTTAGATTTTTAAAATTTTGTTCGACAGCAAATGCACTGCCAAAAAGTAGTTTGTACCCATTTAATCAGAAAGATTGCCTCAACAAAATACTCCCACTTTGTTGATTTCCTCTTCCTACCCTTTTTGTTAAGGACTTTTTCACTGTCATTATCAATGACAACTTGAGGTACAACTTTTGGCTCTGTACATGGTAAATTATGAATGGCAATATCGTTGTTATTCTGAGCTTCCGGTAGCAACTGATTGTTGGATGAATCTGATTGTGATAGATTTAATTCGGACATATTTGCACTTGCACACTAATTGAAATCAAAACCACGAAATTAGTATTAAGAATTATGTTCTTCTTGTAAGAATTATGTTCTAGAATATCAAAATGATAATATGACAAACTCATAAATGTGAAGGCAAATCAATCATTGTTGAGCAAAATTTGTAATTAGGGAACTCATTACAGCTGAATAAGCTATGTTGGAAGCTCATCTTTAGAACATAAAGACACATTTCAAATATACATCAGATGGAAACTCATCTTTAAAACAACAACAAAGG
Source organism: Phalaenopsis aphrodite (assembly GCA_003013225.1). Classification (NCBI taxonomy): domain Eukaryota; kingdom Viridiplantae; phylum Streptophyta; class Magnoliopsida; order Asparagales; family Orchidaceae; genus Phalaenopsis; species Phalaenopsis aphrodite. The sequence goes on along the minus strand of NEWO01000157.1, from coordinate 700,072 downwards.
TAGTCATTAAAACAACCCAGAAAAAAGAGTGCTTGACATATAAAGAGTCAAAACAGGTAGCCATTTCTCAACTTATAACTATTGGAGAGCATCAGGTAGTCATTTCTCAATTTATGCACAACAAGAGTCAAAACAGCAAGTCAAAAGAGCTTTCAAATCTTCCCCATGCTTACCATTTATAGTCAAAGAATGGCAGCTCATTTCTCATGCATACCCAAGATGTCATTCTAAATCAATAAAGCCTACAACAGTAGAGCAGATTCAACAGAATATAATGCATAAGATAAATATAGTAACAGTTCCGAGAAGGAGAAGTAGTGCATACACATAAATCTAAATGTGTTGACCTCACTAAATACAAAAGCCCTAATTTCAACAGAAGCCAACAGTGCCGAGAAGCAAGAATTTAGCATTCAAGTATTTACAGAACTTGAGTATTTACAGAACTTGAACTCAAGGCTGATCTACATAACTTGATTATAAAATCAAGTATTCATCTTACATAACAGTTGGAAAACTTATGCCACATAATGATTCACCACAATATGGCAAATTTATTACTTATGCCACATCAAGTAGCCATTTCTCAACTTATGCCACATCACAACATAATAGCCGAGCATCAAGTAGCCATTTCTAAATTTTTTCACAGTAAGAGTCATAACAGCAAGTCACAAGCGCTTTCAAATCTTCCTCAAACCAACAAAATTGTAATTTTGAACAATTCATTATACAACTACATATATAACACCTACGGTTTGATATTTACATTTGTAAACTTTTGATATTCAGAATCAATATTTGCAGAGACACATTTTTGCCTTTGAGAAATAAGTAAAGGTAGCATATATGGGAAAACTGACGCTCATGTTCGAGATATAAGAATACATGAGAGCCGAATGATATATGCCACAAATATACTATTTTTTTGCAAATTTACACACATACCAGTCATTTGTTATGTATCACATGTCTAGAACAATCATTTTTAGTCGAAGAATGACAGCTCATTCCTCATGCATACCCAAGATTAGCATACTGAATCACTAAAGCCTACAACAGTAGCAGAATATAATGCATAAAAAAGGAAAGTAGGGACTAGGGACTAAATATTAGCCTAAATATAAAGACAGATGATTCGATACCACATCAAAACCCTTTAAGGAATATCATGTAGGTACTAAATATAAATCTAAACACTATAACGAAGAAACCACTAAATCAGATTTACATACACATAAATCTAAATGTGTTGACTTCACTTAATNTTAAGATCACGATGACATAACTTAATTTGCATTCCATTTGATATAAACTTGACAAAGTGTTACGACCACTGCATGTGGCTCATTTACAAACAATTTGTGATGTTGGATTTCCCTTAAAGTAATATCTCACCTCAAAATGAAAGTGTTCTTTGCTATTTTTGAATAGGCTATTTCCTGTTGGAGTTGTGAGTCCGCAACACCTAGCAGCCGAACTCTAGCACCTCCAAAGAGGTGCTTCTGCACTTGCAGCATAGCATTGCCATGCCTGAAACAGGCGTAGTTACGTCGGGCGGCGTGACAACGCTATAATGTAGCATAGTTACCCCGATTTCTTATCTTGTGATTGCACAACAAACAAAGCAATTGGAATATTAACTATGGGTTTAGGCATTGTCACACTGATAGTTATTCCTTTAATGCTCTGCAATTTAATGTCTCAATACAGAAAGACAAAACTTTGTAAACACACGGTGAACCCTAGAAGGTTTTGTATAAGAGCATTGAAGTTCAAGTGTGAGGATTTCACGACATCCAATTTCTCTTGTGTGATCACGAGAGGATTTGGAGTGAGGCTCTCTAATTTCGAGGGGTTATAGAGAGAATATTTGGTAGTGTATCTTATACATTTCTCCTATACAAAGTGAACTTCTTATGTTGTAATACTTCATGATTTTTCTCCCATTCTCGTGTTTTTTCATGCAAATCATGATCTACTTTTTTAAGATTACTTTGTTGTCCTTTTGTTTGATTTATTTTTGTTTCAGATTTCTTGAATTGGTATTCTTATTTTCCACGAGGTGATATTGATTGTGAACCAAACGAAGCCTTTGGTGCACATTCCATCCTAATAAGTGGTATCGGAGAGGGGTGTTTGATTCGGGTAGGAGCAATGATCGATGAAGTGAGGTACGAAGAGGAGAAATTCAATAGATCAAACTTTGCATTTTCGAGGATGTAATTTATGGATCTGATGTATCAAAAAATTTATATTTCTCAATACAAGAAATCACAAAGAAGCATGAATCGATGACTATGGAGGGATGGAAAGTGCTGGATCAAATGACCATAAGTTTGATTTGTTTATCACTTTCCTCATTTGTGGCACTGATAATGATGAATGAAAATTTTTCTACTTCACAATTCTTTTTTGATGAAGAGGTTATTCAATATGAAATTAGAAACAAACTATTCAGTAGCTGAACACTTGAAAAATTTCAATATTATAACTAGCTAGTCGTTTTTCTTGAGAATTAAATTTAATGATGATGTTAGAATACTATTATTTATGTCTTCATTATTGGACATGTGGGATGGTTTCGTTAATGTACTAACTTTATTTGAGAATACGAAGTTGAACTTCAATGACATTATAGAGTTAATGTTGAATGAAGAAGTATGAAGAAATGCATTGATGTGCCCTTAATGTGTGTTGTTTTTCTGCGTGTTTTATGTCAATTTAAATCCACTGTAACAGTGTCAAGAACTTGACCTATCCCTAAATTACGCAGTAATTTAGCTCTTCAAAAATATGACAAAACTTGACCCAATTTATATTGAGTAGTTAATGTGGAAAATCAAAATATTTATAAAATATATAAAATAGTTCACACACTAGTGGTTCTACGCAAGTGCACAAATCGCTTCAAGTGATATAGAGTCTTCTTTGAAAACCCCGGTATCGATCCCACGAAGAAGCGAGGAAAGAAATCCCTTAGGCTAATTCTGGTTTACTACTATAAGCAATTAAGTTGGAAGGTTGATTAAAGTGGTTTTAATGTATGCTAACAAAAATAAGTTTAGTAAATTAATTTCTAAACATTAAAGTTAAATTTACTAAGACTAAACAAATTTTAGTAACAAAGAGTCAAACCTCATAAAGTATCTTTCTCACTACAATAAGTTTATGGTAAAATGAGATAAGATAAATGGTTTAAATATGTATTTTGCCAAATAAGAGCAATTTAAATTTTCTACCCTGATTAAGTGTTATAGAGAATCATTGGTTAATCTCAAGTTTAGTCCCTAAATCTGTGGTTAGGCTAGGAGAATACTGGCTCTCACTCCAGTGCCCCCACTTCCCTTCCCCTGAAGGCTAACACTCGCTTTAGCTCTTAAACACTAAGGCCAAATTGGGGATTTTAGTATGTCACCCTAAAATCTCCATCGCCCAATAATGTATATTTCTCTATTTATTTGTACTTAATTCCATGAACAAAATACTCCTCCATGAAATTTAATGTGATTCTCACTCTGTTGTAGAACTCATACTCCATTTCTCAGATCAATTGTCTCACAATAGGTTTTAACATTTCAATTTGCTAGATCGAAAAGTAAATTAAGAATGGAGTGGAAAAATCATAACAATTTATTTTATATTTTAAAATGACACATCCAAATTGTCTCTTCATTTCACCATATCTCAGAGTAGAGAGAAAGATAAAGAAAACTACTCAGAACTCATGAGGAAGATAAGACAAAACACATATTTTATATATAAAAACAAGTTTAAAAAATAAAGAAATGAAAGAACACAACTTACTTTAGACTCCTCCTCAAGAAAATCCCTAGAAGTTCCCTTGTAGCACTTTCTCTCTTTACAATCAACACTAAATTATCTCTTAGAAGTGTAAGTAAGAAGAAACCTCTCACCTTCCTTCTCCTCTTACAATTCTTCAAGAAAATCCTCTCCACACAGAAGAGTTTACTTTACATTACACTCACACACACTCACGCGCACACACACACACACAAACACACAAACCCCCACACACCATGAGAGGCGCCAAGCCCTCTTTTTTAAAGAGACACCACTTCCCTCCTTTTTCCCAAGAGACAAATCTATTCATCCAAAAGACATGTCTCTTCATTCAAGAGCCTTCTTCAAGTGTCAAGATGCATTGAATCACTTTCATGGGGTGTTTGAAACACTTGGGAGCCTTCTATAACATCAAAGTCTGTCAAAAATTGGTCCATAACAGTTTCAGGCGCCGTCGACGTCAGTTTGGACGCCGTCGACGCCACTTTTTGTTGCTTCTCTGGACTCGGGCGCCGTCGGCACCGGTCTACAGCAGCTCCACTGTTTCGCTCCGTTTGACTCCGTTTTAGCTCTGTTTTGCCTCGTTTCAGTCGTGTTTCGTTTCTAACAGATAAAACTATAAAATAAGAATGAAAACAACTTTCCTTAAAGTGTGATTTCATTCAAAAATATGTGAGAAGTGAGGAGTTGATTAAGCATAGAAAGACATATCAAATGTACCATAATTTTCTATCTTACTCGTTTTTGCTCCAAATTGCACCGTTTTTGCTACTTTTTCTCCAAAATTTCATTTCTCGTACATGAAGCCAAAAACATGCAAAATACCTTTCTTTAAAGTGCAATATCACAAAAAATGAGTATAAAATATAGGTTTAAAAATACATATATTTTTTTGGTGCATCAGGCATGTATTGGTGAATCTTCAGGTTTTGCATTGGATGTTGAAAACAGGTTAAAAAATATGGAAATAACTATAGGCATAGACATATTCAAGTCCATAATAGAATACTCCAAAACAAGCAAAGGAAATGATAGTTAAGAATACTGGAACTATGGAAGAAATAACATTTTAAGAAGGATTAAAATGCTCCAATGAAGGCTAATTTTGGATTACAAGAAAGGAATCTCTCTATAAATGTCTCCACGGGTAAAATCCAAGGTGACACTATTATTTTATCCTTAGTCAACACATAATCTTGAAAGTAGATTTAGGAGCCACTTTTCATGCATGCCCCAATAAGAAGTTTAAAAAGCACAATCACAAAAATCTAGGAAAAATTTATTTGGTAAGCAAATCTTCAATGTCATGAGAAGGGTGATGTGAATATCAAGTTGCTAAACGAAACACTCTAGAAGTTCAGTGAAGTCAAAATTAATTTGTAGTATGAAAACAAATCTAATCTCTATAAGCAAGATGGCAAAGTCAGGGTACATAACTACTTTCAAAAGTGACTCATGTAAGGGCGCCATAAGGCAATGGTGATGACTTGGGTTACATTGAATGTACTCTTTCCCTGATAAAAAAATAATGACAAATTTCATTGATGAGCCTGAAACCAAGATGGAAGCATGTTTGCGGCACCACAGACTTGACCGTATGCGTGAGAAAGGTATGAAATCCCCCCTTCCAAAGAATAAACTTCAAGACTTAAAATTTGTATATTTGGAATTATGTAAGATTGTGTATATGGAAGACAGAAGAAAGTCGATTTCTCTAAGTGTGTCAATGATGAAGTTAAAGAAAATGGAGTTAGTGCATACCAATATATGGGCTCCTACTTAAGTTCATTACATTAGAGATTCACACTACTTTGTAACATTTATTGACAATCAGAATAAAAAGGTATGTGTTTACTTATTAAAGAAAAAATCAGATATATTTGAAGTGTTTAAGAAGTGGAAGCCATGATAAAAAATGAGAAAGATTTGAAGCCAATGTGTATCTAATAAGATGTAAAGTTAATTATTGTGAGCAGAAATTTAGGAATTATAGTGCATCTGAGGGGATGAGTCATGAGTTCATTGTTCCAACAACTCTCAACAATATGGAGTAGCTAAGCGCAAGAACACAACCATTAAAAAGTGTGCAAGAAGTATGAAGTTGCATGCAGGCTTGCCAAGCTAGCTTTAGGCATAATCAGTGAACACTACAGTGTATCTGATGGATAGTTGTTCATCAGTAACTTTGAAGAAAATCCTACCTGAAGATCCTAAAGGAACAAAGAGGCAAATCTATCTGACTTGAAGGTATTTTGGTGTTCTGCATTCTGCATATATACATGTTGTTGTAGGATCCATGACTAAACTTTACTCAAAATTAGTTTAGTGTACTTTCATTGGCTATAACTCATATAAGTTTAGATACAAATTTTTGGATTATCAGAATTAGAGGTTTATCAAGTGTAGTGGTGCTACTTTCAATAAAATGATGATGTACAATAACATGATAAAAACTTAGAATTGCTCATCTGTTACTTCTAAAGAGTATAGGTTTGTTAAGATTAAAGATAACATGATAAGGACGGAGGAGAAAGAAGAAGTGCTCAATCAGATGAAGCACGGGAAGTTCCTTAGTCACATACTATTAACCTCATTTTTTGAAAAACTATCTTCCCTATTTTATATTTAATTGAATCTCACTTAAGATGAGTCTTGAGCTAAACTCAAATTTAATAAAACTAAAATCTAATTAAATGAAATTTAAATCATCCATAAATTAAAATAAACTTAAATATAAATAATTTTAACCAAACTCTAAAGTTGACCAAAATTCAACTTTAATTAACATAAACCTTAAAATTATCATTTTCTCTCCCCAGATCATTATAGGAAAAAAAACTTCATTATGAAAATTGCATGATTCTCATTGTTACATATAAAAAATCATCCTAATAAGTTTGACAATCATCTAATAAATTTTATACGTAAAATTCTTCAGTCTAAAATTTCATGCATGAATAATGCTATCTTCAAACTCTAAAATTATTTTTTTCTCGACTGCTCGTTTCTGCAATCGAAATGATATTTTGTAAGTTGTATAATCTTCATAGTCACATATGTGGAGAATACATACTAGTTTGGTGGTCACCATGCACTTTTTTTACATAAAATATTGTGATTAGGATTTTCTTGTTATAAAAATAGTGTCACAAAAAAAAATTTTAACGAGTAATTCTTTTTCAAAACAAATTTTACTATTGCATCTACATAACCAAAATCTTTCAAATGACCTCTTCATGCTCAAATTCGACTTCATTTTGGGGCTCGTTGAATCAATGATAATTTGGAGAGAGAAAATGATTATTTTAATAATAAAAGAATACTTGACATACTTCACCTCAAAATGAACTAAAAGAAAAAAAATCAAATTTCAGTCAAACTTGATCTAAATTGAAAAAAAAAGTCAATTTAATCTTTTAAAACTAAAAAAACTCTAACTCAAAATCCACCAATTTTCTCTCCAAGAGATAGAGCACGCTTTGACTTGAAATATCTTGAGATGGGATCTACTTTGACCAAAACAAATTTCTCCATTAAATTCCTCATATTTTTCTTTATCAAGTGAACTTATGATAAAATTTTTTGTCAAAACACGTAACCACCTTGCCACTTTGACTTGACATATCTTGCGATAGAGAGCTCCTTTTCCAAATTAGATTTGACCAATAACTTTCTCGCTTTGTTCTCTTCAAAATGCGATCCACATTATTTTTTTTAATTTAACCACAATAACAAACCACTTTTAAAATTTCCAAATTACCCTCCTTTTTATTTCAAAATTTCACCCTCTTTCTCCATAACCACTTCCAACTATATTTCAATCCAAACTCTCCATATCCTTCCCCCCTCATCCAACCACCACTCATTCCCTCATTCTCTTTCAAAAGCTGAAAACTCTTTCCCCATATTCTCTCCCTCCAAGTCGTGACTCCCTCTACTCCTTTCCTCTTCTTCTCTTTTCCTTCCATTACCAAATCGAGAGCATCCCTCCTTCGCCTCACCTCTCTTCCTTCCACCACCAAACTAAAAGCATCCCTCACTTTTTCCTTACTAAACCAAACCAAGAAGATCAAGGGATCAAAGAAGCCAGGAAGGAAGCACAAACAAGCAATGAAAACCTTTCATCCAAGGAAAAAAAAAACAAATCATTCACAAGAAACGTATAATTTTTCACCCATTTGTTTCTTTACCCAATTTTTCATGTGGTTTATATGGTATAATGTTATCATCCTTATTTCTTTCATTCTTCACATGACCGATGACTAGACTCGCAATTAAATGTATTTTTAATCTCCAAACTTTTTGCAAAAAAATGTCTCAAATTATATCTAGCGAATAGAGTGAACAAATGTAATGATTTTGTGATACTCAAGTATACGTATCATTTCAAGTAATATAGGATTTAAATCGATCCCACTACAAAAGTGTTAACTCTTAAAACCAACTTACAAATTTTCTATTTAAATTGCATATTAAACAAATAAGATATTTAAAATGATATGCTTACAAAAAATTACTACTAAAGAGTTTAAAAAAAGAAACAACTAAATGTAACAACTTAATAAAATATAAAAATGAGTTTCGATTTTATGGAAAACATTTCCCCTTGCAAAGAGATTTTAACTTATGTAGAATTCAAGTAATTTAAGATAAAATTGATGTATTGTAACAAATAGAATCATACATTATTCTTTACCCCCTCCCAGTGCTAGCAAAGAGCATTGACTTAAGGCTAATTCCTTAAAATCTTGATTCCGCATCAGAACTATCTAGCCTCTCACCTCTAAATGCCCCTAAGCTTATGCCACCATGATGAAAATATCACAGCGTTAGGGTGCTAAACCTTAAGCTAAATTGATAAGAATCTAGCCTGTCACTTGATACATCAAAATAATATGTTGTTTTAAGTATGATTTTATGCCTATTTTTGGTGATTTTGCACTTTAAAAAAGGGTTTTTTTGTATTTTTGTTACAGGTATAACATTTTTAGGCATTTGTAGCAAAAGTAGCAAAAAGAATGAAATTTGGAGCCAAAACAATAAATTTTGAGAATCTGGCGCATGATGTACCGTTTAATAGAGCCTTGACAGATCTGACACTAGATGCACCAGAGACAACTTTTTGTGGATTAAGACGGTTTAAGGCAAATTTTGCACAAATATTCAAAGGGATAATTTTTCTAAACACCTTTTGGAGTAATTGAATGCATCTAGAAATTTTGGAAGGTTCTTTTAAGGAGGGGTATGTCTCTTGGATCAAATGACACATCTTTTGAATTCAAAAGAGTTGACTTTGGAGGGAATTTTAAAGGGGAAGTTGAACTCCTTTTGAAAGGAGGCATCCCAAAATAAAAGCAGAAGGCTTCAAGGAGTTTGCGGGTGACGTAAAAGGGGGTGACGTAAAAGGGGGTGGCGTGAAAGGCAAGAGGAAGAGATAGAGAGAGAAAGTTAAGGGCTTAGAGATTTTCTTCTAAGGTTGTAAGAGGAGAGGGAATGTGAGAAATTTTTTCTTCATTACACTTCTAAGAGAGAATTGAGATTGCTTGTAAAGAGAGAAAGGCTTGGAGAGAACTTCTAGGGATTTGCTTGGGAAGAATTGTGAGATAAGTTGTGTCTTTTATTTCTTTTATTTTGTAAACTTATTTTTATATACGAAATCTTTGTTTTGTCGTATCATTCTCATGAATTCAAAGTAGTCTTATTTATCCTTCTCTCTACTTTAAAATATATTTTTGTGAAGAAGTAATTTTGTTTTCTACGATTTTAAATTTTAATAATTTGTGATGATTTGAAATCCGATATTCATTTACTTTTTGATCTGACCAATTGAAATGTTAAAATGTGTTGAGAAACATATGTTTTGAAAGGGCTATGATTTCTATAACATAGGGAGAATCACATTTTATTTCATGGGAGAGTATGTCATCCATGGAATTGAGTGTAAATAAATAGGGAAATATACTTTGTTGGATGTAGAATTGGAGATTTTAAGGTGATATATTAAGATCCCCAATTTTATACAGTTGATTAGAAACTAATGCGAGATTGTTAGCCCTCAGGGGAGGGAGTAGTGGGAGCTCTAGAGTGACAACCGACATCCTCCCAGCCTAACCACAAAATTAGGGACCATAATTTGGATTAGTCAATGTTCTTTATAGCACCGTGGAGATAATAAAGAATAGGATTTCTCCTATTTGTTACAAAACAGTTTATATTTATATATTTTTAAATAATTTTAATTTCTTCACAATCCATATGCTCATTATAAGGGGAAGGATGCTTTCTTAAATTAGAACTTTCCTTCAATAAAAATTTATTTAGTTTTCATAATTTTACTTTTAAAAGTTTAGTTTGTGGTTTAGTTAACTTTGTCTTTCAATTGCATCTTAAATAGCATTAACTTTAGTAGTTAATATTCAAATTTCACACTTTCCCTTTTTTAGTTTAAATTATAATTATAATATGAAGAACTATCTACAAGCATTTCCAAATTCCCTGTGGGATCGATATCTAGGACTCCATTAGAGCCCTTTATTACTTGAGTGATATGTATACTTGCGTTATTTTTGAACAGGGATTTGGCAGTTCAAGAGAGTTTTAAAGATAAAATATTTTAATAAAATTTATGTTTTTTGGGATTACATTACATGTTGATTATTATATATGTCATGTGTTTTTCGTAATATTGAAAAATAATTACAAAATTAACACACTAAATCCGCCTGCATCGAGTTTTTGGTGCCGTTTCCGGGGAAGTTACGAAAGTAGTAGTAAGTTATTTTATTTTTATTTTTTTTTTTAAAACTAAAAAAAGAGTTTTTGTAGTTTAACTTGCATTTTCTTATTTAAGCGTGTTTGCTTATTTTCAATTACTTATTTCATTTGTTTATGCGTAGTGTAAGATCTAAAAATTTATTACCTTACTATTTTGAATTAGAAAGAACTATTAGAAAAATTTGAAAATAATAAAAAGAGATATATCATATTAGCAAAATGACTTGCAATTTGAGTAATACTGGAAATGAAAATGAACATCATTAGAGACCTTTAAGAGATTATGTTAATCCTACAACAGATGAAATTAATTTGAGTATACAAAACCCTGTTCTAGTTGCCAATTCATTTAAGCTTAAACCTGCTATTATCCAGATGGTTCAAAATAATCAGTTTAGGGGAACGCCAACTGAAGATCCTAATTTACATCTTGCTAGTTTTCTAGAATTGTGTGTTATATTTAAGTATGATGGAGTGTCGAATGATGTCGTTAGACTTAGACTTTTTTCTTTTTCACTAAGGGATAAAGCTAAGATGTGGTTAAACTCGTTAGCAACTGGATCTATCAAAACTTACGGAGATTTGTCACAAAAATTCTTATCTAAATATTTCAAACCTTAAAAAACTGCTAAGCTTAGAAATGATATTATATATTTTTGTCAGTTTAAAGGGGAATCAATTTACGAAGCCTGGGAAAGGTTCAAAGATCTCCTTAGAAAGTGTCCACACCATGCATTGCCAGATTGGTTAATCATTCAAACTTTTTATAATGTGTTGGTTGGATCTCTTAGATCTATAATTGATGCTGCTACTGATGGATCATTAATGTCAAAATCATTTGATGAAGCATATTCATTAATTGAAGAGGTGACTACTAATAATTTTTAATGGCCCTCTGAAAGGGTAAATCCAAAAAGAATAGCTAGTGTTCATGATTCTTATGCAATATCTATGTTAGCTGCACAAATAATTGATATATCAAAGAAGAAAGATCAATATGAAATGTATTATTCTCAAACATCAACTGTGCTTGAGAAAAGTTCATTGGGATAAATGATGTAATCTTGATATTCTTATGAGACCTTAAATGCAATAAATAATCGTCTTAAACCAATTATTATAACCTCGGATGGATGAATCATCCAAATTTTAGTTGGAGTAAAAATAACTCTAAAACAGCAATTTCACAATGGGGAAACAACACTACGAACCCATTGGGAAACTCCAACAATCAAGGAAATCCAACTTGTAAAACTTATTACCCCCAGAATATAATAATTTGCAAAGTAAGGAGAAAAAGCTATCAATGGAAGAATTGATATTGCAAATGGGAAGTCAATTACAAACTCAAGGAGATGCAATTAGAAGCATGAAAAATCAATTAGGATGTATTGCTACAACACTTAGCAATAGAAATCCAATAACATTGCCATGTAATGTTAAAGTAAATCCTAAAAATCAGAACAAAGAACAAATTAAAGGTATTCAACATAGAAGTGGAAAAGAAGTGGAAAACATAGTTCAAGAAGAAGTTGAATTTAAAAAAGATGAGGTGGAAAATGAAAAATTAGGTGAAGATTTCCATTTGGAGTAACAATGTCCTATTAAACCAATTAAAATCACTGCAGAAAGACCACCACTTCCATTTCCTCAAAGATTAAAGCAGAAAAATAGAGATAATCAATTTTCTAAATTTTTAGAAATATTGAGAAAATTAACGATAAACATTCCATTTGTTGAAGCATTTGAACAAATGCAAAGCTATGTGAAGTTCGTGAAGGATATACTTAATAATAAAAGGAAGCTCGTAGATAACAAGACTGTTGCACTCAGTGAAGAGTGTAGCGCAATAATTCAGAGAAAGCTTCCTAAAAAACTTAAAGATCCTGGAAGTTTTACAATTCCTTGCACGATTGGTGAACAATTTTATGAAAAAAAATTATGTGATTTAGGAGACAGTATTAATCTTATGTCGTTATCAACTTTCACAAGGTTGGAGTTGGAAGATATTTCTCCTATGACTGTAACTCTTCAGTTAGCTAATTATTCGATTACCTATCCTAAAGGAGTTATAGAAGATGTGTTGGTAAAAGTTGATAAATTTATCTTTTCAGTGGACTTTATTGTATTAGATATGGAGGAAGATAAAGAAATTCATATCATTTTAGGAAGACCATTCCTCACCACTAGAAGAGCTTTAATAGATGTGCAGAAATGAGAACTAATTATGAGAGTTAGTGATCAATAGGTTACATTTAATATTGTAAAATCAATGAGATACCCTGCAAAAGAGCATGAGATTGAATGCTTCAGAATGGATATTAATGAATATTTAAGCCATGAATATTTCAAGAAGACATTTTAAAGCAAATTTGGAAAGGAATATATGGGATACCAAGATGAGGATAAAATTTAAGATGAACCTACGGAAGTGAGTAAAAAATATTTGGATTATGTTCACGAAAAATTTAAGATGTTAGATCCTGCAGAAAGTAACAAGAATCTGATTTCATTTATTGAGAAACTTTTTGAACTAGAACTTAAAACACTTCCTACACATTTAACATATGTATTCTTAAGAGATTTATCTACATTACCTGTTATAATATTCTCAAAATTAATTGATACGCAAGAATAATAGTTATTGGAAATGTTAAACAGATATAAGAAAGTCTTTGGATGGACATTAGCTGATCAAATTATATGCATAGAATTTTTTTGGAAGATCAACATAAACCAAGAGCTGATCCTCAAAGGAGATTACATCCTATGATCAAAGGGGTTTCTAACAAAGAAATTCTAAAATGGTTAGATGCTGAAATAATATTATCCTATGTCAGACAGTGCTTGGGTAAGCCCAATTCACTTTGTTCTAAAGAAATAAGGTGTGAATGTAGTGACAATGAACATAAGAAATTAATATCAACAAGACAAGTCACTGGTTGACGAATCTGCATAGACTATAGAAATTTTAATTCTGCCACCAAGAAGGATCATTTTCCTTGACCCTCTTTAGACTAGATGTTAGATAGACTGGATGGACACAAATATTTTTATTTTCTAGATGGATATATCGGTTATCATCAAATACCTATTGCTCCAGAGTATCTGGAGAAAACAACATTTACTATTCTTTGTGAAACTTTTGCTTTTCGGCTAATGCCCTTTAATTTATGTAATGCACCTGCAACTTTTTAAAGATATCTAATGTCAATTTTCAGTGATTTAATTGAAAATGAGATTGAAGTCTTTATGGATGATTTTTCTGTGCTTGGAACTTCATTTGAAATATGTCTAAATCATTTAGAGATAGTTCTGGAATAATGTGAAAAGAATAATCTCATATTGAACTGAGAGAAATGTCAATTAATGATCTCAGGAGGAAATATGCTTGGGCATAAAATTTCAAAAATGGCATGGAAGTAGATCCTGCAAAAATTTAGGTTATTTCAAACTACCTCAACCTACTACTGTAGGAGGAGTTAGGAGATTTTTAGGACATGTTGGATTTTATAGACGATATATCAAAGATTTTTCAAAAGTTACTAAACCTTTATGCGAACTTCTGAAAAAAGATACAAAATTTCACTTTAACCAAGATTGCCTTAAAGCATTTGAAACTTTAAAGAAAAAATTGATCACTGCTCATATATATGTTTCACCTGATTGGAAGAAACCTTTTAGATTAATGTATGATGCTAGTGATTATGCAACTAGAGCTGTTTTAGGGCAGAAATATGATAAGATTTTTAAAGTTATATACTATGCAAGTAAGACTCTTATTAATGCTCAGATTAACTACACCACCATTGAAAGAGACTTATTAGCTATTGTATATGCTTTTGATAAGTTTTATATCATATATGATTGGAGCTCAATATATAGTGCATACTGACCATTCGACCATTAGATATTTGATGCAAAGAAGGATGCTAAACCAACATTAATTAGATGGGTACTTCTTTTTCAAGAGTTTGATTTTGTGATAGCCAATAGGAAAGGGACTGATAATCAAATTGTTGATCATCTATTTAAGCTAGAACATGAAGAAATACTTGATTTAAAAAAAAATAATTAATGAAACTTTTCCTGGTGAACAACTTTATGCTGTAAAATGATGGGAAATACCTTGGTTTGCTGATATTGTAAATTATATTGTTAGTGGTATTTTACCTTATGGGCTAAAAAAATGATAGGAAAAAAATACATTTATGATGTAAAATCATATTTTTGGGATGACCCTTATCTGTATAAATAATGCAAAGATTTAGTAATAAGATAATGTGTGCCTTATAGAGAAATCCAAGAAATTATCCAAAAATGTCATGATTCTAAATTTTGAGGTCATTTTGGGAATGAAAGAACTGTTCATAAAATTTTACAATCTAGATTTTATTAGCCTGCTCTATTTAGAGATATTAATATATACAGAAAAACATGTGATCAATGTGAGAGAGTATGTAATATTTAAAGGAGGAATGAATTGCCTCTAAATTATAATTTAAAAATTAATATTTTTGTGCATGGGGATTGTATTTTTTGGGACAATTTATACCTTTATTCGAAAATATTTATATAATGATTGTAGTGGATTATGCTTCAAAATGGATTGAAGTAATAGCTTTACCTTGATGTAATGCTCTTAGTGTTTCAAAATTTTTAATTAAAAATAATTTTACAAGATATGGAATGCCTAGAGTAATCATTACTGATGGAGGATCTCATTTTAGAAATGCAACAATTAGAAGATTGGTGGAAGATATAATATAATACATAAAACTGCAACTGCTTATCATCCCCAGACTAGTGTTTAGTAAAAATATATAATCGTGAAACTAAGAGAATTTTAGAAAAGAGTGTCAATCCTAGTAAAATGGATTGGTCTGCTAGATTATATACGACATTATGGGCATACAAGACATCTTATAAAACACCTATAGGAATGTCCCCTTATAGATTATTTTTTTGGAAGACTTGTCACTTACCAGTAGAGTTGGAACATAAAACTTATTGGGCTATAACATAATTCAATTTTAATTTAAAAGAAGTTTATAAGAAAAGATTATTGCAATTGAATGAGCTTGAAGAAAAGATGAAAGAATGGCGTGATTGGAAGATGATAAAAAGGCAATTTGAACCTGGAAATGAAGTTTTATTATATAATACAATATTAAAATTATTTCCTAGGAAATTGAAGTCCAAGTGGAAAGGGTCATTCAGAGTTATAAAAGTTTATCCCAACGGAGCAGTTAACATTGAAGATCCCAAGATTGGAAGGATATTTAAAGTGAATGACACGGATTAAAATCATATTTTGATGGTCAAAAACCACCTTTTAAAGAGACTATAACGTTGGGTCACCCATAATAAAGACTGGAAATGTTGGGATGATGACATTAAACCAAGCACTTAGTAGGAGGCAACCCATTGGTTTTGTTGTTTACTTTGCTTTTGAATTTTTTTTTGAAATACTTTACATATATTTATAATTATATCTTTATCTAGTCTGTGTATTTAAGGAAATATTTAGAAACATCTCTATTCATCTAATCTTATGGAAAAAATGAGAATTTATTGGATAGAAATCAAAATAGTGCTGTTTTTGGAACTGATATATGATGGGGTAGAGTCGGTGCATGTGCACCGCGACGACGAAAATAACTTAAAACATTTAAAAAGGTGGGTTTTGGCAGTTTCTTCTCCTTATAACTCCCAAAATCTAATTCCTAAGTCTATTTTAAGAAGGAAAATGTGGGAAAAGCCACTAGATTTCAAATCCAATGGCATCCCACTCCAAAAATACTATGAGATTCAACATTTTCAACTAGAGAAAGTCATCAATTTTGATGCGTAAAAATTGCATGATCTTGTTCTAGTGAAGAAGAGGCTAATCAAAGAAATGGGATTTGTGAATTGATGATTCAACACACCTAATACTCAAGTTGACGATATCATTGCACAGAGACATTGAGAAGTGCTTTGTTACACTATGTCGTTGTAGTTGTCCATGTGGTGAAAGAGTTTTATGCAAATATTCATGGAATTAACCAAAGAATTTTCTATGTGTAAGATAAGTTTGTGCAATTCACTTCTTCAAGAATAAATGAGATGTTTATGATTGAGAATGTGCATATCTGCCATTATGCAAATTTTACCCTTATGAGAGACAATATGAATGAACTATATCGATACCTTACGGATGAATATGCGAATTGGGAGGCCAGAGATGTGGAAATTTAAGTTTTTTGTCATCATTGTTAAATCGTACTTCTAAGGCATGACACTTCTTTATTGCATCAAAATTACTTCCTACTATGAAGGTCAGTAAGGTAACTAACGAGAGCACTTTTTTAAATTAATATATTCAAACCAAAAAACCTATTGATATTGGAGTCATTATTGTGAAATTGGTTTTGAGTTTGATTGTGAATGTGTCTTCAACTAGGCTTGGACATTCATCCACCATTTTCCTACTGTGCAGTCAATCACAAGTACCTTATGAACGTTGGGAAAAGTGTTTCTTCCTTGGAAGCTGATGGATCCAAAAGTCTATTGCAGTTGTATTGGAATGGGGGATGAAAATGATATGAATGTACTGATGGACCAGGAATCCCAAAATTCATCACCTATTCAGCCTTACTTAAATTCGAATGCACTTTTGAAGAAGATCAAGAAGATAGAAAAAGAGGTGCAGAATCTAATGCATGCAATTGAAAATACTTCTGAAATGTTAGATCATCTAGATTGGAGACCGAAAGAACATTTTGATCATACTAGCGTATTAAAGATGGTTTGGTGTGTATGTTCAAGAAACATGCTTGAATTGGAGAGGATTCGAATGATGAGTTTCCTTACCGACCCTTCTACAACATGTATGTGCACAACCAATCTATGGGAGATATCTAGGGGGACGAGAGTGACGAAGATGTTTAAACTAAGTTTATGCACGAAACATTTTATTTAGCATTGTTTGTTTTAGTTACTTTATTGTGTTGGATTGCATTAACTTTTATTGTTAAACTTTATCTATGTTTATGCTTTGTCTTTAGATGTTTAGATTTCAATGTTAGGATGTTTGGTTTGCTTTAAAACACTGAATTTGATGTTTGTTGGTTTGATAAATGTTATTTTGTAATAGTGCAAATTTATATATATAAGTGAGTTTTGTGTTGTTTGTGAATGTTTGTTGTTAAAATAATATTTATCTATGTTTAGAAGTGTTCATTTGAGCTAATTAGAGGTTGACGTAAAGCGGTACAGATCAGATTTCCACACAAACCAAAATCTGAGTGTTGGCGCATGAAGCACTAAAAACTCGAACACACCTGATTGCCTAAAAAACCATGAAATCGCACAAACAAGCTCCATTTTCACTGCTTGGATCGTCTCCAATGTCTAAACCATGACCTAGGGCTTTACATTAAGGGCGATGGAGAAGATTTTGGAGTCCAAGAATCATTGATTTCATCTTCTCTTGGTAAGAGCTTCACTTTAAATTTGAAAATTTTGATTTTCACCATGGAATTTTCCAAGATTGTGGAAGATCCAAAATTTGGGATTTTTTGATGAGAAAGCTTGAACAAAATTCATGGTGAAAAGTTTCATACCAAATAATCTTGCTTGGGGAGTTAAATTTTTCATTTAGTAATTTATTTGGAATTTATTTAGATTTTCATAGATTTTTCAATGGCTTCCCTAGTGAAGATAGGAAAGTTGTCTGAGGATTTTGATTCACAAAGATTCATTAACTTCAAGGCCCAACATAGTTATAATACTCAAATGGAGACTAAAAGATTGATCCAAGAACGACTGTTTGTAAACCCGGGTAACGAGATCAAAATGTTGATCCTTGCCAGAAATTGGGTAAGATTCTGCTACTTCACTGCAGTAGCAATTGTCTCCATGATTCAGAAGTTCTATGCTAACCTGAGGTTCACTGAGGGTGATCACATATTGGTTAGAGGTAAGCAAGTAGAATTTACTGTTGATTAGATCAATAATTATTATGGATTGAGGAATGCATTTTATGATGAGTATGCTGCCTTAGTGATGACTTATTCATCACTGGATGAAGTGATTGACTTTTTGACTGATGGAAAAGGAGAATGAAAGATTAAGAATAATAAAATAGTTAACTTCTCCGCCTCCCTGTTGACTAGTCAGTCAAAGGTATGATATCACTTCATTTATGTTAAGTTATTACCAAAAAATCATCTCGCTAATGTGACAAAAGATAGAGCGGTGTTGAACTATTGCATTCATAACATGAAAGCAATAAATGTTGCTGCACTCATAGTTCATCATGCTCAAAGTATAGATGGTAGTTCTACAACTAGTGGTTTGGGATATCCTGCCCCGATTTTCACTTTATGTGAGCAATCATGAGTAGAGTCCCATAGAAATGAAGAAAGATTACAACCACAAAATTCTATTAGGAGGCATATGATTCAGAGAGTGAAATCATTTGTTGAATCTAGAGGTGGTATAAGGGATAGAACCTCTACATCAGCTGCAGGAGCATCTACTTCTCGCTCTGCAACACTAGAAAGCATTATGAACCAACAAATGATTCAAAAAATGGATATAATTAATGTGCATAGTCAAATTAGAGAGATTGGATCAATAAATGCTTATAATGATGAATATCACTAGAGGAGAGTTCAACATGATATAGATTTTGAGAATGCTATGGTAAGACATCTTTGGGGTGAGCCCAATGTAGAATTTTCTCCTTGCCCCAGTTTCACTCCTTATGTTCCTATTCATGATGAAGATGAGGAAGAAGAAGATGATGATGAGGAAAGCAATGAAGAGTAATATTTTTATGAGTCTAGTTTAGTTTGGTTTGATGTTTGTTTATTATTTGTGATTGTATTGTGATGTACTTTTATTTGGTAACTGTTGAAGTAAAGACATTTATGTTGTGTTGTGGACTGCAATTGTAAAAGTAATAATAGATTTTTACTTTTCCTTCATTTTTATTATTTTAAGTTTTTTTTTTCTTCAGTTTTTGTATTTCTATTTTTAATTCTCAACAAATTCTTTAAAATATATTATGTTTCATTTAACGCTTTAAAGCCTGCATGTATGTTTTTAAAGTTAGTACCTGCAGTATACCAGAGCCTAGTTTCATATTCAGAAATCTACTACAAGTTAGTTTTTATTTTTATGCATTTATTGTTTTCTTTCACCTACTAAATTTTGTACTAAAATATTTTTAAAATTACTTAAAAACTGAAGTTTAGGGGGAAGAAAAATTTCTTTCAAAAAGAAATAAACTTTTTTTTGTCCTCAATTAACTATATCTTAAGAAGTAATTTAAAATGACCTAAGATATTGAGATTAAACTTTAAATGACAATACTTATTCTTATAAATATTATGGTAAATTTAGGTAAAAAGTTTTTTTATAATGAAGGTTAATTCTAAAGTTAAAGATATTTGGTATGATAGGATAAGACTGTGTTTTTTCTATTTAAAGCAAGGAAAATTGTAATTTTGAAGTGTTAAGAATTTTAGAGTTTCATGTAAGTAGAAAAGAGTGAAACTTTATGAAAAATCATAAATTTATATGAATTTATTAAGTGAAGAAAGGTAAGGAGTTTAACTTTAAGAAGATGATAGTGAAGCTCAAAACGATTAAAGGCTTTCCAGATATAGTAATCCTCACTTGAAAAAAGAAAAGAAAGGATTGAAAAGATACTAAAAGAAAAGAAAAAAAAAGAGAAAAAGAAAAGAAAAGAAAAGAAAAAAAAAGAAAAATAAATTGAGGAGAAGCCTAATTAAAAAATGGCTTCACTTGAATCAACTTAAGGAAGGAGCTTTATTACATTTTCTAAACTTGTATTGGAATATTGGTAATATTAATAGTAAAGTTTTCATGAGGTTCTTTTTTATTTGAATGTTCTAAATATCCTTAATATGACAGATTGTAGTTCTTCTTGAAATGAATAGAGATTCAGAAGTCTTAAATTTGATTACTAAATACTCTTAAACTTAGAGTTTGAATTTAAGTTATTAAAGGTTTTTCTTAACATTTTGTTATTGTCTATATTAAACTAAAGTATAGAAGTTATGAGTTGATTCCTATCCTAAGTCATATGCTTTTATGTAATAAAAATATCACTTGAGGACAAGTAGCATTTAAGTTTGGGGGATTTTGATACACCAAAATAATATGTTATTTCAAGTATGTATTTTATGCCTATTTTTGGTGATATTGCACTTTAAATAAGGGTATTTTGTGTTTTTTGTTGCAGGCATAATATTTTTAGGCATTTGGAGCAAAAGTAGCAAAAAGGACAACATTTGGAGCCAAAAAAACAAATTTTGGAAATCTGGTGCATGATGTGCCGTTTAACAAAGCCTTTGTGCATGATGCACCAAATCTGACGCCATATGCACCAGAGACTACTTTCTGCTGAATAAGGCGGTTTGAGGTGAATTTTGCACAAATTTTTAAGGGGACACTTGCTCTAAACATATTTTGTAGTACTTCAATGCATCTAGACTCTTGGGAAGGTTCTTTTATGAAGGGATATCTCTCTTGGATCAAATGACACATCTCTTAAATTCAAAAGAGTTAACTTTTGGAGGAAATTTTGAAGGGAAATTTAAATTCCTTTTGAAAGGAGGCAACCCAAAATAAAAGAAGAAAACTTCATAGAGTTCGTGGGTGAAGTGAAAGGGGGTTATGTGAAAGTGGGTGGCATGAAAGGCAAGAGGAAGAGATAGAGAGAGAAAATTAAGTGCTTGGAGATTTTCTTCTAGGGTTGTAAGAGGTGATGGAAAGTGAGAGATTTCTTCTTCTTTACACTTCTAAGAGAGAAATGAGAGTTCTTGTAAACAGAGAAAGGCTTGGAAAGAACATCTAGGGATTTTCTTGGGAAAGATTGTGAGATAAGTTGTGTCTTTTATTTCTTTTATTTTGTAAACTTGTTTCTATATATGAAATTCGTGTTTTGTCGTATCCTTCTCATGAACTGAGTAGTCTTATTTATCCTTCTCCCGACTTTGAAATATGGTTTTGTGAAGAAGTAATTTTGTTTTCTACGGTTTTAAATGTTAATAATTTGTGATTATTTGAACTCCGATCTTCATTTACTTTTAATCTGGCCAATTAAAATGTTAAAATGTGTTGAGAAACATATGCTATGAAAGAGCTATGATTTCTACAACATGAGGAGAATCACACTTGATTTCATGGGAGAGTATGTTATCCATAGAATTGAGTGCAAATAAATAGGGAAATATACTTTGTTGGACGTAGAAATAGAGATTTTAAGGCGACAAATTAAGATCCCCAAGTTAGTCCACTTGATTGGAAACTAATGTGAGATTGTTAGCCTATAGGGGAGAGAGTAGTGAGAGCTCTGGAGTGGCACTTAGTATCCTTTCAACCTAACCACAGAATTAGGGAGCAAACTCTAGATTATTCAATATTCTTTATAACACTAGGAAGAGGGTAAGGAATATGATTGCTTCTATTTGACACAAAACAATTTTTATGTATATATTTTCAAATGATTTTAATTTCTTCACAATCCATATGCTCATTGTAAGGGGAAGGATGCTTTGTAAATTTGAAATTTTCGTCAACAAAATTTTCATTTAATTTTTGTAATTTTAATTTTGAAGGTTTAGTTTCTAATTTAGTTAACTTTGTCTTTCAAATGTATTTTAAATAGCATTCACTTTAGTAGTTAATATTCAAACTTCGCACTTTACCTTTTTTAATTTAAATTATAATTATAATCTTAATGACTATTTACAGGCATTTCCAACTTCTCTGTGTGATTGATATCTAACACTTCATCCGAGTCTTTTATTACTTGAGCGATATATATACTTGTGTTATTTCTAAATGGAGATTTAGCAGTTTAAGAGTGTTTTAAAGATAAACTACTTTTATAAAAGTTATTTTTGTTGGGATTACATTACATATTCATTATTATATCTGTCATGTGTATTTTCTAATATTGAAAAATAATTGTAAAATTAATACATTAAATCCGTCTGCATCATTACTCTAGAACTAACCAATTCTATGCTAATACCCTAATTAACTATTGCCTCCCAATTAAAGTTTTAAGGATTCAAAAGGTTTCTAAATTCGGTCAAATCCTTCTTATTTAATAGAAAAGAACTAAGGTTTGCTTCAAAAATTTGCCAAATTCAATGGATTTTTTAGAAAGGTAGTTACTAGCGCTATAGTGCCAATCTAGGTGCTACAGCGCCCATCTCGCTCATATATGGTGCCATGACACCTAAGGCTGGCTTAATAGAGTCACACAAAAATGTTCAATTTTGCTCTATTTTTCCCTCATTTTCACTAAATGTCCATTCCATGTACTTAAAACAAAAAACATGCAAAATACCTTCCTTTAAAGTGCAATATCATAAAAAATGTACATAAAATGCTTATAAAATATGCACTAAAACAGGTTATTTTTAGGTGGATCAATTCCCCCAAACTTAAACATTACTTGTCCTCAAGTAACTCCTTATACTATATAAAATTTACATGTGGTAGCAAATTTAACTTAAATACTTCTATAATTTATGTTTTATAAATGCTATTGTGAAACTTTTAGAAAAAATTTTAACAACTCAGGTTAAAAACTAAAATACAAGAATGTTAAGTAGTCAACTTTAAATGTTCCAATTTTCTATTTATTTCAAAAATAACTACAATTTATTGTACTTAAAATACTTAGAAGAATTACTAGAGAAAGAATTTCATGTGAAATTTATTTGCAAAGGTTGTAATACTTCTAAGTCTAAGTTAGAAATGTAACTAATTTTCTTTCTTTAAGATGATTCAAGCCGAGCCAATATGTGATTAGGCACTCCTCAAGCTTTTCCTCACATATTTTCTCTTTTTGCTTTTCTTTTTCTTTTAATATCTTTTTCAATTCCTTTTTTTTATATATGTCATGTGATGATTTCTATATCTGGATAATCTTTAATGATTTTGAACTCCACTATCGTCTTCTTAAAGTTAAAACATCTCACATTTCTTTACTTTAACAAATGTGTATTAGCATTGAAAATTTTTCATAAAGTTTCAATTTTTTCTTTTCGAGTATAAAAATAAGATCCTTAATATTTCAAAAAATATAGTTTTGTTTACTTTAAATAGCAAAAGCATAACTCCAACCCCTTCATACTAAATATCTTAATTCTGGAATTAATCTTCATTATTAATAAATTTTACTTTGGTTTTCTACAACTTTCATAAAATAAAAAATATAGTTTTCTAAAGTTAACTCTACATACCACAGATTATGTTAAAAATAATTTTGAAAGCTGTAATTTCCCGAGGACAAATAAAGTTTAGTTTAAAAAGAATTTTCTCTCTTCTCCCAAACTTGAATTTTTTAAACTAATTTAAAGAAGGAAAGTTCATAGTAAAAGAGAAAAATATTTAAAATTTAAAACAGGGAAATTAGTGCTTGTACAAGTAGTACAGACAAGTGCAGAGTAGTGATAAACCTAAGATTAACATGCATAATAATAAAAACATAAAATTAATGCTACTATAGCATTTAAACTGAAGAAAAAGATAATAAGTAGAACTAACAGTTTAACAGAAAGAATTAAGTACAAAAACTAAAAAAAGTACACTTCAACACAAATACAACTAATCTCTAACACAATAAAGTTCAAACACTCAAACACATCAAAGAAAAAAAAAGAGAACAACACACTACACATTAACATCTTCATCATCACCATCTCCCAAATCTATTGTTGGCCGCTAAATATGTCTTTGGTTTAGGTTTTGAGGTGTGATTTTAATTTAATAACCTATATAAATTTGATTTTTATAAAAATATAATATTTTTAATTTGAAAAAGGTAACTTTTAATTTTTAAAAATACGAGACCCAATTGAGCTCACAATAGTTTAAATGATCGATCACAACACCACAAGTAATATACTGATCCCAAAGGATATATGCACTACTTGCTGGTAGTGCTCGTTTAACTAAACTAAAGAACTTATGAAATTTGTCCAGCCAGCTAACATTTTATATAAGCCGACAAGTTCCCATATCTAATACAAATAATTAGACAGGGTTTATATTACCTGGGTTCTTAAAGCTCCCTATAGAGGCAAACCCCTATAGTTAATTACATCTCAAATGACTGATGTCACTTAAAAAAACTCTCTATTTTGATTAGAAAATCTTATCTTCAAGAATTCCAAAGGATAGAACTTTTCAAAGATCGGACAAAGAGGTGTGAAATGTGAATGACTCAAATTTGGAACATTTTATTTTAGAATTCAAAGGAAGAAGAACTACGGGATGTCACAGATCCCGAGGAGAACCTCGGTGACTCCCCAAGCTATCCTAAAGTTTGGCTTCAATTTAAACGGTAAGATATTAAATGTTTCATCCTACCGATTTTATTAGTTTAGGGCTTATATTTGTGTGAGATGGTCACACAAATAGCCTGAAAGATGAGAGGATTTAGTTCACGACAAATGATAACCTTAGAATACTAAAACAAGTTAGGGCTTATATTGCATAACATGATAATGCAAAGGCCAAAAGATGAGTTGAGTATTTATGTCGTACTAGGCAGACAACCTCAAAATCTTATAGCCTGTTATTTAATTCTAAAGAAAAGATTGTTGTAGATCTTCATGATGTTGTAGAAGACTACCCACAAAGTTAATTCCAAACTCCTCGGTGAAGTAGTAATCCTAAAATCTAAGGTATAAAGGTTTAAATGATAAGTTAAAGTTCCCTCATGGCGGGGGGGGGGGGGGGGGGGGGGGGGGGGGGGGGGGGGGTTGGGGGTTAAAGTTGATTAGAGTGACACCGGTTAGGATCCCACTGTTTCCTCATTATGGTATCACTATTTTCTTTTGAATTTACTTAGCTTGAACGAGTTGTTTGGCTCATTTAAATCAGGGAGATCTCGTTAGCTACCGTGGGTTACATCTTTTTGGGGACTCTCATAAATTCAAAAGGATGCATCATGTTAAGTTATATTTCAAAGGATTTATGGTTACCTTTGAAAAAAATTAAATTTAATTTTAAAAATTTTTGGTTAATTTTAAGAAAAATTATTGCTTTCTTTTACAGGTAAAGTGACATCTATAACTAAGCATGTATCATGTTTTAAATTGAAAGTAAATTGCATACTGTAAAATGAAAAAATTAAATTACACTGTAAAAGTGTATCTGTCATCTTCTCGCTGCTCCCGCTGAAATGTTAGAACTTGCAATAGGCATGTAATTTTGGAGGAAAATTGAATTAATTGCAAAGGTATACGAAGGTGTAGTTATCAAATCCTAAGTCATAACTTGGTGAGTCCTTATAAATTTTAATGGATGATTTTTCAAACAAAGTATAATGAGTTGAATTATCCTTCAAAATGTCCAAAAGGTTATAAAAAAGTATGAGGAACAATCCCTAACAGCCTTTAAATTCCTTTTAAAGTATTTCTAGTTTATATGAACCTATTATATTTTTCAATTAATCATTGCAAGCTTTAAATTTGATGAGTTAAAACACCTTATGCTTAGTGAACCTGATATTTTAATTATCACAAGAGTGTGGTACTCAATTAGTTAGCTGGTATTTTACTTAAATGTTATGTAGGTGGATGCCCTTAAAGCAAGTTTAAGTTATTAAAGATTTTATGCCCACCACTAAAGTTGGGCCTGTAGCATTTAAAAGTGTTGATTATCAATTGTGTTGACTTTTCTAAACCCCATTAATTAATGTTGGATTAAGCCTAGTTCACTACCAAGCACTTAACAATCTCAATGGGTAAATTTGCAATTATCAAAATTTTAATTTAAGTGGTGTGTATCCTTATTAAAATATGTTGATAGCACCAATTATGGGCTTAAAATAAGTGAATTGACATCTTCATAGCCTAATCCCATTACTTTAGAATCATTTAATTTTAATTAACTTCAAAATCCTGATAATTTAAGAAATTACAATTTTACCTTTATCATGAAGAGGCGGTTAATTGGTTTCTACATTTTAACCCATTATATTTCAATTCCCCAAAAGAATTTGTGCAGATCAGAATTACCCATTTTTTCTTAGTTTATCCTAAATTTTGATTAAAGCAATAAAATATAAAATTACAATTTTGCCCCTAGGGCTCTCCACTTCATAACTTATCAAGTATATCTCAAATGACTTTGAAATTTTTAGAGTACCCCATTCATGTGTCAATTAAAATATCAGAGGAGAAATATGATATTTCAAAGTTTGATTTAATTTAAATAATTATTTTAACTTAGAAAACATGATTTTAAATTATAATTTATTTAACTAATCAAAATAAACCTTTTGTTCATGGGAAAATTATTGGAGGTTCACCTAAGTCAGAGGAACACTTGGAAAAAAATTTATAAGAATTTTTTTAAAAATTATATTATTATTATTATTATTATTAATATAAAATTAGGGAAATGCATTTTTTAGCCTTTATAAATTTATTTTTATTTTAGAAAAATTAAGAAAAATATTATAATGAGTCCCAAAGATTAGGAATAACTTAAACAATTTTTTTATTTTTCGAAAATTTTAATCATTGTTAATTATTTTTAATTCAAAATATTGCTAAAAAATGTACTATTTATTCAAAAATAATTTTTTTTTCTTAAGTGCCCCTGGTCACAAGAAACTTAGAAAACCACTTTTCAAAATTTTACTAATTACATTTAATTTATTATAATTATTTTAATGCCAAAAATGCCATTTCATTTAAAAAATCAATTTTACCGGTAACAATTAACCAAATAATTTTCAAATTTTTAGAGTGAGTTAAAATAAGTATTATTTATAATGTGGAATTAATTTTGATAAATTTTGAAATATAATAAATTTATTTAAATTTTTATGAGGTTTTAGGGTTTATTAACTAAAATAATTTACATAAATATTGAAATTTAATTTAAAATTTTCTAAGCATCCTCTAACCATAACTACCCAAGTAAGTCCCATGATTTTATGATTTATATTTTAATCTATATAATTATTTTAAGTAAAATAGTCATCTAAACTTAGAAATTAGGGTTACGTGTGTAGAGATGCTATCTGACTTTGGAATAATCGCAAAACATTTCCATTGTCATGGCGAACAAACCCCTAAAATCCTAAGTCGTGATGATTATCATACACTTAAGTAAAATTAAAATACTACAAAGGCTATTTAATTAATTAAAAATTAGAGACACACTAAATAATTTTTAATTTTGTCTCACAATATTTTCTTCTGTTCACTAAGCGACAAAGTATTTTTTTTTTATTTGTTTGAATTTTCTACACCAAGTTATGAGTTTTCTGAGTTTTGAAATTAATTTAAATAAAAAAGCCTTAATTTTCTATTTAACCTAGTCAGTGTTGCGTCATCCTCGTCCTCCATGCTTTGCTACACCATTTGACGCCCCCACTTGACTTAGCTGCCACACGTCCCACCTTTACCATTTCATCTCTTCGTCAGTCTTGATCCAGAGTGTCCATTTGATACACGCGCTATCAGAAGGTCATCTGTCATCGTCCCCAACTGGTGTAACCTGTGAGTCGTCCACACTAAAATCCTAAGTTCTCGAGCTAGACTCAATCAAATTGGGGTTTGTTACTAAACCTTCATCTACTTGAAACGAATACATCCATATGATTTATACGGTATGAAATACAATATATACGCATGGAGAATCAAATTAAACTCAGATTTGGGGAAGAGTTAAATATCTTTGTCTGAGAGGTGTGGCCTCAATCTGATGGTTGCAAAAGCTTTAGAGGGGTCTAACGAGCCTTCAAATGAGCTATTGGGTTGTGTTGAATTGTCCAGGTATGGTTTCGATCTAACCAATTTTTACGTGTTGGTCTTGGGATATGTTAGACACTCCCTTTTATGGGGCTTTTGTGGGGGATCAACTTCTCTCAAACTGGGGATAGTGTGGGCAAGTTAAATTAGACTTTGGTGCAGTGTAGTGTAGTGGGAAAATGTGTTCTAGTTCAGACAAGAAATTGGCCTAAGAAATTGGCTCAAGGTAGTGGGCTTGTGTGGCTGAAATAGCGGGGTTGCACTTAGGAAGGCCTGGATGAGCTCTGGTGAGATTTTGGCAGATTTTCCCCTAGATTTTGAGCACTCTCCCCTTTGGTCGTGAGGAGCTTAATTTATATCCATGGCAGCCTGGAGGAGCTCAGGGGTGGTTGGTGGGTACAATGGGGAGTTGAGGTGGAGGGCTAAGCTACGCAAGTGACCAATAAAGGCTTGACACATTAGTTGGGTTCAATTTAAAGTAGGGTGGCTCTCGGTTTTAGATCCTCTAGTGACTAGGCTACATGGTCAAGCCTGAGCTAGTGGTCAAGTGGTCAGGCAAGCCAGTAAGAAATCTTAATGGTGATTAAGTATAGTGGTGATAGCTTCACGAAAAGAAATACTTAGTTTGGCTATAAATGGAAAAGGATCCCCAAAATTAGGGGACCCTTAGTCCTTGACCCACATAGGTTGGGCTAGGTGGATCTAGGCTGATCCCTAGGGTCCACTTGTTGGTTGGGGTGGGCTTGGCTTTGTTAATTTGGTAGGTTTGGTCAAGTGTATGACTTAGGTTTAAACTTGGGTCAATTGGGTTCAAGTTCGGCTAGGTTTGGGTTTGAGCTTGAATTGGGTCCAGTTAATGATTCAACTTTGTGTAGATGATTTTCATGAAGATTTTATAAAGGATTTGGGTTTTTTTTGAATTGATATGGGGTCAAATTGGTGTTATTTGGACAATTGGTTAATTTTTGAGATGTTGGGCTAGACCCGAGTTTGGGTTGGGCTAGAGTTTGGCTATGGCTCAATTGATGGTTCAATTTGATTTTGGGGAATATCATGAAGGATTTTGAACATTAATTTGGGGGAATTGATTTGATCACGCGGTTCAATTTGGGGGAATTAGGTCATATGGTCAAAATTGAGATTATTGGATTGGGCTAAAAATTTATCATGCGGTTCAATTTGGGAGAATTTGGTCATATGGTCAAAATTGGGATTATTGGATTGGGCTAAAAATTGGGTTTGAAAATGGGTTCAATTGGACTTGAATTTGATTTGGAATGTGATTGAGGATGGTGAATTTGAATTTAGGATTGAAATCAGGGAGAATTGAAGTCAATTGAATGGACATTTGGGGCAATTTAGGCATTTTAGGCTTTATGGGGCAATTTGGGGCTTTTGGTCAAATTGGGTCGAATGGAGTGGTTCAAATTGATCTTAGGGACATTTAGAGTGATTTTGGAGCTCTTGGGAATTTTTGGAATTTTTGAAGGGTGTTTTTGGAAGTTTTGGCAATTTTAGGGGCATTTTGGGAATTTTTGGAAATTTAGGGTTTTGGGGTAAATTGGAAATTTGGTGAAGTTAGGGGTGTTTGGGCCTAAGGTGGGAAATCTTGTTGAAATGGGGTCAATTGGAGGTAACAAGCATAGGGTCACCCTACTTGAGCCATGAACCAAGGGAAAACCCTCCTTTTGGGTCCTCCATGTGCTGGTCCTAACCATACCTTAACCATAGGATTACGGTTTGGGGACCACCCACATGAGTTTACAAAAAAGTTGGGTATCAAAGTTAAACATGTTTTGAGTTTAAGGTTGTAAGTGAAAGTGTAATGTGTAAGTGTGTGTGTTAGGTCAATACCATACCACCCAGGGTTAACCTTAAGGCTAAACAGCCCTAAGAGACTCCTCTTGAGTTCCGTGATATTGGTCCCACCTACTAAGTGCGAGAGGTTAAAACCCACATGTGTATCTTCGAGATGAACAAAGAAGAGTTTAGAATTTCTATTGGTGAGGGTGTCATCACTAGTGTTCTAGGAATAGTCAGCATGAAATTCCTATGGCTAAACCCTAAGCTCCTAAGGAAGAAATAGTCCTCAACCAAAAATGTGGTCAACAAATGGATCCCCAATATGTGTGGTGCACTGGGTAGACACACCGCACATATTGGTTTTGACCGACGAGATCAACAAACCAACACGACTGCTTAAGTTGACAAGCTTAGAGCAGAGAAGAAAAAATTTGGAGAAGGTTCTTGCTGGGGAGTATGCAGTGACTGCTACTGGGGATTGGCGGGTGTACCTTTAGAATATAAATTTTAAGAGTGAATTTGAAATTTAAAAAGTAATTTTTGCTTGCTAACCCAAATGAAGGGCTACACAATGGATTTAAGGAGATAGCCACCAGGGAAAGTAGCGACGCAGAGAAGACTCAGTTTGATTTCAAACTTAAATGCTTTAACTTTTAATTTTAATTTCAACTTTAATTTAGTGAAAATTAATTTCGGATGATGAAAACATATGAAGTGACTAGACTGAGTTGGAATGCACTAGGACTCACATTCAACTCAAAAGGTACCAAAAGGGAATCATAATTTAAGTATTGATCACGAGATGAGAATTGAAATTTAAGTATCAATCTTAAAATGAGAGTTAAAACTTAGTTACTAACCTTGAAAGAAAGAAATCATAATTTAGGTATCGATCACAAGATGGGAATTAAAATTTAGGTATCAACCCTAAATGAGAATCATAATTTTGGTACCGACCTCAAAAAAAGGGAATTAGAATTTATGTATGACCCGATAAGGGAATTGAAATTTAGGTTTCAAACACGGAATGAGATTCAGAATTTAGTTAACGACCTTGAAAGAAGGGAATTAGAATTCAGGTACTGACCCCAAGATGGGAAATGAAATTTATGTATCAATCTCAAAATGAGAGTAAGAATTTAGGTACTGACCTTGGAGAGAAAGGAATTATAATTTAGGTACTGACTCCAAAATGGGAATTGAAATTTAGTTATCAATCCCAGAATGAGAGTTAGAATTTAGGTACCGACCTCGCAAGAAAGGAATCAGAATTTAGGTACTGATCCCGAGACAGTAATTTAAATTTAGGTATCAATCCCAAAATGAAAGTTAGAATTTAGATACCGACCTCAAAAGAAGGGAATCAGAATTTAGGTACTTACCCTAAGAATGGAATTGAAATTTAGGTATCAATCTCAAAATGAGAGTCAGAATTTAGGTACCAACCTCGAAGAGAAGGGAATCAAAATTTAGGTACTGACCCCGAGGATGGGAATTGAAATTAAGGTATCAACCCTAGAATGAAAGTCAAAATTTAGGTACCGACCTCAAAAGAAAGGAATCAGAATTGTGGAACTCACTCTGAGATGGGAATTGAAATATAGGTATTAATCCAAAAATGAGAGTCAAAATTTAGGTACTGACCTCAGAGAGAAGGGAATCAGAATTTAGGCATTGACCCTGAGATTGGAATTGAAATTTAGTTATCAACCCTCGAATAAGAGTCAGAATTTAGGTACCAACCTTGCAAGAAATGAATTAGAATTTAGGTACTTAACCTTATGATGGGAATTGAAATTTAGGTATCAATCCTGAAATGAGAGACAAAATTTTGGTACCAGCCTTGAAAGAAGGGAATCAGAATTTAGGCACTCACCCCAATATGGGAAGTAAAACTTAGGTATCAATCCCGAAATGAGAGTCAGAATTTAGGTATTGACCTCAGAGAGAAGGGAATCATAATTTAGGTACAGACCCTAAGGATGGGAATTAAAATTTAGGTATCAACCCAGAATGAGAGTCAGAATTCAGGTACCAACCTCGAAAGAAGGGAATTAGAATTTAGGTACTGACCCTGATATCATATTTAAAATTTAGGTGTCAACCTCAGAAAGATAATCAGAATTTAGGTACTGACATCAAAAGAGGGGAATCAGAATTTAGGTACTGACCCCGAGAATGTGATGTAATATTTAGGTATCAATCCCGGAATGAGAGTTGAAATTTAGGTACCAACCTCAAAAGGAGAGAATCATAACTTAGGTACTGATCCTGAGGATGGGAATTGAAATTTAGGTATCAATCCCAGAATGAGAGTTGAAACTTAAATGCCAACCTCGAAAGGAGGGAATCAAATTTAGTAACTGACCCCTAGAATATAATGAGAAGAGTGTAGAGATGTGTGGTGTTGAACTTGTGAATATGTGAAATGTTAAGATTGACAGTGGCTAAGAAAGATTTGTGGGATTTTGTGAAGAGTGTGAAACAGTGTGGGAATGTGAAGAAATATTTGTAGATGATATAACTCGTGCTACGAAAGTGCAAAGTGTGAAAACTCGAAGTTGAGAAGAACTAGCTTATCTTTTTTATGGTTTTCTTTTCTTGTTGTATCATATTTTATTATCAAATTATCTTTTCAAATTTAATTTTCAGTGATTAAATTTTCAATTTTGAATTTTAATTTAATTATTAGGCTTTCTTCATATCATTCTTTGTTCGTTATAATTTTCTACCAATGTATGGTCTTGCTGCCTTTCATCAATCGCACAAAAAGGCAATTCGAAAAACATGCTAAAATCTTAGAACAAACTTCATTAAATCTGCTTCATATGTGTAGTACAACTGATGATGTTGGAGCTGTCAAAAGGCAACATGCTCAATACTTCTTAAACATCATTTATATCTGCACTGACGTAGTACAAAAGTGACAACAAACTACCTGTCGCGTTTCCGTAAAGGTGTAACTATCTCAGAGCCTGTAT
The DNA here is from genome assembly GCA_003013225.1 of Phalaenopsis aphrodite. Lineage (NCBI taxonomy): Eukaryota > Viridiplantae > Streptophyta > Magnoliopsida > Asparagales > Orchidaceae > Phalaenopsis > Phalaenopsis aphrodite. The sequence goes on along the minus strand of NEWO01000157.1, from coordinate 666,903 downwards.
GGCTGTAGCTCCTCCAATTTATGATTCGGTCAAAAACCATATGGCATTTTGTTATCATCAATTCTCCTCGGTGTAACAGAAACTCTATGTCACTGCACTCCAAGAATGCAATGCTTTGCCAGATTTGCTCCATTTCCCTTTAGAATGAGGATTGAACCCACTAACAACAGAATCACAACTAATCCTATGAACTCATCAGGTCCAAAAAATGTTGATTTCTCTTCCAAACCAAATGTTGCTCTTGCTCATGAATGACACTGTGCAGAAAGGTCTGAAAAAATCATTGTTGACCTCATTTTTGGTTAAGGTTTAGTTTGTCCCATTTAGTAGCCTAAGGTCTAGCCATAGGACTTTTCCTGTTGACTATTCCTAGAAAACTAGACATGGCACCCTCACCATTAGAAATTCTACCCTCTTCTTTACTCAACCTGAAGTTCCACATGTTGGTCTCAACCTTTAAGTACTTAGTAGGTGGGGTCACTATGGGGGAAACTCAAGATGAGTCACCCTTAGGATTGTTGGACCTTAAGGTTGACCTTGGGTGTTGGTCTGGAGTTAAGGCACTCACTACACTAATTTGCACCCACAATCACTCACAACCCTGAACTCAAATCTCTAGCCTAGATCCCTTGATCTTTTGGGATACTCATGTAGATGGTCCCCTAAACCTACTAGCCCTGGGGCTATGGTTTAGCTAAGACCACTATGTAGAGGACCCAAAATTGGGTTTCCATTGATCCATGGCTTATTGGTGATGATTGGCACCTCAACTCTACCAAAATACCCATCTTGGTGTTTTACCCCTAAAACACCCCCTAATTACCAAAATACCCCTCTTGGGCTCAAAATCCCAAAAATTCCAAAAATTCTAAGAAAATCCTAACAAGTCTCAAATATTCCCAATTTCATTTCTCTCCACTAACACATGACCCAATTTTGCCAATTTGACCATCTTTAACCAAAATCCCCAAATTGCTCTTTAAAGATCCAAATATCCCCAAATCCAACTCAAATGTTCATCAATTTGATCTCGATTGACCCAAATTTCAATCCTAAACTCAAATTAACTTTTTATATGACCAAACTAAACCAAATACAAGCTCAATTGGTCCATGATTTGAGCCCAATTTTGATTTGGGTCAAAACCCCAATTTTGACCATATGACCTAATCTCACCAAATTGAATCCATAGCCTAGTCAATTGGTCTCAATTAATGTTGAAAAATATTTATAACATTCCTATAAATCAAAATCAACCATCAATTGGCCTTGGTGAAGCCTCAAATCTTTTTTATTTTGGCCTAAATCCAAAATTCCCAAATTTAGCCCCAAATTAGCTAAGTCCCGAAATTTCACCCAATTGATTGCCTTAAACTCCAAATTGGCATCCAATTCATGTTGAAAACTCTTCATGAGGTCCCTATTGACCATTTACAATAATCAATTTGGACTTAACCTAAGGCTAACCCAAGCTAGACTCAAGCCTAGCCCAACATGACCAAATTGATTAAAGTTCAAAATTCCTTCAAATTGACCTTTCAATTGAGCTCCAAACCACTTTCATCCTTCACCAAAGTTGTTCATTATGATCATCTGCACTAAATTCAACAATTAATTGAGCCAATTGACATGGCTAACCTAGCCCAAACCCAAGTTTTGGTCATTTGCATCCACTTGGACCCATACACTAAATGTGATCTAACCACCTTAAAGCCACCAAATTAACTCCACCACAGTCATTAGTTCGACCTAGTGACCAGTCCAAACACCATGAAACCACCTAAAGCAAGCCATGGACCAAAGGTCCCCCAGATTAAGGGATCTTATTTCCAAAAATGCACATGCTTAAGATATCTTTGCCAAATCCAAGCACATTTGCATTAAATTGTTGTGATGGATTCCTCTGGGTTCCCTGAGCTCCTAGACACCTCCCCTTGGCCGGCTGGCCAGCCTAGTGGCTGGAAAAGCCCAAAATTGAGAGCCACCCCCATGGCACATCACCCAAATCAAACCTAGAGGCCATTCTCTGATTTTTCCAAAGTCAGATAAGATTCCTATATAGAGATCCACATTTTTCAAGAACTTCCACATTATTTCTTTAAAATAATCATGGAAATTAGCATATTGGCTATTAAATTCAAAGAAAATTTTGGAAGGTCCACTATGACCAGAGAAACCTTTGAAAATAATTTCATGGGTTAAGTCATTTAAAACATTCTTAAATTTTCCAAATAGTAAATCACTAAGATGATTAATTTTGAAAAATATAAACATTTAAATTGCTTGATTCTTTATATCCACTGTGGTTTATGATCCAGAGAACTCATCATAAAAGTTTCAAAATATTTTGAGTTCTTTTAATAACTTAAATTGATTTTTAAAGATAAATATCACTCTTAACACTTAAATGATTTTTTTAAAAAAAATCAAAATATAACTCAAAAAATTATGAAACTTAGTTTCTTGAGTTCTCTGTGATCAGGGTTATTTTATGAAATGATATTTAAGATAAAAATTTGATTTTTAGCATATTTTAAATATTTAAAATAATTTAAAAAATTCATAAAAATCACAAAAATAATGAAACTCATAGAAATATTCTAAATTGTTTCATAATCACTTAGGAACAGTTAGAATATTTTTCGTGATTTTCTAAATAAAGATATATGTTTTCAAAGCTTAAAAATAATTTTTAAAAGGCTAAAAATGAGTTTTCACTAAAATAATTCCAATAAATCAAGGAAAAATTAGAAAAATATAAAATTTGCTCCTCTGAGTTCTCTGACCTTAGGGAGATTTTTCAAAAAGATAAAACTTAATTTTCACCACTTAAAATATTTCATTTTTATTAAATAGCCCAAAACTTAAAATAATTATAATAAATCATAGAGAATGTGTAAAAAATTATGAAATTTGATCTAAAGGCTTCTCTGGTCTAGGTCTACCTCCATTAAAAATTTCAAGGTATTATAATTTACCTTGGTCAAGTTAAGAATTTTCTTTGAAAAATCCTATTTTTGCATTAAAATAATTATATAAATTAAATCAAATTTTGAAAAATCACATTTTCTCCTCTGATGTCTTAATTGGCCCATGAATGAGGTAGTATAAAAATTTTAAAGTCATTTGAATTGAATTTGACGAATTATGAAGTGTTAGAGCCTTAGGGGCAAATGTGTAATTTTGGAAATTTAGCCTTAATTAACATTTAGGCTTAATTCAAGGAGGGAAAATGGGTAACATCT
>NEWO01000157.1:645432-663508 GCA_003013225.1 Phalaenopsis aphrodite | reverse complement strand
GGTTTTAAGGGCTTAGTGGTGACCTAAGCTAAATAAAAAAATTGACTAAAAGATGATTAGAGAAATAAACATAATTAAATCAAACGTCATTGGGCTAAGTGTTCAAATTACACTAACTTGCCCATTCATGGGTCTTCACCCACATAATTTTCAAAATTAAATGATAAATGATAATTACCCCATTCTTAGAGATAATTGAGACATCAGGGTTCACTGAGTAATAAGGGTATTCACAGGATGAACAATTAAACAACATAATGAGTTTAAATGGGCTCGAGGCTTTTCACTAGTTGGTGGGAGGGAGACATGGACCTGCTTCCCTCTCCTAACTTGTTGGATACCTCAGAGGCCTATTAAACTTAATATTTTTCGCGTAATAGAATCATCCTTAATTAAACTTTTAAGGACTTACCAAAATACAACATAGAGTTAGGAAAACCCCTCAGAACTCTACTTTTCATGCTCTTCATAAATGCCCTTACATGCATTTTAAGTTTTAGGTGGTGGAACGAGAAGACTCGCCAGGTACACTTTTACAGTTTTCAGCATTGTCTTTTTTTTTTGTACTTTCATACTGTATTTCTATAGCCACAAATTTGCATGCTAAACAACGATTTCACCCTGCATGAAAACTAAAACCATCAGGATAGCCACGAAACCATAACAGAAACTAAAACTAAAATCAACCAAGATAAAATTCACTGCCACAATATTCAAAATATAAAACAACTCAAAATTTAATCACAAACATCACATAAAACTACAACTTCAACTAAATTAAGATGTCTCTATCGGATGATCAGGAATCCCTCGGAGGAGGGAACCTACGGTTGCTAACGAGGCTTCCCACGGTTTAAATGAAATTATGGAAGTCATTAAGTTGGGTTTGATAAGTTCATTTGGACTAAGTGAATCCAATAGAAAATAGTGATGCCGGAACGAGGGAACCGTAGGATCCTAACCGGTGTCGCTCTAATCAACATTAATATGCCCTCATAAATGTTAAAGAACTTCAATCATAGGGCCACCTGATTTGATATTATAACTTGACACACTAGAAAACTCAAACATGTCACGGCAAGGAGCTTGGATCTAGCATGGTGGGCAGCACGACCATCTTCAACAGCAAAACTTGTCTTCCCCAGCTAAACCAATCTTTCTTCCTCAGACTTAAAGAACAAAGCCATAGGACTTCGAGGTCGTTTGCTTATGTAACGTAAATCCTCACCTTATCTTTAGGCCTTTGTATAGCCCTGCTATATAATATAAGCCCTAACTCGTCTTAGGATTCTGAGGTTGTCGTTTGTTACGACCTAAACCCTCACATCTTTTAGGCTATTTGTGTGATCATTTCACACAAATGTAAGCCCTAGCTAATAAAATTGGTAGGATGAAACACCTAAATATTTCTCCTCAAAATTGAAGCCAAACATTAGGATAGCTTGGGAAGTCACCGAGGTTCTCCTTTGGATCCATGACATCCCCTAGTTCTTCTTCCTTTAGATTCTACAATAAAATGTTCCAAATTTGAATCAATCCCCTTTCACACCTCTACATCCGATTTTGTTGAAGAGTCCTACCCTTTGAAATTCCTTGAAGATAATTTTTCTTGATTTTTATCGAGAGTTTTCTTAGGTGGCTTTGGTCATTTAAGATGTAATTAACTATAGGGGCTTGCCCTTATAGGAAGCATGTCCGAACCCAGCTTAATATAAACCCTATTTAATTCTTTATATTAAATAGGGGAACTTGTCGGCAAATACAAAGGTTTCGCAGGCCAGACGGATGTCATACTTTCTTTAGTTTATTTGATCGAGCCTCATTCTCAATTCTTGTGTTTATCCTTCGGAATAGATACAGGATTTGAGGTACAGTGCTCTTTCATTTTAAACTATGAAAAATATGGGGTCAGTTTGATTTCATACTTCAACGTCCTTTCGAAGCGAGCAACGGGATTTCAATTCCAGTGATCGATAGCTTCTTACGGCCAACCCCACAAACCAACCCGAAATAATCGCCGACAATCATGATGATCCATATGAGGAGGAATACAGTCCCCTTTCTTGTAAATATTAATGATGTAGTTGTTGGGGATGCAATCCTCTGGTAGTACGCCTCACTTGACCATCCTCTTAATCAATCTCTTTATTGCACATGGTAGAGGATCCACCTTGTTATATCTCAGAATACCTAGGATTTCCCTAACATGTCAATAGAATGAGTGTTGAACCCATTGGCAACAAAATCACAACTGATCCTATGAACTCGCCAGGTCCAAGAACATCAATTTCTCTTTCGAACAAAATGTTGCTCTTGCTCATGATTGACACTGTATAGAAAGGTTTGACAAAATTATTATTATTTATATGAGGAGGAATGCAGTCCCCTTTCTTGTAAATGTTGATGGTGCAATTATTGGGGACGCAATCTGCTGGTAGTACGCCTCATATGACCATCCTCCTAATCATTCTCTTTATTGCGGGTGGTAGAGGATCCACCTCATCACAACTCAGGATACCAGGGGGGTTCCCTAGCCTATCCACAACAAAGTTGTAGCAGCAACCACAATGAATGGTTATTCTACCCTTCCCGCGCATCCATTTTGCGGCTCTAAATATGTCTTCTTCTTTCGAAAACTGGCCCAACCTCTATCTCTGAGATCGAAAACATAATCTGGAATTTTCCTTTCATTGCTCTCTGTGAACACATCTGTGTGAAGCTCCAATTCTTCCAGGTCGTTGATGTATTTTCCTTGAATTTCTTCATAGTGTTCATATTCTTATTTCTAGACTCAGTGTATCTTCTCAAACTCAGATCTTGGGGTTATTTGTAATAGCTGGGCCTAAAATTTTGAATGGTTCTCTAAAGGAATCCAAGTTGGTCCTGACTCTGCAATTATGGAATGTACTTCTCAACATCTAGGTGTTTGACACTTCTAAACCTCATGCTTGCTGTTGTATTTTCTTCAAATGTCCCATATCTCTCAAGGTGGAAAATGTTGCACTCCAAACACTCTGTAAAGTCTCTGACTGATGATGTCCTTGTTGGAATTTCCACGTCATACATAGGGCATCCCGTGGAAAGCTCATCAGGTATCCCTAAAATTGCAAGCTCTGCAAGTGTCTCTGGCTCATCTTTGATAATCGGTAAACTAGCAGAGGTCTCCTCCAAATTTGGATAATAAATTTCTTCTTCCTGAATTGAACTCAATCCAACGACAGCTTCTTTAGCTTAACACTTCTCCAAGAGAACAAAAGCTCTGTGTTTACATCAGTTGGCATTCCTGCGCTGTGTCCTTCTTAAACATGCGTCTGGAATCCTTTCTTCATTAGCGCCGACCAAGTATCCTGTTGGTGTAGTGATCATTGACGGTAGCTGACTAGTCACCTCTGTCGGGTATTGTATTTCCTTATCTTTCTTCCTCTTAAGTGAGGAGTCTTCTTTGGCACTGATTTTGGGAGCTGAGGGTAATCCTTCTGCTTTACGACGACTGACAATGTCCGTCAGGGGACCATCGTAGTCTACATTAACTTGATCGTAGTCTAAATCAAAACTCATGATGTCACCCCGAATTGTCTTTTCTTCATTAAGTGTGAGATTTAAGTCATTTTTCAATGTGAAGGTCAATCTCTGCCCTAATATTTTCCTGCATAAAATAAGGGAAACATCAGAGTGTTGATACTTTGCACGAACAAGAACAATAACAAACCATTATTAAGCGATTTTTTTTAATTATGTGTACAAAAACATTTTATTTAATTTGATTCAAAATAAAGTGGGAAATTTAAAAGTGAAAATTCAAATTTTATTTTATTGAAATTAATATTATTACAAAATTTTGGACCCAATCACAGATGCTGGCCAAATATCCATCCTCAGAATAAGTATCGCTTCAAAGGATTCATGTTGTAGAACATCAGGTTGTGTAGAATTTCCTCAAATATCATATGTTGACCGATAGCATGGGCCATTGGCCTTGGAAATCCATCAATTGGTAAGATCTTTCTGAAAAGACCTTCTCCACAACAAATGGTCCCTCCCAAGTTTGTCTAAATTTTCTATTTATTTTGTGGGGTGCAAGGATAGGTCTTCTGAGGATGAATATGAGTTCACCGACATCGAACGTACTTGTGCGGACCAATTTATCGTGAGCTCGGATCATCTTCACTTGATAGAGCTTCAGATTCTACTGTGCTTCCAACTGTTTTCTTTCATGGGATTCTAATTCTAAAAGTTTAAGCTTAGTGTTGTCTTCATCTGTAATTTGATTGGTGACGACGACTCAAAGAGATCATATTTGAACTTCCAATAAATTACGACTTCAGACTCGTACATGAGTGAATATGACGTACATTAAGTGGGATTTCTTAACGTTGTCCGATAGGCCCATAAAACTTCTAACAATTTCTTGTGCCCTCTTTTCATATTTTCATCCAATGTCTTCTTTAAGATTTGCATGAGCGTCTTATTGAAGACCTCAGCTATGTCGTTCACTTTGGGGTAATAAATTGTAGAATATCTCCAATCTATCCCATGCAGCTTGATGAAATTGTTGATCTTGGTGCTCTTGAAGGCTGACCCATTATCGGAAATAACTCTACATAGAACACCGAAGAAGTAGAAGATCTGCCTCTTGAAAGATTGCAGAACATTGTGCGTTGTAACCTCCCGTAACGACACTAACTCTGCCCACTGATACACATAAAATATATAGAATTTTTATACATATTCATATACCTATTTTCAAGATATTGGGCTTTAATGAAAGGTATATTTGTGTTTTTCTTGTAGGTATAACCAAATGGATGGAAAATGCTAACAGGATAGAAAAAGGGTCAAATATGGAGTAAAAATGAAGAAATGTGCAAAATGAACAGGGGCGTCTAAGCACCCAGATCCGCGCCTAAGCGCCAGAAGCTCTGTACCTAAGCGCCAGGTACCTCGCGCTTAAGCGCTAAAGTTAGTTATTTGAAGAAATATTAATTTCAGCGGAATTTTGAAGAGGTGCTTGAAGCAACCATTAATATAAACGCTGGAAATAGCCCATGGACACAAAAATTCATTCAATTGGCTTATGAGGAGGTAACTTCTAGAACATTCATTGAATGAAGACAAATTTTGAAGGGACACCAATGCACCTTTTGGATTTTTATTAAACAAAACTTGAATTATCAAAGGAAACCACCAAGAGGCTAGGCTAGCAACCACCCACTAAAAGTTTACATATACGCCGCCACCGCCCATCGCCGCCGCCGCTGGCCACCTTATTTTACTTTATTTTATTTTTAGTGTCAGTTTGTATTGTGAGAGATGGAAGAGAATTCAAAGGAACATCAAGACATTGGTGGAGATAATTTGAGATAAGTGTTTATCTTTGTGACTACACTTAGTTTTTAATTTAGATTTCTTTTTTGTGTGCATGGTTTCTACTTTTAAACTCTTGTGTAGTTGTATTTTTTCCATGAATTTTGAGAAGTTTTATTTATTTATTTCCTTAAAATAATAAGTGATTAAATGTTTAAAGGAAGTTGTGTGAAGTCTTAGACTTCAATATTTGAAGAAGTTGTGATGATTCAAGACCTTGCACATCATTTACTTCTTGATTTGACCAACTAAGATGTTAATATCTGTTTTGAGAACATGTAAGATCCGAGATGGTATTGTATCAGTCAACAAATGGTTAGAGTCACCTATTGATTTCAGTAATGAGAATGTAGTTCATGGGCTTGAAAGAAAATAAATAAGGAAATATATTTTAAAGGGTGTAGAATTAGAGGACTTTAGAGAGATATGTTAAAGCCCCCAATTTGATTTATAGTTTTAGGTTATGATACGAGATGTTAGTCCTTAGGTGAAGGGAGAAGAGGGAACTCTCGAGTGAGAGCTAGTATCTTTCCTGCCTAGTCAGTCTTCAAGACTATTCAAACTATAGATTAACTAATGTTCTTTATAGAATCTCTAGTAAGAGTAAAGAATATTATTGCTCCTATTTGACACAACATATTTAGTATACTTCCCTAACTAAATTTCTATTTTTATCACTTATTCATGATTAAGAAAAATATATTTTACTTATATTGCCTTCATCTTGCAAGTATTTTAGTTAAGTTAATTTGTTGCTCACTTGATTTTCAATTAAACAAAAACTACAAAAAGAATTGAACTTTCATTCCTAATTTGGCATCTTAAGTCTGAGTAAGAATATAAATTGCTAAGTCTTTTTTCATCTAAAACTAATCATTACCGTGGGTTTGATATTTGGGACTTAATCACAAAAGTTCTATATTACTTGATAACAATATGTATATCTACGTAGTATCCAATATTGAAATATTATAACTGCATTCTTATTTGCTTCATAGTGAAAAATTTGCCTAACCTTTGCTTTGGATTAAGTTTTTGGAGTTGTTGAAAATTAAGAACATCCATTAACAAAATTAATCACATACATCACATTTTACTTCTATAATTATAGAAAGTTGGGATCACCTAATTGGAGAAGTAATTTGTAGCTGCAAGAATGAATCTATGTCCTTTTAAGGATGGAGGGTCTATTAGACCTACTATGTCCGTACCCTAACACTTGAATGATCACGAGGCGACAGTTGAGTGTAGCACATTTGGAGCTTGGTGTAAGACCACTCCATGCACCTGACACAGGTGACACTTTTTGGCTGTATCCATGCAATCCACTATCATTGCTAGCCAATAATATCCAAGTCTTTTAATATTCATCTTCATCTTTGGACCTGACTGGTGAGCACCACACAATCCGACATGTACTTGTTTGACAATATCTTGTGTTTTTACTCTAGTTAGACATCACAACCACATCTGATCAAATAACCTTATGTATAGGACAACACCTACCAAAGCATATGACATGGCTCTTCTCGTGATATGATATGCTTTAGATTTGTCTTATGGTAACTTTTTGTTTGCAAATATTCTATCAATGACCTGAGCCAATCTTTGTTATTGTCTGCTAAGCAACTAGGTCAATCTTTGACAAAATTTAACCTTCTTGTACCGTAATGCCAATGGAATCCTCCGATGGACATGTCAATTATTTAACAAGCTTGGCTAAACCACCGACACGAGCATTATCTCCCCAAGGAATCCTATACAGTGTCACACTGAGGATCTGCTCCAGCAACTTCATTGTATACTGATTGTATTTTGCTAATCTTGGCCTCAAGATCTTGTACTGTCTAATGACTTATTGAATGATGAGTTGTGAGTCACCATAGATGGAAATGCCTGCAACGTCCATTGAAATTTCTAAGTCCAACTCGGTCATTGTTTTTACATGACTTTGTTAGGTGGTTAGAGAATCTCAACATGCCTGGATCTGCAGTGATGAAGATCAGATTGACTTCTGCTTTATCTGACCTAACTTTTGATGTGCGAAAAGTTGGGATTAAATTATTAATAAATATGCAATGTAACCCAAACAATTAATGTAACTTTATTGAAAATAATTTATTTTTAAATCCTCTTTTAAACTCCGAATTCCCTTTTACATATAGCGCAAGTATACATATCGTTCAAGTAATACAGGGCTCTAATGGAGTTATAGATATTGATCCCACAGGGAAGCTGGAAATATATATAAGCTAGCTATTTACATTTTATTCTTAAAATAAAATAAAAATAAAAATAAAATAAAGTACGAAGTTTGAAGTTAAACTACTCAAGTGAAATGCTAGTAAATATGCAGATGTATGACTGCAACAGTTAAGTTAAACTAGATGCTAAACTTTCAAAAGTAAATTTGTTAAAATAAAACAAAGGTTTTTATTGACGAAACTTTCAATTATGAGAAAACACCCTTCCCCTTTAAAATGAAAATATGGCTTGTGAAAAAATTTAAATCATTTGAAAAATATATTTAAAAAACTATTTTATGTCAAATAGGAGCAATCCTATTCTCTACCCTCTTCTGAGTGCTATAAAGAATATTGACTAATCCAGAGTTTGGTCCCTAATTCTTTGATTAGGCTGGGAGGATACCGACTGTAACTCTAGAGCTCCCACTACTCCCTCTCTGAGGGCTCACATACTCTCCCATGAAATCAAATGTTATTCTCCCTTTATTGTAGAAATCATATCCCCTTTTCAGAACATATGTTTCTCAACATATTTTAACAATTCAATTGGTCAGATCAAAAAGTAAATGAAGATCAAAGTAGGGAGAAGGATAAAGAATACTACTCATAATTCATGAGAAGGATAAGATAAAACACAAACTTCATATATAAAAACAAGTTTACAAATAAAAGAAATGAAAAATATAACTTATCTTACAATAATTCCTAAGAAAATCCCTAGAAGTTCTCTCCAAGTCTTTCTCTCTTTATACACACTTTTAATTCTCTCTTAGAAGTGTAATGAAGAAGAAATCTCTCAGCTTCCCTCTCTCCATACAACTATAGAAGACAATCTCCAAGCCCTTGACTTTCTCTCTCTATATCTCCCTCTTGATTCTCACGCCACCTCAATTTTCATCCTTTCTTCTTTTTCTGTCCCCTCTTAGAAGTTCTTCTCCAACTCTATTTTTTTGGGGGTGTCTCCTCTAAAAATAGTTTCAGTTTCCCTCCAAAATTAAAAAGTTAAACCTTTGAATTCAAAAGATGTGCCTCTTTGATCCAAGAGTCAAATCCATTCGAATTAGAACCTTCCAAAGTGTCTAGATGCATTTAATCACTCCATGGGGTGATTAGAACAAGTGTCCCTTTTAAAATTCACACAAATTTTGTCTTGAACTGTCTTAATTTGAAAAGGTCGCACCTGGCGCATCATGTGCCAGCGCTATGGATTTTGACGCATCATGCGCCACTTTGGCGCATCATGCGCCAAACCCCAAAATTGGTTGTTTTGCTCCAAATTTTGCTCCTTTTGCCATCTTTACTCCAAATGCCTAAAAATGGTATATCTGCATCAAAAACACAAAAATATATTTCTTTAAAGTGCAATATCACCAAAAATAGACATAAAAAAGGTACTTAAAACAGTATATTATTTTTGTATATCAAAATCCCTCAAACTTAAATGTTACTTGTCCTCAAGTGACACTTTTATTACATAAAAGCATATGACTTTAGGATAAAGATTAACTTATCACTTCTATACTTTAGTTCAATAAATAGAATAGCAAAAATTAAGAAAAAAAACTTTAATAACTTAGGTTCAAACTGCAAGTCTAGAAATATTCAGTAATCATTTCTGAATCTCTATTCATTTCAAGAAGAATTGCAATTTATCATGCTAAGGACATTTAGAAAATTCATATGAAAAATAACTTCATGAAAACTTTACTAGGAATGCTACTAATGCTTCAATACATGTTTAGAAAGTGTAATACTCCTTCCTTAAGTTGATTCAAGTGAAACCAATTTTTGGTTGGGCATCTCCTCAAGCTTCTCCTCACCCATTTTTTTTCTTTTCTTTTTCTTTTCATTTTTTCTTTTAGGATCATTTTAATCCATTTTTTCCTTTTTCCTATTTTAGGTGAGGATTACTATATTTGGATAGCCTTTAATAGTTTTGAACGTCACTATCCTCTTGTTAAAGTCAAAATTCTACACCTCTCCTTACTTAATAAAGTCATACTAGTTTATGATTTTTCATAAAGCCTCATTCCTTTATTCTTACATGAAGCTCTAAAATTCTTAACACTTCAAAAATACAATTTTCCCTTGCTTAAAATAGAAAACATAGTATTATCCTATCATACTAAATATCTTTAACTTTAGAATTGACCATCATTATTAAAAAAAATTTACCTAAATTTATAATAATATTTATAAACATAAGTATAGTCATTTAAAGTTAAATCTTAATATCCCAGGTCATGTTAAATTAATTTTGAAAAATATAGTTACTTAACGACAAATAAAATTTAGTTTTCTCTATTTCAAAAGAAATTTTTCTTTCCCCCCAAACTTAAATTTTTAAATGATTTTAAAAATATCTTAGTACAAAATTTTAGTTGGTGAAATAAAACAGTAATGCATGAAAATAATAACTAACCTGTAGAGGATTTTTGAACATGAAATTGGTTCTATATACTGCAGATACTAACTGTAAAGCTACATATAGGCTTTAAAACATTAAATAAAACATAATATATTCCAAAGAATTTGCTGGGAATTAAAACAGAAATACTAAAACTAAAAACCAAAAACTACAAATACTACACATTCAACAAGCTCAAACTGAAAATACTAAAACTAAAATTGAAAAGTAAAAAGTCTACTATTACTATTACAAATTACAGGTCTACAACACTAAATAAAAATCTTAAATCCAACAAGTCTCAAATAAATGTGCAACACACTACAAACAAATATACAAACAACACATAATATCAAATCAAACTTAAACTAAACTATCAGTACTCACCATCATCGTCATTTTCTTCTTCTTCTTCTCTTGCCACTTCATCTTCATCACGAATGGGAACATAGGGAACAAAGCTGGAGCAAGTAGGAAAGTTCACATTAGGTTCACCCATGAAGTGTCTAACCATAGCATTTTGAAAATCTATATCATGTTGAACTCTCCTCTGTTGACATTCATCATTATGTGCATTCCTTTCTTCTATCTCTCCCAACTAAGTCTGTATATAAATGATATCATATTGTTGAATCATGAGATGGTCCATAATACCTTCCAACGTTGCAAAACTAGAAGTAGATGGCCCTACAGTAAAAGTAGAGGGCATATCTCTTCTTCCACTTCTAAACTCAACAAACAATTCTACTCTTTGAATCATGTACCTCGCAATTGGATTCTGAGGCTATAATCTCTCTTCATTTCTATGGGATTCAACTTTTGATTGTTCGCATAGAACGAAAATCAGGGCAGGATATCCTAAGCCTTCAGCAACAACACTACCAGAAATACTCCAAGCGTGATGAACTATAAGTGCACCAACGTCTATTGGCTTCATGGTCTGAAAGCAATAGTTCAACACATATTGATCCTTTGTAACATCAGCAAGATGATTTGTAGGTAAAAGTTTGGCAGAGATGAAGTGATGTCATACTTTGGACTGAATTGACAACATGGAAGCAAGGAAGTTAACTATTTTGTTATTCTTTATCTTTCACTCCCCTCTTCCATCAGTCAGAAAGGAAATTACTTTTTCCAGTGATGAATTAGTGATAACAAAAATAGCATATTCATCATGGAAGACATTCCTCATCCCATATAACCCATTAATCCTTTTGGAGGTAAACTCAACTTGCATTCCTCTCACCAGAATATGATCTCCCGTAGTGAACCTTAGGTTGGCATAGAACTCCCAAACCATCAGGACGATCACTATAGCAGTGAAGTAACAAAATTGCTCCCAATTTCTTATGAGAATCAACCTTTCAACCTAGCCTCTCGGGTTTACAAATACCCTTTCTTGGATAAATCTCTGGTACTCAATTTGTGTATTGTAATAGTGTTGAACCTTGAAACTAATGAACTTTCAAGCAAATTCGCCCAATGTTCTTCCTTTTTTTTGTGAGGAGCCATCATAGATTCTAAAAAAATAAATTACTAACTCACAAATCTAACTCTCTAAGCAAGATTATTTGGTAAGAAAATTTTTACCATGAATTTTCTTCAAGCATATTCATCAAAAATCTTATTTTTCATATCTCTCAAAATCCATGGTGAAAATAAAAAATTTCTAAGTTAATGTGAAGCTCTTACCAAGAGAAGATGAATTCTACGATTTTTGGCCTCTAATTCCTTTTCCTTAGCCTGCAATGTGATTCCCTAGACTAAAGGTTGGAGGTGGAAGACAACCAAGTGACAAAAAATGGATGTTTTTTTATGTGATTTTGTGGTTTTTTAAGCAATCTGGCGTGTTCGGACCTTTGGTACACCATGCACCAAATATGGTGCATCATGCTCCAATATGGTGCATCATGTGCTAGAGCGCATTGACCGTCGACTTTATATATGCTCAAAAGTTAAATATTCAATAATTGTAAAGTCACACTTATCAATGCAAGTATATGTGATGCTCAAGTAATATAGGGCTCTAATGGGGTCCTAGATATTGATCCCACAGGGAGTAAGTTTAGAACTGCGGACTAAGATCTTTAGAAAAATAATACTTTAATCACAAAAATGAAGTTTAATTTGCTTATCTGTCACTAATAGACAATTGAAATAAATATGTAATTTTAATAATTATTCAATAACTAATGATTCTAATGAAGGTTTAAATGTGATATTCAATATATAAGAAACATCGTTCTCCTTGTCAAGAACTTATAGTAAATGGATAAAGTGAATTAGTTCAAATTTTATTGTGCCAAATAGTAGCATACCTATTATTTACCCTTTGGTCCAGGCATAAAGAACATTGACAAATTCTACTCTTATTTACTGAATCTATAGCTAGGCTGAGAGGATACTGACCAAAGGAAAATATGTTGAGATTTTCATACATATTTTATACTTTTTTTAATGATATTACACTTTAAAGAAACATATTTTTGATGTTTTGTTGCAGAAAAGATGAATTAGGGTCATTGGAGTAAAAAAAATGTAAAAAGGAGAGAATTTGGAGCGAAAAGGACCAAAATGTGGAGAATTGAACAAGGCCGCCGACGACGCCCTCCACTCCACCGACGGGAAGTTTTTCCCGAGACTACAGGATAAAATTCTTCAGAAACCCGCCAACGGTGCCCTTGAGGCTGCCGACAGTGAGATCGACGGTTATGCTTAGTCAAGCTTTGGATAAGGCCAAATTTTGAAGGGATGCTTAGGCAACTCTTGGGAAAGCTCATCCACAACTTTAAAAGAACATTTTGGCCAAAAATTGGAAGAGTCTAGAGGCCCTGGAGGATAGAGAGATTCCATTAGTTTATAGAATTTCCAATAAGTGTAACAATTGTGAGGATTTCTTGGAGAGATTGTAAGAGTGGAGGGAAAGTGAGAGATTTCTTCCTCCTTGCTACTTCGAAGAGGAATTCTGTGTGCTGTAAAGAAAGGAAGAGATTCAGAGGAACTTCGAGGAGTGTTCTTGGGGAGAAATTAGAGATAAGTTATTTACTTATTGTAGTTTGTATGACTTTGATTTTATATATGAATTCTGAGTTTTATTGTGTTTTTCCCATGAATTCTGAGTAATTTTCTCTGTCTTTCTCCTTGTCTCAAGATTTGTGAAATGATAATTTGAATTGGTGAAGCCATGAAAATGTTTAAGAAATTGTGATTATCTTTTCACTTCGATCTTAATATACTTTCAATCTGGCCAATTGATTTGTTAAAATATGTTGAGTTTTACAACTAAAGTGAAGATTACATCCAAGATTCAGGGAGGTCAAAGCCCTTGGAAGTTGGGTGTAAATAAAAAGGGAAATAATATTATCGGGAGTAGAGTTGGAGATTTTAGAGTGACAGACTAAAATCCCTAATTCGGTCCTATCGTTTGGGTGCTGAAGTGTAGATGTTAACCCTCAGGTGAGGGGAACGTGGGAGCTCCAAAGTGAGAGCTGGTATCCTCTCAGCCTAGCCGCAGATTCAGTAAATAAGCGTAGGATTAGTCAATGTTCTTTATGCCTGGACCAAAGGGTAAAGAATAGGTATGCTTCTATTTTGCACAATAAAATTTGAACTAATTCACTTTATCCATTCACTATAATTTCTTGACAGGGAGAAGGATGCTTTCTTATATATTGAATATCACATTTAAACCTTCATTAGTATCATTAGTTATTTTTTAGTTATTAAAATTATTATTTATTTCAATTTCCTATTAGTGACAGACAAACAATTTGAACTTCATTGTTGTGATTAAAGTATTGTTTTTCTAAAAATCTTAGTTTGCAATTCTAACCACTCCCTGTGGGATCGATATCTATGACTCCATTAGAGCCATATATTACTTGAGCGATACGTATGCTTGCGTTGATAAGTGTGACTTTACAATTATTGAATATTTATTACGTCCATATTTAACTTATACTTTTGAGCATATCTAAAGTCGCCGATCAAGTTTTTGGCATCGTTGTTGGGGATTTAAATCTTCTAGTAGCGCTGTCAAATTCTTATATTTGTTCGTTTATAAAAAACTCGGTCAAGTTTTTAGCATCGTTGCTGGGGAGTGATTGAGTGAGTGAGTGAGTGAGTCAAATCACGATCAGAGTAACTGACAAATTAGGATTATTAGAAAATTTTTACTTGAATTGCAACTTTTTTTATATTTAGTTAATTATATTACTGGGTACTGATTTCAAATTGTATACGTAAATTTGGACCTAAAAATCTTATATCCTACGATTCAGAATTAGAACACACTGTTAGAAGGATTAAAAAATTAAGAAGAGAACCTAGAAATTCTGATACAATGGGAAACAACCTGAACAATCAAGGAATAGATAATGAACACCAACCTAGACCCCTAAGAGATTATACAAATCCTACAACAAATGAAATTCACTTATCTATCCAAAATCCTGATGTAGCTGCTAATTCGTTTGAGCTTAAACCTGTTATTATCCAAATGGTATAAAACAATCAATTTGGAGGTACACCAAATGAAAATCCGAACTTACACCTCACTAGTTTTTTAGAACTGTGCGCTACTTTTAAATATGACAGAGTCTCAAACGTTGCTACTAGACTTAGACTTTTTCTTTTTTAACTGAGGGATAAGGTTAAGATGTGGTTAAATTCGTTAGCACCAGGATCTAGTAGAACTCGGGGAAAACTTTCACAGAAATTTCTATCCAACTATTTCCCTCCATCCAAAACTGTTAAACTTAGAAATGACATAACATCGTTCTGTCAGATTGATGGAGAGTCAATATATGAAGCTTGGGAGAGATTTAAAGATCTTTTTAGGAAATGTCATCATCATTCGTTACCAGATTGGTTGTTAATTCAAACTTTTTATAATGGATTAGTAGGATCTCTTAGATCAATTACAGATGCAGCGGCTGGTGGTTCTTTAATGTCAAAACCTTTTGATGAGGCTTATTCATTAATAGAAGAGATGGCTACCAACAATTCAATGGCCCTCTGAGCGGGTGAATTCTAAAAGAGTAGCTAGTATCCATGTTTCTGATGCAATATTTATGTTAGCTTCACATATTGCAACAATATCAAAGAAATTAGATCATTATGGGAGGAATTATTCTCCAACACCTCCTATGATGGAAGAGAATTCATCTGGGCAATTTGTGGATGTTCAACCTTCATATGAAACCTTAAATGTTATTTCTAGACCCAACAACCCTTATTCAAACTATTATAACCCAGGTTGGAAGAATCATCCAAATTTTAATTAGAAAAACAATTCTTCTACAAATCAATAATGGGTAAACAACCCAGTGAACCTATTAGAAAATTCATCCAACCAAGGAAATGTTAACTATAGACATTCTTATCCTCCAGGATTTAACAGTAATACTCAAATTAAGGAGAAGAGGTTGTCTATGGAAGAGCTGATATTAAACATGGATCAACAATTGCAGAATCAAGGAAATCAATAACAAATTCAAGGAAATCAATTACAAAATCAAGGAACTGCTATTAAGAATATTGAAGACCAATTAGGGCATATCGCTACTGTGCTTAGTAACCAAACATTAAGAACTTTTCGTAGTACTGTGGAACCAAATCCTAAAGACCAAGGAAAAGAACAAATCAAAGCGATATAATTACGAAGTGGAAAAGAATTGGAAACAAGGGTGCAAAAGGAAACAAAAACTGAAAAAGTGAAAGTGAATACTGAAAAAGAGAAGGATCATGAATACCCAGATTTGAAGTATCCATTTACGTCAATGAAAATTATTGTGGAGAAACCTCCACCATCGTTTCCTTAAATATTGAAGCAACACAAACAAAATAAACAATTATCCAATTTTTTAGAAATTCTTAAGAAGTTAATAGTAAACATCCCCTTCGTAGAAGTTTTAGAGCAAATGCCCAATTATATGAAATTTATTAAAGATATTCTGAACAAGAAAAGGAAGTTCACGGATAATGAAACTGTTGCACTTAGCGAAGAGTGTAGTGCAATTATTCATAAAAAGCTTCTTGAAAATTAAAAGATCCTGGCAGTTTCACTGTACCATATGCTATTGGTGAAAAGTTTTATGGAAGAGCTTTATGTGATTTGGGAGCCAGCATTAATCTTATGCCTCTATCAATTTTCAAAAGATTAGGATTAGGAGAAGTCTCACCTACTTTTGTAACTCTACAGTTAGCGGATCGTTCAGTTACATATCCTAAGGGAGTTATAGAAGATGTGCTAGTAAAAGTGGATAAATTTATCTTTCTTATGGATTTCATTATTTTAGATATGGAGGATGATAAATAAATACCTATCATTTTAGGGAGACCATTTTTAGCTACTGGAAAAGCTATGATAGATGTTCAAAAAGGAGAATTAACTATAAGAGTTAATGATCAAGATGTGATTTTTAACATTGTGAAATCTATGAAATACCCTGCTGTTGAAAAAGATAATGAATGTTTTCGCATAGAAATTATTGAACATCTACTGAACGAACATTTTAAAGAAGATTTTGAAGATAAAAAACATTTTGAAGAAGAAGAACACTTTGTAGAGAAGAAACAATTTGAACAGAATGACGAAGTTATTTTGGACGAATTAGAAAATGAAGAATTAGATTATGTTCAGGAAAGATTTGAGATGATGGATATTACGGAAAATGCCGATAAAAATCTATTTCCATCGATTATAAAACCACTAGAACTTGAGATGAAAGTATTGCTTAGCCACTTGAAGTATGTATTTTTAGGAGACTCATCTACATTACCTGTTATTATATCTTCAGAATTAAATGATCTGCAAGAGCAAAGACTGTTAGATACATTGAAAATATATAATAAAGCTTTTGGTTGGACCTTAGCTGATATTAAGGGAAACAGTCCTTCAATCTGTATGAACATAATTATATTAGATGAACAATATAAACCAAGAGTTGATCTATAAAGGAGATTAAATCCGATGATGAAAGAAGTAGTTAAGAAGGAAATTTTGAAATGGTTAGACATTGGAATTATATATCCTATTTCAGATAGTGCGTGGGTAAGTCCAATTCATTGTGTTCCTAAAAAAAAGGAGGAGTCACTCATTGAAGCAAAAGAAAATAATGAATTAATACCTATCACACAAGTTACTGGGTGGTGTATTTTCATTGATTATAGAAAATTAAACACTGCCACCAGGAAAAATCACTTCCCTTTACCCTTTTTAGATCAAATAGTGGATAGACTTGATGGGCACCAATATTTTTGTTTTTTAGATGGATATACTGTTTACCATCAAATTTCTATTGCTCCTGAGGATCAAGAAAAGACAACATTTACTAGTCCTTTTGGAACTTTTTCTTTTCAAAGAATGTCTTTCAGATTATGTAATGCACCTGCAACATTCTAGAGATGTATGATGACCATTTTTATTAAGTTAATTGATGATGGATTGGAAGTCTTTATGGATGATTTCTCTGTATTTGGAACATCATTTGACGCGTGCTTAAATTACCTTGAAAAAGTTTTGGAGTTATGCGAAAGAACTAATTTGGTTCTGAATTGGGAGAAATGTCAATTTATGGTTGCAGGAGAAATTGTGTTAGGGCATAAAATTTTGGAAGATGGTATGGAAGCAGACCCTGTAAAAATTCAGGTTATATATAAACTAACACCTCCTACTAATGTAAGAGAGGTTAAGAGTTTTCTTGGACATGTTGGATTTTACAGGTGTTTTATTAAAGATTTTTAAAAAATTACTAAACCTCTATGCCAACTTTTAGAAAAGGACAAGAAATTTGAATTCACTGAAAGTTGTTTAAATGCCTTTGAGTTATTAAAGGAAAAATTAATCATAACCCCTATTATAGTTTCACCTAACTGGGAGAAACCATTTGAACTGATGTGTGATGCTAGTGATTATGCTATTGGAGCTGTTCTTGGACAAAGGTATGAAAAGATTTTTAAAGTTATATACTACGTTAGTAAAACTCTTAATGATACACAAATTAACTATATTGTTACTGAATTAACTATCTTGTATACACTTCTTTCCTTTAAATAT
>NEWO01000157.1:586060-644682 GCA_003013225.1 Phalaenopsis aphrodite | reverse complement strand
GTACAATATATGTTACATACCACACCTAAGTTTGGTATTTTCTCAACCTCAATACATTAATCCTACGTTGCAATCCAAGCCACAACACTCAAAATGTTGAAAACAAAACATCCTATGCTTAGTCTCAACTATACAGAGATCTACAAGCATAATTCTAAAGCAAAGCAAATACAAAGTTCAAATCAAAATACATAGATAGACAGATATGTAGTAATATAAATCTACTAATCCTCAGAGTAGGCCAATAAAATCGAGATTGTAAAATTTTTCGTGTTGTTCTATCATTCCCAAAATGTTCTCCAAATTCAAAAACATGACATTTTTGAATAATCTCCTGAATTTCTTTATAAGGCACTCATTGTCTTATAACTAAATCTTTACATTATTTATAAAAATGAGGATCATCCCAAAAACAAGATTTTGCAGCATAAATGAATTTCTTTTCCTATTATTTTGTTAGTCCATATGGTAAAATACCACTAACAATATAATTTACAATACCAACATACAAAGGTATTTCCCATCTTTTTAAAGCATAAAGTTGTTCATCAGGAAAGCTATCTTTAAGCTCTCTCTCCAAATCAAGTGTTTCTTCCTGTACTAACCTCGATAGATGATCGGCTATTTGATCATCAGTCCCTTTCTTATTGACTACTACAAAATCAAACTCTTGCATCAGAAGTATCCATCTAATTAATCTTGGTTTTGCACCCTTCTTTTGCATCAAATATTAAATAGCAGAATGGTCAGTATGCACAACACAAGTTCCAATCAAATATGATCTAAGCTTTTTAAAAGCATACACAATGGCTAATAACTCTCTTTCTGTCATGATATAGTTAATCTGAGCATTATTAAGAGTTTTACTAGCATAATATATGATCTTAAAAATCTTATCATATTTCTGCCCTAAAATAACTATAATTGCATAATTACTAGCATCACACATTAATTCAAAAGGTTTCTCCTAGTTTGATGAAACAATTGTAGAAGCAATGATCAATTTTTCCTTTAAAGTTTCAAAGGCTTTAAGGAAATCTTAGTTAAATTCAAACTTTGCATCTTTTTCTAGAAGTTAGCATAAAGACTTAGTAATTTTTTAAAAAGCTTTGATATATCACCTGTAGAATCCAGCATGTCCTAAAAAGCTCATAACTCCTCTTACACTAGTAAGTGGAGGTAGGTTTGATATAACCTGAATTTTTGCGTGATTTACTTCCATGACATTTTTTGAAATTTTATTTCCAAGAACAATTCTTCCTGCAAACATAAATTGACATTTCTCCCTGTTCAAAATGAGATTACTCTTTTCACAACATTCCAGAACTTTCTCTAATTGATTCAGACATATTTTAAAGGAAGTTTTGGATACAGAAAAATCATCCATAAAGACTTTAATCCCTTTTTCAAATCAAATCATTGAAAATTAACATCATACATCCTCAAAACGTTGTAGGTGCATTACATAATCCAAAAGGCGATAGCCGAAAAGCAAAAGCTCCGTAAGGATTAGTAAATGTTATTTTCTTATGATTCTCAGGGGCAATAGGTATTTGGTGATAATTGGTATATCCATCTAGAAAACAAAATCTATCCAACATCTGGTCCAAAAAGCGTAAAGGAAAATGATCCTTCAGAGTGGCAAAATTCAATTTTCTATAATCTATGCAGATTCACCATCCACTGATTTGTCCTTTTGATATTAATTCATTATGCTCATTTGTCAATACAGTTACACCTACTTTTTTCGTAACATGGTGAATTGAACTCACCCAAGCACTGTCTGAAATATGATATATTATTCCTGCATCTAATCATTTTATAATTTCTTTCTTAACCACTCCTTTCATCATATGATTCAATCTCCTTCGAGGTTCAGTTCTTGTTTTATGTTGATCTTCCAATAAAATCTTATGCATACAGATTGAAGGACTGATTCCTTTAATATCGACTATTGTCCATTCAAAGGCATTCTTATATCTTTTTAAAGTTTCTAACAACTTTTGTTCTTGTGCATCAGTTAGTTCTGAGGATACTATGATAGGTAGTGTAGATCAATCTCCTAAGAATGCATACTTCAAATGTGCAGGAAGTGTTTTTAATTCTAGTTCAAGGGGTTTCTTAATAGTTGAAATCAAATTGCTATCATTTTTTGCAGGATCTAACATTTCAAAATTTTCCTGAACATATTTTTGTTCTTCCGTACTCACTTCCATAGACTCATGTTGGATTTTATCCTCATCTTGATATTCCATATATTCCTTTTCAAATTCACTTTCATATGTTTTTTTTGTAACATTCATGACTTAAATACTCATTAATATCCACTCTGAAGCATTCAATCTCTTGCTCTTTTGCAGAGTATCTCATTGATTTTGTAATATTAAATGTAACCTCTTGATCACTAACTCTCATAGTTAGTTCTTCTTTTCTACACATCTATCAAAGTTCTTCCAGTTGCTAGGAATGGTCTTCCTAAGATAATAGGAATTTATTTATCTTCATCCATATCTAATACAATAAAGTCCACAGGAAAGATAAATTTATTAACCTTTACTAAAATGTCTTCTATAACTCCTTTAGGATAGGTAATTGATACAACTAAAATATATAGTGTTTTTAGACATATTGTTATACCTATTTTTGAGATATTGACTTTAATGGAAGATATTTGGGTGTTTTTCTTTCAGGAACAAGTAAAAAGATGAAAAATGCTAACAGGAGTGAAAGACGATCAAATTTGGAACAAGAATGTGAAAATGATGCAAAAGAGTTTTGGCGCTAAGCGTCAGATTTGGTGCTTAAGCGACGGTGAAACAGAGAAGGTCATGCATAAGCACTGGAGGCCCCGCTCTTAAGCACCAGAGGTGGTTATTTCATGGTTTAATTCATTTTTACGAATTTTGAAAAGACATTTGAGGCACCTTTTGGCTAAAGAGGATGGTTATGAACACTAAAAATAAAAATATAATTAAAATACCTGTGAAAGGAGGCATCCTTTGGAGAATACATCAAATTGGGACACTTTTTGAAGAGTTACCAGGCACCTCTTGGAAAATTATAAAAGAAGGAAGTTAAGACTTTTAGAAGAGCCCCGAAAAGTGCTACAAAGGGGGAGTTTTTAGAGGAAAATTTGGAGAGATTTTCAGGCACCACAAATTTAGTTTATCCTTTTTGTTTTTAATTTTATTGTGAGAGTCAAGAGTGTTATAAAAGAGAAGAGATTCAAAGAAACTTCAATAGTTTGGTGGAGGATTTGAGATAATTTTTTATCTTTATTTTTAAATTATGTTTGGTTTTAATCGAGACTTCTTATTAGTTTGACAATGATTTCTACTTTTAAACTAAAGTGTAGTTTTGTTTTCTCCAAGGATTCTGAGTATTTTTCGTTATCTTTCTTCTTAAAGTGTTAAGTAATCAAAGTGTTGGATGAAATTTGTGGAGAGTATTAATCTTTAATGTTTGAAGAAGTTGTGATGATTTAATTCCATGCACTTCATTTACTTTTTGATCTGGTCCATTTAGATGTTAAAATTTATTGCGAGAACATGTAAGAATCGGGTTGATATTGTCTTAATCAATAATTAAAAAGAATTAAATGAGGTTTTATGAATGAGAATGTAATTCATATGATTGAGTGCAAATAAATAAGGAAATAATCCTTGAAGGGTCTAGAGTTAGAGGACTTTAAAGTGACAGGATGTATCCCCCAATTTGGTTTATTATTTTAGGTTATGATATGAGAGGTTAGCCCCCAGGTGGAGGGAATTGATGGAACTCTAGAGTGAGAGTTGGTATCTTCCATGTCTAGCCAGTCTTCAGAACTATTCAAACTTTAAAGTAGTCAATGTTCTTTATAGCATTTCTAATAAAGGTAAAGAATAATATTGCTCCTATTTGACACAACACATTTTGCATACTTCCACAACTGAAATCCTATACTTATTACTGATTCATGATAAGTAGAAAGATATTTTCATATCATGTACTTTTCTTTTACATAAACTCAAGTTATCTTTAGAAGTTTTATTGTTTTGTCAAAATATCAAAAATACCAAACAAATTTGAATTTTACCTACTGTGAAAATATCTATAGTTGAAGTAATTGTCTTTTTTTAAGAAGAAAGTTTGTTGATTAGTAGTGCATATTGGAAAATTTCCTGTNATATATATATATATATATATATATATATATATATATATATATATATATATATATATATATATATATATATATATATGTTAAATCTTTATTTTCTCTAGGATCAAGTTTTTGGTTCTATTACAAAGTAAACATAAGTGAAAAATATCATCAAAGCCATTGTTATATTGTGCATATAAACATTAAGTCGGGATCAAGTTTCTGGCGGTGTTGCCGAGGAATTTAAAAATTTATTAAAAGCAATTTTCTATTTCAGAAAGTCTTATTTAAACTTTAAGAGTTATTGTAGGAATATATTATTATAGTATTTTATTTTTTATGTATTTTATTTTATGTGTGTATGCGTAGTTCAGGTTTGCCCTATGACTCTGAATTAGAAAGCACTATTAAAAAAATTAGAAAAACCAAAAAAGGAATAAATTTTGAAAAATCCAAAAAAAATTATAAAAATGGTAGACCAAAATAATCAAAATGCTGAAATTCATCAAGAGTTTAGACCTTTAAGAGATTATGCCAACCCTACTGCAGATGAACTTCATTGTAGTATTCAAAAACCTACTATAGTGGTTAATTCATTTGAGCTTAAACCTACTATTATCCAAATGGTTTCAAATAATCTGTTTAGGGGATCACCAACTGAAGATCCAATTTTACATCTTGCCAATTTTCTAGAATTGTGAGCTACATTTAAATACGATGGTGTATCAGATGATGTCATAAGACTTACATTATTTTCTTTCTCACTGAGGGATAAAGCTAAGAAGTGGTTGAATTTGTTAGCTTCTGGATCTATCAGAACTAGGGGTGATTTAGCACAAAAATTCCTTGCTAAATATTTTCCACCATAAAAAACTACGAAGCTTAAAAATGATTTTACATCTTTTAACTAGTTTGAAGGGGAATCTATTTATGAAGAATGGGAAAGATTTAAAGAACTCTTAACAAAGTGTCCACACCATGCTATACCAGATTGGTTAATAATTCAAACTTTTTATAATGGATTAGTTGGATCTCTTAGATCAGTTATTGATGTCGCTGTTGGTGGTTCATTAATGTCAAAACCATGAGAGATAAAGCTAAGATGTGGTTGAATTTGTTAGCACATGCATCTATCAGAACTTTGGGTGATTTAGCACAAAAATTCCTTGCTAAATAGTTTTCACCATAAAAAACTGCAAAATATAGAAATGATATTACATCTTTTATTCAGTTTGAAGGGTAATCTATTTATGAAGCATGAGAATGATTTAAATAACTCTTAAGAAAGTGTCTACACTATGTTATACTAGATTGGTTAATAATTTAAGCTTTTTATAATGGATTAGCTGGGTCTCTTAGATCTATTATCGATGTCGCTGTTGGTGGTTCATTGATGTTAAAACCATTTCATGAAACTTTTGCTTTAATTGAAGAAATGATTACCAATAATTTTCAATGGCCTTCTGAGATGGTGAATCCAAAGAAAGTAGCTAATATTCATGAATCTGATGTATTTAATATGTTAGAAAATCAAGTTGCTGCAATTTCAAGGAAGTTAGACCAATTTGGAATGATTTTTTCTCAACCAACTTCTTTGATTGAAGAGAATTCAATAAGCCAAATGGTAGATTCTCAAGCATCATTAGAAACTTTAAATGCCATAAATAAAAAGTTGAATAACCTATATTCAAATTATTATAACTCAGGTTGGAGGAACCATCCCAACTTCAATTGGAATAATACCATGGGTGGTAATAATCAGCAATGGGGGAACAATCAAGTAAACCCATTGGGAAACTCGAACAAACAAAGGAATAATAATTCTATATCAACTTATCTTCCAAGTTTCAATAGTAATCTACAATTTAAGGAGAATAAGTTGTCTATAGAAGAAGTTGTGTTACAAATGGAAAATCAGTTACAAAGTCAAGGAGCTACAATTAGAAAAATTGAGAATCAACTTGGACAAGTTGCAAATTCATTAAGTAATAGATCCCAAGGAACATTTCCTAGTAATACTAAAATAAATCTGAAAGACCAGAATAAAGAGCAAGTAAAAGTAGTTCAACTTAGAAGTGAAAGTGATTTGGAAGGTATGGTTAAAAAATAAACTGAAGTAGAGAGAAAAGAAATTGAAGAATCAAAAGAGGACGCTCCAAAAGATTTTGAAAGAACTATTTTTTTGATGAAAATTGATTTGAAAAAACCACCACCTCCATTTCTTCAAAGACTTCATCAACAGAAGTTGGATAAGCAATTTTCAAAATTTCTAGAAATTTTTAAGAAGCTTACAATTAAAATTCCATTTGCTGAAGCCTTAAAACAAATGGCAAGCTATATAAAGTTGGTTGAATAGCTATGTCAAGCTAGAATTGTGTGCTACATTTAAATATGATGGTGTATCAGATGATGCCATAAGAATTAGGTTATTTCCTTTCTCACTGAGGGATAAAGCTAAGATGTGGTTGAATTCATTAGCATTTGGATCTATCAGAACTTTGGGTGATTTAGCACAAAAATTCCTTGCTAAATATTTTCCATCATAAAAAACTGCAAAGTATAGAAATGATATTACATCTTTTAATCAGTTTGAAGGGGAACCTATTTATGAAACATGGGAATGATTTGAAGAACTCTTAAGAAAGTGTCCACACCATGCTATGTTAGAATGGTTAATATATTAAACATTTTATAATGGATTACATGGGTCCCTTAGATCTATTATCGATACCATTGTTGGTGGTTCATTGATGTCAAAAGCATTTCATGACGCTTATGCTTTAATTGAAAAATGACTACCAATAATTTTTAATGGCCTTCCTGAGAGGGTGAATCCAAAGAAAGTAGCCAATATTCATGAATCTGATGCATTTAATATGTTAGCAAATCTAGTTGTTGTAATTTCAAGGATGTTAGACCAATTTGGAATGAATTTTTCTCAACCAACTTCTATGATTAAAGAGAATTCATTAGGCCAAATAGTAGATTCTCAAGCATCATTAGAAACTTTGAATGCCATAAACAATAAGCAGAATAACCCATATTCAAATTATTATAACCCAAGTTGGAAGAACCATCCCAACTTTAATTGGAATAATACTAAAGGTGATAATAATCAGCAATGAAGGAATAATCCAGTAAACCCATTGGGAATCTGAAACAACCAAGGGAATAATAATTATAAATCAACTTATCCTCCAGGTTTTAATAGTAATCCACAATTTAAGGAGAAGAAGTTGTCTATAGAAGAAGTGGTGTTACAAATGAGAAATCAGTTACAAAGTCAAGAAGCTACAATTAGAAATTATGAGAATCAACTTATATAAATCACAAATTCATTAAGTAATAGATCCCAAGGAATACTTCCAAGTATTACTGAAACAAATTCAAAAGACCAGAATAAAGAGCAAGTAAAAGCCGTTCAACTTAGAAGCGAAAGAGAGTTGGAAGGTAGGGTTAAAAAGAAAATGAAGTAGAGAGAGAAGAAATTGAAGAATCAAAAGAAGACGCTCCAAAAGATTCTGAAAGATCTATTTTTCCACTGAAAATTGATTTGGAAAAACCACCACCTCCATTTCCTCAGAGACTTCGTCAACAGAAGTTGGATAAGAAATTTTCAAAATTTATGAAAATTCTTAAGAAACTTACAATTAATATTCCATTTGTTGAAGCCTTAGAACAAATGCCAAGCTATGTAAAGTTTATGAAGTATATTCTCAACAGGAAAAGAAAGTTTGAAGATAATGAGGTTATTGCACTTAGAGAGGAGTGTAGTGCTATAATTCAAAAAAAGCTTCCTAAAAAACTTAAAGATCCTGGTAGCTTTACAATTCCATGTGTGATAGGAGATAGATTTTATGGGAAAGCTTTATGTGATTTAGGCTCAAGCATTTACCTTATTTCATTATCAATATTTAAAAGATTGGGATTTGGAGAAATAACCCCTACTACTGTAACTCTGTAGTTAGCAGATCGTTCAATAACGTACCCTAATGGAGTTATAGAAGATGTCCTGGTGAAAGTGGATTAATTTATATTTCCCATTGATTTCACTGTGTTGGATATGAAGGAAGAAAAAGAGATACCTATCATTTTGGGGAGACCTTTCCTAGACAAAAGAAGAGCAATGATAGATGTGCAGAAAGGGGAATTAACAATGCACATCAATGATCAAACTGTTACTTTTAACATTTCATGATCAATGAAGTATCCTACAAAAGGTAAAGATGATGAATGTTATAGAATGAATGTTATAAAATATCTGAGTGAAAGCCATTTCAAAACTAATTATGAAGAAAAATATAAAGTAAAAGATTTTGAACACGAGCAAGAAGAGGAATTAGATCAATGTGAAGATTTTTTTTAAGGAAGAATCAAATTATGTTCGAGAAAGTTTTGAAAGTTTGGACATGATAGAAAAAGATAAATCATTTTTTCCATCAATAGAAAAACCTCCAGAACTTGAGTTGAAGTTACTCTTGATCATTTAAAATATGCCTTTTTTGGTGATTCCTCTACTTTACTAGTTATATTTTCCTCAAAGTTAACGATGGAAGAAGAAGAAAGATTGATGAAAATTTTGAAAAATTTTAAGAAAGCTTTTGGATGGACAATAACTAATATTAAAGGAATCAGTCCTTCAATTTATATGCACAAAATTCATATGGAAGAGAGCTGCAAACCCAGGATTAATCCTCAAAGGAGATGGAATTATGTTATGAAAGAAGTAGTAAAGAAAGAAATTTTAAAGTGGTTAGATGTTGGAATTATCTACTGTATTTCAGATAGTGCATGGATTAGTCCAATTCATTATGTTTCTAAGAAAGAATGAGTAATTGTGACTATGAATGAACATAATGAATTAATACCTACTAGACAAGTTACGGGGTGGTGAATATGCATTTATTAAAGAAAATTGAATATTGCCGTTAGGAAATAAAAATAACTCCTGATGATCAAGAGTGAACAACTTTTACCAGTCCTTATGGTACATTTGCTTTTAGAAGAATGCCCTTTGGTTTATATAATGCCCCTATTACATTTCAAAGATGTATGATGGTATTTTTTTGTGATTTAATTGAAAAAGGGATTGAACTCTTTATGGATGATTTTTTAGTGTTTGGAACTTCATTTGACTCATGTTTGGAACATCTATCAAAAGTTCTTAAACGCTGTGAAGAAACAAATTTAGTTATTAATTAGGAAAAAATGCTAATTTATGGTAGAAGGAGGAATTGTATTAGGACATAAACTATCAAAAAATGGTATGAAAGAAAATCCTGCTAAAATTCAAGTGATCACTAATTTACCTTATCCAACAAATATAAGAAAAATTAAGAGTTTTTTAGGACATGCTAGATTCTACAGACGATATATTAAAGACTTTTTGAAAATTGCTAAACTTTTAAACAATTTATTGGAGAAAGATGCAATTTTCAATTTTGATGTAGAGTGCCTAAAAGCTTCTGAGATATTAAAAGAAAAATTAGTCACTGCACTGATTATAGTTTCACCAGATTGGGGAAAATCTTTTGAACTGATGTGTCATGTTAGTGATTATGCTATTGGTGATGTTTTAGGACAAATATATGATAAAAATTTCAAAATAATTTACTATATTAGTAAAACTCTTAATGAAAGTCAAATTAATTATACAACAATTTAAAAAGAGTTATTAGTAATAGTATATGTCTTTGATAAATTTAGATCATATTTAATTGGAACTCATTGCGTAGTGCATACAAATCATTCTTCTAATAAGTACTTAATGAAAAAGAAGGATGTTAAACCAAGACTTATAAGATGGATTCCATTTTTTCAAGAGTTTGATTTTATAATAGTAGTTTGAAAGGGGACTGAAAATCAAATTGCTGGTCATTTGTCTAGACTTGAGTTAGAAAAACCACTCTATTTTGAAAAAGAAATTAACGAACATTTTTCAAATGAAAAATTGTTCAGTATTAATGAGTGGCGTGTTCTGTGGTATGCCAACATTATGAACTTTCTTGTTAGTGATATTATACCCTATGGAATGACATACCAGCAAAAGAGGAAATTTATTTCTGAAGCTAAGACTTATTTTTGGGATGACCCATTTTTATATATATAAGGAAAGGATCTGTATATTTGAAGATGTGTACCTTTAGAAGAGACTTATGAAATTATTAAAAAATATCATAATTCTAATTTTGGGGGACATTTTGGTGTTGATAAAATAACATACAAAATTTTACAATCTGGATTCTATTGGTCTACTATCTTTAGATATGTTAATGCTTATATCAAAACTTGTGATAGATGTCAATGAGTAGGCAATATTTCTAGAATAAATAAGATGCCCCTTAATTATATGCTAGAAGTTGAAATATTTGATGTTTGAGAATTAGATTTCATGGGACCATTTATACCATCTTTCAGAAATTTGTATATAGTTTTAGCAGTGGACTATGATTCAAATGGATAGAAGTTGTTTCTTTACCTCGATGTGATGCTCAAAGTGCTGCAAAATTTTTAAATACAAACATATTTTGTAGATTTGGGATGTCGAGAGTTATCATAAATGATGGAGGAAGTCATTTTAGAATTGTCATAATAGAGATATTATTAAAGAAATATCATATAAACCATATAATTACTACTGCTTATCATCCTCAGATAATTGGTTTGGCAAATTATCTAATCAAGAAATTAAAATAATTATGGGAAAATCTGTGAATTAAAAAAAAATGGATTGTTTAGTCAAACTTGACTATATTTAGTGGGCTTATAGGACTGCATATAGAACTCCTATAGGAATTTTCCCATATAGGCTAATGTTTGGGAAATCTTGTCACTTACCAGTTGAACTTGAGCATAAACCATATTGGGCGATTAAAGAGTTCAATTATAATTTAAAACATACTGGTGAGAAAAAATTATTGTAATTAAATGAGCTTGAAGAGATAAGGAATGATTCTTTTGAGAATACTAAGATTTACAAAGAAAAGATGAAAATGTGGCATGATCAAAGGATTCTTACTAAAAATTTTTAGTCAGGGCAACAAGTTTTGCTATATAATGCAAATTTAAGATTATTTCTAGGTAAACTTAAGTCCAGGTGGATGGGCCCATTTGTTGTGACAAAAGTTTATCCTTATGGAGCTGTGGATATTAAAGATCCTAAGACTAAGAAAGAATTTAAAGTGAATGGTTATAGACTGAAACCTTATTTTATAGGGGATCATGGTAAATTTAACAATCAAATGATGTTAGGTCAACTAAAGTAAGCACTGGCTACATCGCGCTGACAACGTCAAATAAATTGTTTTGTGGGAGACAACCCATAGTTATCAGTGTGTTTTTGCTTTGATTGTTGTTTATGTGTGATTAAGAAAATTTGGGGTAGTGTTTTTGAAACTATTTTGTGTTATTAACGATTTTAAGACATTATTTAGTGATCTAGACATACTAAAATGAGAATTTGGACGTTAAGTTGACTGGTGAAAAATTGAACACTGGTGCTTAAGCACCAATATTTGGCGCATAAGCACGTGAGTTATAAACCATGTGCAAAATTAAAGTTCTAGAAAGTTCAACTGCAAATTAATTGACTAAAACGTGCCAAGTGAGTTTTAGAATGTGCCTAAACATTATTGAAATGATTTGGGCCTATAAATAGAATGGTTTTGTGATGGAACTTTACCCCAAAATCATTTTTGGCCCTAAAATCTAAGTGAAAGAGATATTTAGCAAAAATGTCTTCATGGGAGATGGATTTGAAGAAAAAGGAAGAAGTCATGAGGAAGAAATTCATTAGTCAAAGTGCACAAGAGATGTATAACAGTTTCTTAGCCGTTAGTATTGAACGAATAGTGAAAAAGTTCAACACAATTGAAGCTAGCGTGGCTTTACTGAGACAAAGGTAAATGAGGTTAATGCCCATCTAAAGCATATTGGATGGCCATTGAAAATGCAATTTAGTCACATTAGTTATATGGAAGAAGCGGATAAGGCGATTTAACTTAAGCAGAAATGAATTGAAGAAGATTGTATCAGAGCTCGTCACCACTGTTCGTTTTATCAACTCTATACTCTGAATGCCCAAGGAGAGACTAATGAAAGACCGAAATTTGTCCCAAAAAATGAAGAATGAAATTAAGTTCAGTGTTAGAGTTTATTTGTTAGGAATCATTGTTTTATGTGTTAGTGTTGAATCTTATATTTAGAGTTTATGCCTGTTATGTGTTTAATTGTGAATGTTTGTTAAGTGTTTGTATTTAGGAAAATTTTCTCATCTGAGACTATTTGGAATGAGAATTAAGTGTTATATATATACTTGTACTAGTTTGTACAAGAATATAAGTGTTAGTTTGTGTGAAAATTTAGTGTTATTTTAGCCTCAAATCGAATTAGTTATAATTGAGAATTTTGAGAAAGAGAAGAGTATAGGGAGAGGAAAATAGTCATTTAAGTGTTATAACACCATTTAGCAATGGTATACTTAGGCTAATAGTGCATTTTACTTAAGTTCAAAAATATCAAAAATAGTGCACTGGCACATAAGAGCCACATTCTCGTGCTTAAGCGCGATGTAACCCGAAAGGTAGGCGCCTAAGCCCCACTTATCCACGCTTAAGTGCCAGTTTACAAAAACCGGTTGGCGAATGGTTAAAGGTGAAAAATAACCCCAAAAATCACTATTTTTACTCTCGATGTCACCTTCTTCCTCTCAAGTTCATAATTTTGAACTCTAGGGCAAGCCTTTTCTTAAATATTTCTTGGTGGATTTGAGCAAAATTTGCTAGATTTGGATTTCTTAAGGTAAAAGGTTCACTTCTATGTAAAAATTTTGGATTTTCATCATGTATTTTGAGTACATTTTGGAGAAATTTGAAAATCACTATTCATAGTGAAAAATGAGGAAAAATCTATGGAAATTGCATAGAAAGTGTAGTTTATACTTATAGGAGTTAAGTTTAGTAGATTAGACTTGATTTTTAAAGTTATTGTGGAATTTGTGAAATTTGTAGAATGGTCCCAAGAATGGATGAGAGTAAAGGAAATATCCACTTTGATTCAAGCAAGTTTGTGAGTTTGAAAGCTCAGGATAGGTATAGTGACGCTCTAAAGTCACGAAAGTTAGATCCTGAGCGATGTTTCAAAATTCCAGGTGGATCCGTGGAAGATTTAATTGTTCGCCAACAATGGGAACGATTCTGCTATTTTTCTGATGTGGTTGTTATTTCTATAGTTTGGGAGTTCTATATAAACCTCCCTGAGGCAGAAGAGGGTCGAGTCTTAGTTAGAGGAAAATTGGTACCTTTTTCACTGGAGGTAATCAATATGTTTTACCATATACCTCCTGAAACTTTTTATTTTTATGTGAATTATAGTCCGATTGAGTTAGAATTGAAAGAGATTATTTCCTATTTAATTGTTGGAAGAGGACTCTAGAAAATCACAAATAAGAGGAGAGTTAACTTTTCAACTTCAATGTTATGTGCACCATCTAAGGCGTGGCACTACTTTATTTCAGCTCGTTTGTTACCAAAAAGTCATCTCAGTGAAGTTGCGAGGGAGAGAGCAACGTTGAACTATTGTATTCAGGAAGTCAAGCTTATCAATATTGGAGCTTTGATATGTCAGACTATCATCAATTCTGCTACTGCCGCTACTACTGCAGGTCTGAGATTTACTTTCTTGATCTTTTTTTTGTGTGAGCAGGTTGGAGTGAGATATGATAGCTGGGAAGAAGTGTTGTTGCCTCTGCAGCTAATTACAAGTGTAAATGTGAAGTCTTATTCAGAGCATTCTATTTTTGGCTGGAGATGAGGATTTTCATGGAATTATGAAATGTCAACGTCTGTTATTTCTACCTCTGCTGCTTCTACATCTAGGCCATCTACCTCGCAAGCTTCTACTTCTAGAGGTGAGTCTACTAAAACTCAAAATCAATTATTCTAGAGGATGATGGATAATATCAACTATGTCGCGGATAAGGTAAGAAATTTAGAAAGCTTTGCAGGTCATATTAATGGGTATAATAGAAGGAAAAGTGATTATGAGGAGAAATTTCATTCCTCTTTGGAAAGCCTCATTAGGGGTAAACAAGAAGTGGAATTTCCTTCATATCCCAGATACCCTGATTACGAGCCTGTGGATGTTTGAAATAGTGGTGATTCTGATGATGATGAGGACTGATTTATTTTTATGTTTGTAATATGTGATGAACTAAATGGTTAGGACTTGATACATTTGAGTCTATGTGCTTGTTTGGACTTTGTGATTTGTGAGAATTTTGTTTTGTTTAATTGTTATTGTGATGTTATGTGTTGTTAATAGTTGGTTTTTCTAGGGTAGTAATTGTTGTTGTGTGTTGATTATTGTGTTTTAGTTAGTTAGTATTGAACTTATTTCTATGTCTTGTGGAAAGTTGAAATTCTTGTTAACTTTAGTTTTAAACTTTAATTTCATAAAACTGCTACCCTATATTTTCCTTTTATCTTGTCAGTGTGTTTGTTGTTATGTTTAAACTGTGAAATCAAAGTTAGTGAGTTAGTTTGTTTTTATATCTATACCGACTACTTAGAATTCTATTGAATCTCTACATGTTAAATTAAAACGAAAATGATAGAAAATTGATCAAAAATTAATTTTACTCCTGTTTTTATTTTTATACTTGTATAATTAGTGTATAAAAATTCATGTAAGCATGTTATTTCAATTTTCATTTCCGGCTTATATATATCTGCTGCTAAACTGTTTAATCTTGTTAAAAATTTAAGTTTGGGGGGGATGAAAAATATTTTCAAAACTTGAATTTTTTTTTTCTCAAATGTGCTTCAAGTGAATTTGATTGAAAAGAAAAATGATCTTGTATATGAAGTTATATTAGGGAAGTAAAGTTTGGTTATAGAAATGAGTAAGAAAATTTAGTTAAAATTGTGAGTAAAGAAGAAAAACTTTCACTTAAAAATTTTTAGTGTAGAAAATGCTAAATATAATGTAACTATCTTTAGTAAGAGAAATTGTATTTTTGAAGAATTTAGAAATTTAGACTTTTATTTTTAAAATTAAATTTTTTTTATTAAAAATAATTTTCAAAACTATTATTATATTTTTAAGTAAAAGATTTATATTAGGACTTTGCTTTAGGAAAGAAGAAGTGGAATTCAAAACCATTAAAGGTCTATCCAGATATAGTAATCCTTTCCCAAAAAAGACAAAGAAAAAGAAAAAGAGAAAGAAAAGAAAAAAAGAAGTAAAGGAGGAGAAGCTTGAGGATTAGTGTCTAATTAAGGTTCTACAATTGATCTTTTTAAAGTATAAGACTTGAGAAACTCTTAAGATTAAGGATATTATATGGTAAGTAAAATTATTCTTAATAAAAGCTTTTAAGTAGAGATAATAAAATGACTAAATTCTAAATTTGGAAAATCTACAATATTCCTAAATTAGATAGGAACTCATATTTTCAAATTTCTTAACATTAAAAATTTCTAAACTTTAAGTTGGTCTCATCTACTAAATATTTTTTTCTAAATTGGACTAGTATATTTCGAAATCTAAATTTTATTAACTCCTAAAGAAACTCATATGCATATCATACTTATTTGGTTTTTAAAGATTGAAGCGTCACTTGAGGACAAGTAACATTTTAAGTTTGGGAGGTTTTGATACACCTAAAATATATAGTATTTTTAGACACATTTTTATACCTATTTTTGAGATATTGTGCTTTAATGGAAAATATTTGTGTATTTTTCTTTCAGGTACAAGTAAAAAGATGAAAAATGCTAAAAGGAGTGAAAAAGAATCAAATTTGGAGCAAAAAATGTGAAAATGGTGCAAAAGTGTTTTGGTGCCTAAGCACCAGATCCGACGCTTAAGTGCCGCTGAAACTGAGAAGGCCGCGCCTAAGCAGCAGAGGCCCCGCGTGTAAGCGTCTGAGGTAGTTATTTGACAATTTATTTCATTTTACCAAATTTTGAAGAGACATACATTTGAGGCACCTATTGGCTAAAGAGAGTGGTTATGACCACTAGAAACAAAAATATGATTAAAAGACTTCTGAAAGAGGGATCCTTTAGAGAATACATCAAATTGGGACACATTTTGAAGAGTTACCAAGTAAACTCTTGGAATATTATAGAAGAAGGAAGTTGAGACTTTTAGAAGAGTCCTGAAAAGTGCTACAAATGGGGAGTTTTGAGAGGA
The DNA here is from genome assembly GCA_003013225.1 of Phalaenopsis aphrodite. Classification (NCBI taxonomy): domain Eukaryota; kingdom Viridiplantae; phylum Streptophyta; class Magnoliopsida; order Asparagales; family Orchidaceae; genus Phalaenopsis; species Phalaenopsis aphrodite. The sequence continues at coordinate 628,346 of NEWO01000157.1, read as the reverse complement.
ACATTTGGAGAGATTTTCAGGCACCACAAATTTACTTTATCCTTTTTTGTTTTTAGTTTTATTAAGAGGTCAAGAGTGTTGTAAAAGAGAAGATATTCAAAGGAACTTCAAGAGTTTAGTGGAGGATTTGAGATAAGTTTTTATCATTGTTTTTAAACTACATTTGGTTTTAATAGAGACTTCTTGTTGGTTTGACAATGATTTCTACTTTTAAACTAAAGTGTAGTTTTGTTTTCTCTAAGGATTCTAAGTAGTTTTTTTTATCTTTCTCTTTAAAGTGATAAGTAATTAAAATGTTGGATAGAAGTTGTCGAGAGTATTAATTTTTAATGTTGGAAGAAGTTGTGATGATTTAATTCCATGCACTTCATTTACTTCTTGATCTAGCCCATCTAGATGTTAAAATTTGTTGTGAGAACATGTAAGAAGCGGACTAGTATTGTCTCAGTGAACAATTGGAAAGAATCACATGAGGTTGTATGAATGAGAATGTAATTCATATGATTGAGTGCAAATAAATACGGAAATAATCTTTTAAGGGTGTAGAGTTAGAGTACTTTAAAGTGACAGGTTAAAGCCGTCAACTTAGTTTATTATTTTAGGTTCTGATATGAGGTGTTAGCCCCCAGGTGGAGGGAATCAATGGAACTCTAGAGTGAGAGCTGGTATCTTTCCTACCTAGCTGGTCTCAGAACTATTCAAACTTAAAATTAGTGAATGTTCTTTATAACATCCTTAGTAAGGGTAAAGAATAATATTGCTCCTATTTTGCACAACACATTTTGCATACTTCCACAACTGAAATGCTATACTTATCACTGATTCATGATAAAGAGAAAGATATTTTCATATCAAGTGCTTTTCTTTTACATAAACTCAAGTTATCTTAAGAAGTTTTATTGTTTTGTCAAAATACCAAAAAGATTTGAATTTTACCTTCTGTGAAAATATCTATAGTTTAAGTAATTATCTTTTTTTAAAATAGAAAGTTTGTTAATTAATAGTGCATATTGCAAAATTCCCTGTGGGTTTGATATTCGGGGTTTAATCAAAAAGTCCTATATTACTTGATAACGATATGTATACTTCCGTAATATCCCTATATATATATATATATATATATATATATTAAAAAGTTAAATCCTTATTTTCTCCATGAACAAGTTTTTGGTTCTGTTGCAAAGTAAGGAAACATAAGTGAAAAATATCATCGAAGCCATTATTATATTGTGCCTATAAATAGTTAGTCGGGATCAGTAATCGAACGATTAGCTAACTTAAGAGTTACAATTGCAGGTGAAATATCTCCTAAGCCTAACCTTCTGAAAATTGATAACGACATAAAATTAATATTGTCTCCTAAATCACATAAAGCTTTTCCATAAAATAATTCGCCAATGACACAAGGAATTGTAAAACTTCCAGGAACTTTAAGTTTTTCAGGAAGCTTCTTCTAAATTACAGCGCTACACTCTTCATAGAGTGCAAATCTACAAACTTCCTTTTCTTATTAGTATATCCTTCATGAACTTGATATAGCTTGACATTTGTTCCAAAGCTTCAACAAATGGAATGTTTATTATCAATTTCCTCAAAATTTCCAAAAAATTTAAAAATTGATTATCTCTATACTTTTGCTTCAATCTTTGAGGAAATGGTGGTGGTTGTCTTTCTACAGTGATTTTCATTGGTTTAATAGGACTTTCTGACTCACAATGAAAATCTTCACTAGAATTTTCATTTTCCACCCCATCCTTTTCAATTTCAACTTCTTGTTGAACTCTTTCTTCTAATTCTTTTCCACTTCTCAGTTGAATAGCTTTAATTTTGTCTGTGTTCTGATCTTTAGGATTTACTTCAACATTACTAGGCAATGTTCATGGAGGTCTGTTGCTAAGTACAGTAGCAAACATCCCAATTAATTTTCCATTTTTCTGATTGAAGCTCCTTGACTCTGTAAGTGACTTCCCATTTGCAATATTAATTCTTCCATTAATAACTTTTTCTCATTACTTTAGAAATTATTAAATCCTGGGGGTAATAAGATTTAGAAGCTTGATTTCTTTGATTGTTGGAGCTTCCCACTGGGTTCGTAGCATTGTTTCCCCATTGTGGATTTGCAGCATTCGAGTTATTGTTACAACAACTAAACCAACCAGAATTATAATAATTGGCATAAGGATTATTAGAACGATTGTTTATTGCATTTAAAGTCTCATAAGAAGATTAAGATTCTATCATTTGTCCAAATGAGTTCTCCTCAAGCACAGGTATTGTTTGAGAATAATTCATTCCATATTGATCTATCTTTTTTGATATAGTGGCTATTTAAGAAGCTAATATAAATATTACATCAGAATCATGAATACTAGCTACTCTTTTTAGATTTATCCTTTCAAATGGCCATTGAAAATTATTAGTAGTCATCTCTTCAATTAATGAATATGCTTCTCAAATGGTTTTCACTTTAATGATCCACCAGCAACAGCGTCAATTATCAATCTAAGAGATCCAACCAATCTATTATAAAAAGTTTAAATTATTAACCAATCTGGCAACGCATGGTGTGGACACTTCCTAAGGAGATCTTTAAATATTTCCCAGGCATCCTAAATTGATTCCCCTTAAAACTGACAAAAAAAATGTAATATCATTTCTAAGCTTAGCAGTCTTTGAAGATGGGAAATATTTAGATAAATTTTTTTGTGATAAAATTCCCCAAGTTCTAATAGATCCTGGTGCTAATGAGTTTAACCACATCTTACTTTTATCCCTCAGTGAAAAAGGAAAATGTCTAAGTCTGACAACATCATTTGACACTCCATCATATTTAAATGTAACACACAATTCTATAAAACTAGCAAGGTGTAAATTAGGATCTTCAGTTAGTGTTCTCCCAAGCTGATTGTTTTGTACAATTTGGATAATAGCAGGTTTAAGCTCAAAAGAATTGGCAGCTATAGAAGGGTTTTATATACTCAAATGAATTTCATATGTTGTTGGATTAGCATAATCCCTTAAAGGTCTTAGAAGATGTTCATTTTTATTTTCAGCATACTTGAGTTGCAAGCCATTTTGCTAGAATGATTTTTCTCTTTTTGTTGTTTTCAAAATTTTCTAACAGTTCTTTCTAATTCAAAATTGTAAGGTACTAAGTTTTTAAATCTTATACTAAGCATAAACTAAATAAAACAATTAATTAAAAATAAGCAACACACTTAAACATGAAAATGTCCAAACTAAACTACAAATACTCTTTTTTTATATTTTAAAAATAAAATAAAATAACTAATACTTTCCGTTACTTCCCCAACAACGACGCAAAAAACTTGATTCCCGGAAACTTGGGATTAAATTAATAATAAATATGTGATCTAACCCAAACAATAATGTAACTTTAATGAAAATAATTTATCTTTAAATCCTCTTTTAAACTCCCAATTTCCTTTTACATATAACGTAAGTATACATATTGTTAAGTAATACAGGGCTCCAATGAAGTCTTAGACATCAATCCCACAGGGAAAGTAAAGTACGAAGTTTGAAGTTAAACTACTCAAGTGAAATGCTACTAAATATGCAGATGTATGACTACAACAGTTAAGTTAAACTTGATGCTAAACTTTCAAAAGTAAAATATTGAAATAAAATAAAGGTTTTTGTTGACGAAAAGTTCAAGTATGAGAAAAAACTCTTCCCATTTACAATGAAAGTATGGTTTGTGAAGAAATTGAAATCATTTGAAAAATATATTTAAAAACTTCAAATACGAGGAATCCTATTTTCTACCCTCTTCCGAGTGCTATAAAGAACATTGACTAATTCATAGTTTGGTCCCTAATTCTGTGGTTAGGCCGGGAGGATGCCGACTGTCACTCCATAGCTCCCACTACTCCCTCACCTGAGGGCTAACATGCTTGGATTACTTTCCAATCAACTGAACCAAATTAGGGATTCTAATCTGTCACCTTAAAATCTTCGAATTCTATATCCAACGAAGTATATTTTCCTATTTATTTGCACCAAATCTCATGGATGATATACTCTCCCATGAAATCAAATGTGATTCTCCTTTTGTTGTGTAAATCATATCACCTTTTCAAACCATATGTTTCTCAACCCATTTTAACAATGCAATTGGTCAGATCGAAAAGTAAATGAAGATCAAAGTTCAAATCATCACAAATTATTGACATTTAAAATCGTAGAAAATAAAATCAATTCTCCACAATACCATTTCTTTAAAGTAGCGAGAATGATAAAGAAGACTACTCAAAATTCATGAGAAGGATACAATAAAATAAGGACTTCATATATAAAAACAAGTTTAAAAACAAAAGAAATGAAAAATACAACTTATCTCACAATCCTTCTCAAGTAAATCCCTAGAAGCACTCTACAAGTCTTTCTCTTATTACAAGCACTCTCAATTTTCTCTTAGAAGTGTAATGAAGAAGAAATCTCTCACCTTCCCTCTCCTCTTACAACCTTAGAAGATAATCTTCAAGCCCATAACTTTCTCTCTTTTGGTTCTCACGCCACCTTTCTTTTTTTCCTTTTTTCTTATTTTGCCCCCCTCTTAGAAGTTATTCTCTATCTCTATTTTATTTTATGCTGCCTCCTCTGAAAAAAATTTCAATTTCCCTCCAAATATCAAAAGTCAATCCTTTGAATTCAAAAGACGTGCCTCTTTGATCCAAGAGTCAAATCCCTTCAAACTAGAACCTTCCAAAGTTTCTAGATGCATTAAATCACTCCATGGGGTGTTTAGAAAAAGTATCCCTTTGAAAATTTGTGCAAAACTTGTCTTGAACCACCTTAATTTGAAAAATTCACACCTGACGCATCATGTGCCAATGCTCTGGATTTTGGCGCATCATACGCCAAACCCCAAAATGGTTGTTTTTGCTCCAAATTTTGATCCTTTTACCATTTTTGCTCTAAATGCCTAAAAATGGTATACCTGCAAAAAAATACAAAAATACCTTTCCTTAAAGTGCAATATCACCAACAATAGGCATAAAAATGGTACTTAAAATGGTATATTATTTTTTTGTATCAATTGTTTCTAACCCTTTATTTCTTCTGGTTGACGAATCTCCATAAAAGTATGTCTGGAACTGGACTGCTCTACTTGTATTATTTGCTCATCTGGTAGATCTTTGTTGAGAGGGGACCCAGCTGGAAGTAGGTGTGTTGCAAGATAATCAGCTAGAATATGTTCCTTAATAGCGCGAAGGGGTACGAAATTTATATCAAATTGCAATAAAATCATTAGCCACCTTGCTAAGCGCCTGGAAAGTGTTGGTCAAGTCATCAAATATTGCAATGAATTAACCTTCGAGATAAGGGTAATCTTATGAGAGAACATGTAATGTCTAAGCTTTTGGGTGGCAAAGATTAAAGCTAGACAATGCTTATCAATAAAAGGAAACTTTACCTCTGTCGGTATTAGACACCAACTCAAGTAGTAGAGTGTGCTTTCCTTACTCTCATCATTGACCTGAGTTAACAGGGCTTTGAGAGAGTCTTCTAAGGTCGCAATATAAAATATCAATGATTTTACCGGGATAGGGGCTGCGAAAACAGGAGGTGTCGTTAGATATTGCTTAAGGTCTTCGAAGGCCCGCTAACATTTCTCTTCTCAAATATATTTGGCGTCCTTTTTAATTAATTTCGAGAAGGACTGACACCTGCCTAAGAGATTAAAAATAAAGTGTCTTAGATATGTCAATTTTTCATGAAAGAAACTTAGTTATTTCAAGATTTTAGGATGAGGCATTTCCAATATAGCTTTAATCTTATCTAGGTCGATCTTGATTTCCTGATGACAAACAACGAATTCTAGAAACTTCCCGGAGGTAATGCTGAAGATACACTTTAAAGGATTCATCTTGAGATTATATTGTGTAATCGTTTGAACATGATCCTTAAATCATATAAGCGGTCTATTCGTTGCTTGCCCTTGATGACCAAGTCGTCCACATAGCACTCCTCTTGATTGAGTATGATGTCAATAAAAATCCTTGTAATAGCTTGTTAATATGTTGCTCCAGCGTTCTTCAATCCAAATGACATCACTATGTAAAAAAAGATCCTGATTGGGGTTCCGAAGGTTGTAAGTGTTGCGTCTTCTGGAGCCATCTTTATATGATTGTGTCTTGATGATCCATCCATGAAGGAGAAGATATCATGTGTCGATGTGATGTCCACCATTAAATCTGGTATCAGTAGTAGAAATTCATCTTTCCAACATGCTTTTTTTAAGTTCAAGAAGTCGACACATACATGGATTTGTCCATTTTTCTTTTAACAAGCACAATATTGGCTAACAATGTAGGGTATTGCTCCCCCTGCTCAAAGTTGGAATTTATTAATTTCTTCACCTTAGTAATGACTTATTTCTCTATTTTGAGGTGCATTCTTCTTGGAGCTTTCTTGACTGGAATCATATTTTTTGTCCACATTGAGCTTGTGCATTGCAACTTCTACGAATAATCCTGGCATTTTTTTGTAGCTTCAAACAAATCAATCTTTAAATTCTAACAATAACTTGATCAACTCTGTAGATCCTTCCTCGTTGAGTAGCAAACTTATGATGGTGGGTCGGGGCCGCTTCTCAGTCCCAAGATTGACTTACTTTAACTCGTTGATAGTTGATTTTATCTCTTATTCAAATTCTGGTGGAGCATTGCCTATTAGCTAATCTTCAAAGTCATCTTCTACATCCAGGTGATCCCTTCTGACTCGCTAGTAACAACCATGCAAAATTCTGAGTCATTGACCGGTCCTACAAGACCAAATGTGAGACCTTCTTCAAACTGAGAATTTGACTTTTAACATTTCATAATTTCTCTAATACGGTGTAGTTTATCCTTCAGTATTTACTTTGACACATGTCTTTGTTGAATTAGCTTTCAAACACAAGGAGAAAAGTAGTTAAATGGTAATTCTTCTTGGAGCTTTCTTGACTGGAATCATTTTCTTGTCCACCCTGAGCTTGTGCATTGCAACTTCTACGGATAATCCTGGCATTTTGTCGTAGCTTCAGACAAATCAATCTTTAAATTCTAATAATAACTTGATCAACTCTGTAGATTCTTCCTCGCTGAGTAGTGAACTTATGATGGTGGGTCGGGGCCGCTTCTCAGTCCCAATATTGACTTACTTTAACTCGTTGACAGTTGATTTTATCTCTTATTCAAATTTTGGTTAAGCATTGCCTATCAGCTGACCTTCAAAGTCATCTTCTACATACAGGCGATCCCTTCTGACTCGCTAGTAACAACCATGCAAAATTCTGAGTCATCGACCAGTCCTACAAGACCAAATGCGAGACCTTCTTCAAACTGAGAGTTTGAATTTTAACATTTCATAATTTCTCTAATACAGTGTAGTTTATCCTTTGTTATTTACTTTGACACATGTCTCTGTTGAATTAGCTTTCAAACACAAGGAGAAAAGTAGTTAAATGGTAATTCCCTTAATTCATTAGAATCATCCTTTTCCACGTTTACATGATTTTCAGCAATAGTAGTAGGAGAAGACCGGTAGGACTTGATCGGCTTAAAACCAAAACTATGAACTTCCTTAACCTCTAGACTCCCGATCTTTTGAGGGTGGATCAGATTAATGGCCAAGGCATGCAAGTAGTGGTTGATCCGATCGTACATCGACTCGTATTCACTTTTCTCCACATCCTTCAAGGATATCTTTAATTGTGGTTTCTTCTATTTTTTCATCATCATTTATTTATCAAAACTTTCTTCCACATTAATATTAATGGTTGACCCATTTGTTTAACAATCGTGTTGGTTCTTCCTCATTTACGTCCCCTGCCTCGATGTCTGGTGTGTGGGCTAAAAGAACCTCTACCAGCTCATTTTGAAGATATGTTAGTAGATTGTATAAGCAGAGTTGAATGGCCTTGATCTTGTGATCTTTCTGAATCTTCCATTTCATGCATCACAACTTCATGGGAAAAGATAGTTTTCTTTGAAGGAGCGTAGTAGGTGGCATCTTCATGGATGCCTACTTAATGAACTAAAAAAGTATGTAAAACCCCTTTGATGCAATGTTTGTGTCCTTCCTTGAAATACTTGATACATTGGTGTAGTGATGACAGAACCATATTATGCTTGTGTAGCCATGGTCGACCAAGCAAGACATTGAAAGAGGTCTCTGCGTCGAAAATATGAAACTTTGTGATTTTTACTAGCTCTATAACCTTCATTATCAGTGTGATTGATCCAAGAGGGCTTTCTTCTTTCTGGTTAAATCTTCTTAGCATCATCCTATAGGCAGTGAGCTTCTGAGCTTTAATGTCCAAGTAAGCTAACGTCTGTGGACTCATTAAGTTGAGTGACACTCCTAGATATACCAAAACCCTGAAAAACACAAATCTGTCGATGTTGATTGAAATGTAGACTGGTCGGTTATGATCGATAGTACCCAGCAGCAGATCTTCATCGGTAAAAGTCACCCCAGACTCTTCCTTTAACGAACAAACTTCATCCGAGGATGTGCTGGCCAACTATGCTAAGTAAATCTCTAGGTCAAGCAAGGTTATAACTAGAGCTTCCCTTATTTCCATTGATAGGATCAGAGCTTCATAGATGCTTAATTTGGCCAGCAACCTCCTACAATGATCTAGTGCATTATAATCCACTTTACACGTGCCTCTGATTTTACTTGGAATATGTATTTCTTCTAGCGGTTGAGGCAACTCTTTGTGAGTAACTATTTGCTCTCCTTTGTTTATTGCAACCATTCTTATGTGCAAAACCTTTCCACTCCTCAGATTTATTTCTGTAATCTCTTCTTTTTCTTCTTGTGATGCTAAAGGCAAAACCTCTGGTGCTTCTTCTGTATCGGAGAAATCCAAATTGATGGTGAGTGGTGCTCCTTAGCACTCGAAGACTGGTTCCTCACTCCCAGAACCGTGGTAACCAGTATCGTCAACATCATCTTCATTTTTGTTAACGGGTTCATCAAAATTAAGTATGATTTAAGGATTGACTTGTGAATCAAGATTGGGGTTAGATTGGTCACAATTAGTTTTTTCATCACTGGAGAAAGCTAAAACGTAACTAAAATCATAATCATTGTATTCAAAAGACCGGGGAGGGGAAAAAAGATAATCATACACAATCACGGGTTTGAGGATTTTCTCCCCCGAATTTAAGAGAACCAATCTAACAGAGGTAACCCCTATCCCACTCCTCATGCTATCAGTCTTCACGATCACGTCCTTCTTCTTCTCTGGTTGGGGTGGCTTTTCTTGTGAAGTCTCCAACTTGGGGTTGACAGGCTGTAGACTCTGAGCGGCGGCTCGTGTTGAAGCGCTTTGAATTTAATCGAGTATCTTTTTGGTTGATTTGCTCCAAACTGTGCTCCAACCCTCTTCCTCTGAATATGACTCTATCTAGGTAATTGGCTCGGCTGAAATCATACTTATAGAACATCTTTCAGGTTCTTTTAAGTATTCTCACGAAATTTTTATTTTCCCTTTTTTAAAATTTTTCTCGAGTCAATCCTTGAAACTGAAACAACTCTCGATGGTATGTCCAAGTAGTGTGTGGTACAGTTAGTAGTTGAATTGATCCTTCTTATCAACCTCTTTTGGCTTCTTCGACTCGGGCAGCCTGAACTCAGACCTATTCATCAGACTCCTGAACAACTTCGACATGACTTCATCTTGGAAGGAATATACTCTCTTCAACTGTTCTGCGATTGTCGAACCCTGTTTGTTATCTGTCATGTATGCCCTCTAATGCTGGCTAAATAGACCCAACTGCTAAGTGGACAGATGTTGAGGCTGGCTTTGCTGTGAATGTTGATGGCCCTAATGGGACTGCTCAACTGGAATCTTTATCGGTTGCTTCCCTTTATCCACTATCGCCACTATCTCAGCCTTCTTCTCAAATATTTTAGTTTTCTTAGACTTCTCTGACTTTTCTTTGGAATCTGCATGCTTGATTTCTTCCTGTAAGTTGCTAGCCTTGCTGAGTAACTTCTCAAAGGACTTGATGGTGAGCCTCTTAAGCATGAAAGTTACTGGCCCATGTATGCTCTTGAGAAGAATCTCAATCACATGTTGTTCCTATAGCTGTAGTTCACACTTCATGTTTAAGTTTCTCCACCTCAAGATATAATCCACCAGGCTCTTGTTGGGCTTTTTTCGCTCTACTACGAGATCTCCTATTGTAATGTCGTGCTGAGCTCCAGCAATTCTTTTTACAAACAATTGTTCCAACTCGAAAAACATCTTCATTGACCCGTTGGGTAGCTCAACATACCAATCAAATACAATCCCGGACAGGCTACTGACGAACTGACGGAAATCAAGGCTTCATTACCTCCGGTGTTGCCACAATTGACTCGGAAATATTCAACATGTTGTATAGGATTCTCAGTCCCGTCAAATGTTTTGAAATTTAGTGATACAAAACCCTTGGGGTAAGGTACGACATCGAACTTCTCTAGATAAGGTGTACCCTTTGAAACTGATGCACCACCCTTGGACTGGGCTAAGGCCTCTTGAGCTTGCTGTTTGACCAACTATTTAATATATTTTTTTGGTATTACACTTTGTGGGGAACCCTTCTTCTGCTGATCATCTCTGTTGGCGGAGACAACTTATCTCCTTACGTCTGTGATGTGAATTATCTCTGGTTGATTGACTTCTAGAGAAGCTAACTGCTATGACTGAGATTGTCCATGAATTGTAGCCATGGTGGCCATGGTGGTGGCCATCTCTTTTTTTCTTTTCTCCATCTGGTTGATTTGTTCATATCTTAGCAGAACAACCCTACGCAAGTCATATACGGTGCTCCCTTTGACAAGTGGCTGAGCATCGCTATCAGATGCAGCGGCTCTGGTTTCAATGACATTAACATGAACCCCTCAACGAGATAATCATTAAAATTAAAACCTTCATGATCATCGATGGCTATCCCATGCTCCTTGGCCAACACAGAAATCTCGGCTTTGAGCTTTTCAACTTTTTCTTCAATGACTTTTTCCTAAATCTTCATGAGATATGGAGGACACTTCTGAGCATCCTCCCTCTGTACATCAAACTCGGTAATAATATTCAATACTTCAGACCTTTGTTTCATTCAACTGACTCGCCTTGAGGGCTTGTCCATCAGTGCTGATGTGACAACCTATGCTGATTATGATCTTATTGCAAGGGGAAAGGGATTTTAGTTATGTAAGAACTTTAAAAATTTTAACCAGTCTCCTTATATTTGGTTTTTATTTAATTTAGTTAATTACAATTTTAGCGTATATTGGTGAATTTAGGAAAACCAAACTTTTTGAAAATTCCAATCTTAGACGTGACATTAGTAGACTAGAGTTAGACTAAGGGATTTCTTACATTGCTTCTTTGTGGGATCGATATCAGGGTCTTTAAATAAAACCATATATTAATAGAAACGATACATATTCTTGCGTAGTGCGTCTAGTGTGTAAACTATTAATGAAAAATTCTAAATTTATAACATATCAATTTTACACTAGCCACTAAATATAAATTGGTTTAAGTTTTTTGTCATCTTGTGGAAACTAAATTGCTGCGTAATTATGGATCAGGTCAAGTAGCTATATACCCCGTCAACACGAACACACCCAAAACACAAACAATATCTAAAACAACCAACCACACTAATAAAAGAAAGCCGAGCACCCACACAGAAAAAAACACACCAACCAAAGATCCCACTACAGTATATATATATATATATGGGAGCTTTGTTTTTGCTCCTTCTCTTATTGTCTTTCATATGCTTGCACATTTTCATTGAGCTTGTCGAGCCTTAAATTTGGGACATGCTTCTAATCCGAGGATGGGTAGGACATCCACTTTATTAAGGTGGCAACCTCCTCCTCTAGACTGGATAAAAGGTCAATATCAATGGAAGCTCGACTTCCACTGCGACTGGTACAGGTGTGGTTTTTGAAATCATTTGGGGCATTGCCTCTAATTTTTTCTTCTCCTATTTATGCCTCTTCTCCTCTTGAGGCCGAAAGCTTGGCGATGTTGTTGACTCTACAGGCGGCGGCCTGCTATAAGCAACCTAAATTAATTATTGAGACTGATTCTCAAATCTTTTATGATGAATTCAATAAGGCATCTAGAGCCAGATGAAATTTGCTTGACACTATGAACAGGATTCGGGCTCTCATTGACAAGCATCAATTAACTATTCATATGTTATTCATTTATAGAGAAGGTAATTCTCCAGCGGATTGGTTGGCTTGAAAAGGTAAGGGTGTTGTTGGTCTGGTTTTTGGTTTCACACCCACTCAACATTTAAGGAGCCTAATAAATGGTTTTTTGCTTGAGCTACATTATATGATATTTTAACATGTTGTGGCCCAAGTTTTTTTGTTTTTGTTTCTGTTTTATGAAAGGACGTTCCCAATTCCTATATGTCTTTCATGGACCGTCTTTCTGTAAGCTACATTAGATTGAGATGGCAGCCCCTCGTAAATTTTTTGTTGTTATTTTTTGGATGGTCAGCTCTATTTTCCTCGGCAATATATTTGATTTTCTTTATGTTGTTTTGATGCATTCGGGCTTACTTCCTGATGCTCTCCTAAACCTGGGAGTTTCCACCTTTTTATCACCCCTACCTCTATCTTTTGCTTTTCGGGTTTGGTCTTTTAAACATCTTTTGGGGTACATTTGTTTGTTTTAGTTCATATGTTTATAGATACCTTTGTTGTTCTATTTACTTGTTCTCTAGTTTCACCATGCATTCAACGCTACTGCTCAACATGTGACTATAGGTTGAATTTACTACTTTTGCTGCTTTGTTTTGCTGCAAATGTCACAGTCATTACGATGATAAAACAAGTTGTTGTTTTAGACCTCACATTTTATCGCTATTTTTTTGTCTCTGTATTTTTTGAGCCTGTGTTTTATGGCTATTCTTTTGGGGCATATTTGAACATACCTTTTTGGATATTTTTATTTTGGGCGTGTTGTACTATGGGAGGTGAACCCCTTAGGGGTGTGTCTTTTTTTGTATTTTGCCTTTTTAGTTTCAAGGGGGGCTACACCTCCATCTCATATTGTAATTTCATTTTGAATCAATGAAATCGGAGCACCATAATGCTTCTTCCCCTATATATATATATATATATATATATATATATATATATATATATATATATATATATATATATATATATATATNTATATATATATATATATATATATATATATATATATATATATATATATATATATATATATATATATTATTTTTTAAATAAAAACCGCCTTCCCGATCCCCTCTCTTACCCTAAACCGGCCTATCAACTTGGTGACCAAGCGGTAGCGATTGTGGCGGTTAGAACGCAAACGACGGGGTCGCGGCGGACAAAGACCTCCGAAACTCTAATCTTTCTTCTCCTTGCGATTCGCTCCTACCAGAAACAAGTACCCTTTCCTTTCGGACTTCCGCTCCTCAAAATCCCGTAAGTCCGTTTTCCATACGTTTTTACTAAATCCTGGATTCAACGCAAAACAGGATCCTGTACGATTTAAAGTTTCCATTTTTTGTTGTTTTGCAGGATTTTAAATCCTAGTTAAACCCGGGTACTAAACAGCCCATTTACGTCTGGCTCAAAATTATAGCTAACGATGGCAGAAGATGGAGATGAAAGGACCTTTAAGAGTTTGGGTGTCTGCGAACAATTGGTCGAAGCTTGTGAGAGTTTGGGGTGGAAAACCCCATCAAAGATTCAGGTGGAGTCGATTCCTCATGCCCTTGAAGGAAGGGATGTAATTGGACTTGCGCAGACAGGATCAGGCAAGACTGGAGCTTTTGCCCTTCCAATCATCCAAGCTCTTCTTGACAAGCCACAACCATTCTTTGCTTGTGTACTTTCTCCAACTAGAGAGTTGGCGATCCAAATTTCTCAACAATTTGAAGCATTAGGGTCTGAAATTGGTGTGAAATGCTCGGTGCTTGTTGGAGGTGTTGACATGATGGCACAGGCCATTTCTCTAGCAAAGCGTCCTCATATTATAGTAGCTACTCCTGGACGTTTATTGGATCATCTTTCTAATACAAAAGGTTTTAGCCTTCGCATGTTGAAGTACTTGGTTCTTGATGAGGCTGATAGGTTGCTCAACATGGACTTTGAAAAAGCTATTGATGATATTCTTAAGGCTATTCCCAAAGAACGCAGGACATATCTGTTCTCAGCAACTATGACAAAAAAGGTTGGGAAACTTCAAAGGGCTTGCCTTAAGAATCCTGTAAAGATTGAGGCATCCTCCAAGTATTCTACTGTTGATACTCTAAAGCAGCAATTTCGTCTGGTTCCTGCCAAGTACAAGGACTGCTATCTTGTTTACATTCTGACTGAGATGTCTGGAAGCACCTCTATGGTCTTCACTCGTACTTGTGATTCTACACGACTTCTGGCTTTGCTCCTCCGGAACCTTGGCTTAAAGGCGATACCCATCAGTGGTCAAATGAGCCAGACAAAGCGACTGGGAGCATTAAATAAATTCAAGGCTGGAGATTGCAACATTCTTATTTGCACTGATGTTGCTAGCAGAGGACTTGACATACCAACAGTTGATTTGGTCATAAATTATGACATTCCCAGCAATTCTAAGGATTACATACATCGCGTCGGCAGGACTGCTCGGGCTGGTCGGTCTGGATTAGCCATCTCATTAGTAAACCAGTATGAAGTGGAATGGTACATTCAGATAGAACAGCTTATCGGAAAAAAGTTACCTGAGTATCAGGCGGAGGAGCCTGAAGTTTTATTATTCTTGGAGAGAGTTTCAGATTCTAAAAGAATATCTCAAATGAAAATTAAAGAAAGTGCAGGGAACAAGAAACGGAGGAAAGGTGTGGATGATGATGATGGAGAAGCTGAAAGTTATGCCTTAAACACCAAGAATGGAAAGACATCTAAGAAAGGGAAAAGGTAGCTTTGAAGGATTCTTGCACTTGAGGGGTTACACAACTTCCGGTTCTTTTTTAATATTACCATTTTTTTGCTCTATTTTACTGGATCAAGAACTCAGCTATCACACTCCTTTCTAAAGTTTCTCATGCTAAATCCCTCAATGATTACTAATCAATTTTATTATGTAGCATAATTTATAGGTTATTGCTAAAATTCTTACTGAAAAACTCAAGCTTTTGCTTCCATCCTTAATTCATCCTGCTTAAGTTGTTTTTAACTCTAGTAGTGGCATTGCTAACAATATCTTTTTTTTATAATGGGTTGTTATAATGCTTTAGCTCAAGTTCCTATTTGAAAGGATCATGCACTAAGATTGATCTCATGGAAAATCGTTGAGAAGATTAATCATTCCTATCTTTATAAAAGCATGAGACTTACAAACTTTCCTAATGGATTCATTGCTTGGATGGAGGCTTGTACCACTTAAGTTCCTTTCTCTGTTTTTATTAATAGAAATCTTAAACAGAAGTTCTTATTTTCTTATATTTTAAGGTATGGTTGTCCACATTTAGGCTATCTTTTTACAATATATATGAATGTTCTCTCTAAACATTTTGATTTAGATGAGCAACCTAATACTCAGCTTAATTTTGTTGATGATCTTCTAGTCTTTGGAAAAGCTAAGTTATAATCTATAAAGGCCACTCTAACACTCTCACCACCTTTTATGAGGCTACTAATCTCTATGTTAACCTAAGAAAATGCTACATGTGCCCTAGAAAGTGTTTAATAGTCAGTTATCCCACTAAACATAAATTTATTTAGTTTATGTTTTATACATCTCCCTTGGGATTATCATGGTATTTTTAGTAATTACTGCAAACCTAATGCTGTTGACTGCTCTAAACTTAAATTTTGTATTGGCATGTAGGGTGTAAAAAAATATTGTCCTTTGCTGGTAGGTTTTAGCTTTATTAAATCCTCTATTTGAAGATATATTTATTACTAGTTCAGAATCGCCATTATATCTATGATTTAGGGTATAAGATCACTTTTGTCATTAATGACCTCTTACATCACAATGCAACTGATTGTAAAATGCATAACATTGCTTGGGAAATCACTTCACGGCCTAAGGATTGTGGTGGTTTTGTCCTCCGTACTCTAGACACTATCAATCTCTTATTATGCGTCAAAACTATCCATAGGCACTATAATTCTAACTCTTACTTGTCTAATTAGTATTTTAAAGGTACGAGTCACAATGGCGTAAAAGTAATCATAAACCTTGACCCTTTTGGAATGCCTTATGCCAAACAACAACTAGATTAAGATACAATATATCTTTTAAATTCAACAATTGTAGCAATTTACAATTTCTTTTAACTCATGGCTTAATGGCTTTTCTCTTTTTGAGAAATATGGACTGTAACTAATTTCTTTGTACCTATACCATGTTTGCAAAAGATGTTGAGTCATTAGTAATTGTAGGTGGTTTCTCCCCACTACTCATGTTGCCTTGAATAATTTCCTGTAACCTATTACTGACAACATCAATTTAGATAGCCAACATACATGCCATTAGAAAGGGAATGATGCTTTCTCCAATTACAATGTCTTCTTATAATTCTTTGAAAATCTCTCCAAACTGATGTAGTGCAGTTTAGTTTGATTTAAAGGTCACTCTTTCAAGTTTTTTTTTTACTCGTTAGAAAACTCTAGGTTGTGAAATGAAAATTAAAGAAGTTCTTTATATTAGAGGAATTGGATCTGATACCCCAACGTATTCTTTGCACTGACCTTCATGAACTCACTCTCACCTCTTCTTTGACTACTCATTATCTTTTTTACTTCTCAAAAAATGCATACCCAATGGAAAATTCTTTTATATCAGGTGAAGTATGACTCAAACACTAACTATGTTGATGAAATTGATTGATATATTGTTAAGAAGTTATTCCTTCTAATTTTTCATATAACT
Organism: Phalaenopsis aphrodite; assembly: GCA_003013225.1. NCBI lineage: Eukaryota > Viridiplantae > Streptophyta > Magnoliopsida > Asparagales > Orchidaceae > Phalaenopsis > Phalaenopsis aphrodite. The sequence goes on along the minus strand of NEWO01000157.1, from coordinate 611,419 downwards.
ACTCTCTAAATTTTGCTTAAAAGAAAAAAAAAAGAATTTTAAAAGAGCTCAACACTTTTATTAATACTCTTATAAATCAGGTACATTCTGTTATCAAGCTGAAGAGAAGAAAATGATTATTTAAAGTTGAGATACATGCTACTACGAGAATTTAAACTTTATATGATTCAAACTTTTCTACTCAGTTGCTCTTCTTTGGGTCTTATTGGACCTCTACCTTCTTTTTGGTATGCTTTATAGTTTCTCTACTATTTTTCACTTGTTGCTACTGTTGCACTTACAAGCTACTATCCTCTTCAACTCTTCCATGGTCTGGATTCAATTTAGTTATTTTATGATTTTGCAATTTATGAATAGATGCTTCACTTGACCTTGCATAGTTTTGCTTCGATTATTTTTTCTATGGTTTTGAGACATCATATTTTGAATATGGTTATTCTGTTTGAACATTTCAGCTTTTTTCCTCTTCTCCATGGTTGGATTGCTATTTTTATTTTCTTCTTTGGTATTTTCTTAGAATGCCATATGACTATTATACTTTCATCTGTATTGGTCTTTTGTGAGATTGGTTGTACCCACACAAGATGCACAAGGTTTCTCCTAGAGCATCTGACCATTTATTTTCTTGGTTCTGTTCTAGGAACTTTAGACAAATTCAAGATTTACTTTTTGGCATATCTCATTTTTGGTTGCCTCTATGTTACACTATTGGTTTTCTTTCCTATTTACTACTTCGCAATAATCTGGATCTCCTTTGCTTCTATTTTCACCCTCAAGAAGTTGGTTTTGAAAGATTATTACACTTTATCTTTTTTATCTCTTTACCGGATGGTTATTTTTAGGATTTATGCTATTATTGTTGGAATTTTGGCAGCTTACCTTACAAGGAATCCTTATTCCTTATTTAATACTTATGGGAATGCATTCTGTTGACCTTTTCACATCTCTTTATTATTATTGTTTTTTATTCAACTATGTTCTTTATAGGCTCGGATGTGAAAAGTGGAGGGTTGCGTTAGGTAATCGACAACCAGCGTAAAGCTTGTTGAAAAAATTCATGATATGTTATTTATAGGTTGTATTTCTCTGATATTTATAAGCTATGATCGGCATAATTTTTATATCTAGCGGTCATTTTCATGAACATGTAACCTACCACATCAACTTACCGACAGGTTAGGATTCTTGTGGCTCCTACTTTTGAACTTCCTTTTCATTTACTGTGCAAACATGCTTTCCCTTTCTATAAATATTTTCCTTCGTGTAACTAAATTAATGTTCATCCTATAATTATTTTGAATTTTAATGAAAGCTCAGTGCGACTTTCATTCTACCTAAAAGAAAAAAAAAAAAAAATTGCCGCATACTTCAGAAAGTTTAGCCTTTAAAAATGCTAACATTTATTAAATTGGTATTAAATGTGTTATCATACATATGGCAATATGATAATAATTAAAAAAATCAATAAAAGAAAAAAAGTTCGAAAAAAATGGTTTGATGACAAAACATTATCACAATATAAGTGGCATACGAAAAAAATATTTAATATAAATTATATTTGATGCATTAAAATTAAATTATTATATTTATAAAATATTCAGAACTGTTAAAATTTTTGTAAACATTTCCAAAAAAAATTGATTCACTTTATTAAATAATAATTATTTATGTATATATATATTAATCTCAAACAAAGCCTTAATTATAACAAAACAGCTTCCAATCAAATGCGTTCACAATGTGCACTTCCTCTTGTAACCAATTCATAATATAATGGTGATTCGTTCAAGAAAAGCTGCTGCATCACTTCAGTCCCAAAATAACATGTTAAAGAGGTGGAGAAAACTGTGAGAATCTTTTATTTTCTTTTCCTTGTTGATACTGAAATAGGAAAAATTATTTCATATGGACATCGTATACAGAGATGCATATAGTGTCCGATTTCCACCGTTCATTACAGTAAAGATGTATGACGGTGGGCCATATTTTGAATTTTTTTAAAAAAATTAAATTACTGTGATGAACGATGAAGATCAAACACCGGTGTCCGTATGGAATAATTTTCCATATTCTGACACCTCGTGAGTGGCAAGTATAGCTATCTACCCTATCCGAAAGTCTTGGCATGGGCGAGGGCGCCAATGAATGCGGAGGTCGACGAAACCATGACCTTCTTATTATTTTACTTCCTCTTTTTCATTTTCAAGGAGGGATGCTAACATACAACTCGCGTTTATTACATATCAGCATGTCAGATGTTTTTCTTCTTTTATATATGTATATCAAAAATACTATATTTTTTAATAATAACATACACCTTTAAATATATAAATTTATAATATTAAAACGTAATAAATATAAATATCAAAATATATAACTATATATAAAACTTTTTTTTTGCATTCATACTGCCCACAACTTCAATTATAACACGTTCGCCAACAAATTTATAAAATTTTAATTTCAACTACTCTATGAGGGCGTTTGTTTGAGCTTTTCTAACTCATTTCTGAACCAAGTTGCTAACTCGCTCTTTGAATAATAACTTTACCAAAAACAAGGTTACATTTTCATAAGAATGGCGACCATAAGATACTGTATGCGTTCTCCTCGAAGTGAAAAATTATTGGGTCTGGAGTCTAGACGTATGCTACATGCTGACAATGGGCACGATACATAGGGGGACAATTTATTTTTTTCTCCTTCGCTCCAAGCTCAATCTTTGACTTGATCGATGCAACCATAACCATCATCCACGACCGCATCACCCCTTTCTCGATTTCCTTCTCCATTCCATTTATAGATATACATATACTTTGTTTTCTGTAAGCAATTCTTTATCGTTGGCTTCCGCAATTCTTACTTATGTGATTATATCTAAATGTGAGTGGATATGTGAGGCTCTGAATGTTTCACAGGGCTTTAGAAATGCAGGAAGAGAAGAATATCACTAGTCCTCGTGCTAGAATTATTTTATGATCATTTGACGCTATCAAGCTTTACTAAGATTGAGTTTCAAGTTTTTTTGGTCCTGGTAGTTGTTGAAATCCAGTGGCAAGTGGACGCTTTTCAAATCCTTGTTGAATTTAACTTCAATTGTTTGAATTATGTTATTTTGAAAACAAAAACCTATGGAAAAGTTAGATCCAGAGCATTGTAAATGGCATGTTTCATCAAGTCACCTTTTTCATGCCTAGATAAGGTAACTTGTATATAAAAATTGAAGCCTGGGTTTTTGATATGTGCATCGATTGAGGATTAATCTAGAGCATGAGATAGAGGAAATCTAGGATAATCATGTAACAATCTTGCCCAGACCTGGCAATTATTTCAAAATTATAATTCTTCTTTTCAAATTGTATTTCAAAATCAATTTTCAATTGTTACCTGGATACCTCTTGCTAGAGAGTTTAATATTCATTTATCACACTTATATTTGGCATAATTGAGCAAACCAAATCTTGTAGATTGACCTTGAGCTGTAAATGGGATCACCTATAAGGTTGACCTTGAAAATTCAAGCCATTATAAATCCCGACATGCTTCAGGGTATGGTTCATCTAACTAGCTCACTATTGTTCCATTATCCACATCATCTGTGTATTAAAATTCTAGCATTTATATTATCGCTAAAATTATGTAATCATGATAATGTTGATATTTTAATTGTTATATTTCACTATGAATTGTTTAATTATTCCTTTTGGTTATTAAAAATTTTGAAAAATATTTGTTTTTATCATATAATTGAAATATTTGAAATCATATATTTTAATCTGTTAGATATAAAAGCAAATGGGCAACACCAAAGAACACATCATCAGCTATATGGGAGAAAGAAGTAAAAAAATGATTTTTTTGTGACATTTGTTTGAAAGAAATTGAATTAAACGGTAGGCCAACAATGAATTTCAACAAAGAAGGTTTAAAAAATATTATAAAAAATTTTTAAGAGAGAACTAAAAGGTTTTATGACCAAACTCAATTAAAAAATAAATGAAATTTGTTAAAAAAGATTGGAAAATTTGTAAAGAGATCAAAATAGACTTAGTTGGGATCCTCTTATTCGTGGAAGAACTTGATGTGAAATAAAATTTAAGACATTTGTATTTCTTTTTCATTTATACGTAGAATTATTAGTCATGACTTTTAGTTTTGATTGTATGAATGATTGATTGTCCCGAACACTAAGAAATTTAGGTTTTGTGGAATCGAACTTGAGCTATAGGAGGAGCTTGATCGGATGATCAATAGTGTTGTTGCAACTAGTGAACATGGCTGGACTCCTCACGATTTGTATTGTTTGGGGGTCATCCACTAAGATTTCATAATATGTTTCGTATGAGTCAAGTAATCTTTATTGATCTTTTGAATGAACAACAAACTAGTCATGGTCTTTGTGGCTCATCTAGAATGACTTTAAGGGAGGTATTAGCTATAACAATTTACATTTTATCGCATAATCAGTCTATAAGGGCAGCTTGTGAAATATTTCAACACTCATTTGAAATCATTAGTAAATATTTTTTTAGTTGGCTTGAATATTTTGATGAGTGCGTCTTCTGAAATTATCAAACTTGAATATCAAACCTTCCAAAATATCCCTAGAGAAATATCTTGCAATAATTAATATTTTTCATACTTCAAGGTATTCTATAGTCATTCTTATTTAAAAAAAAAGAAAGATATTTAGAAATCTAAACTATATAAGATGTGATAAAGGATTCTATCAGTGTTATTGATGGGACACATGTTGATGCAAGTGTGTCAAATACTGATAATATTGTGTACATTGGGCATTGCGGTTCACTTACACAAAATTAATATTTCAACACTTATGTGAAAAATTTTGTTATTCAGGTAAGAGTCTTGTAATTAAAGATAAGAGTTTGTAAGATAATATTTGTAAAAAATAATTGAATTGAAGATAGAATTATAGCCCTATGATTAGTGTTGATACTAAGATTTTTAACTTTATAAGTGCTTATGCTTTTCAAGTAAGTTTAGATATAGGTTCTAAAGTTAAATTTTGGAATGGCCTAAAAGACTTGATACAAATGATACCTCTCGAAGAAATATTTTTTATTGGAGAAAATTTAAATGGTCATGTATGTAGAGTGGTAGAAGGTTTTAGAAATATTCATGGTGGTTGCAGTTTTAGAGTGATTAATGAAGAAGGTAGAGTTATATTAGATTTTACTTTAGCGTATTGGTTTATTATTCCTAATACTTTATTCAAGAAAGAAGATGAGCATGCTATTATTTATAAAATGAATCTAATAAAATAAAAATTGCTTATTTTCTTATGAGAAGAAGAGATCATCCAAAATGTAAAGATTGTAAGGTCATTCTAAGTGAGGTTTTAAATGCTCAACATCAATTATTAGTGCTTGATTTTAAGATTAAGAGTTGTAAAATAAAGAATACTATGAATCATTTTTGTAGAATTAGATGGGACACTTAATAGTCACAAATAAAATTATTTTTATGAATAAAATTCAAGGTTTCAATATTTAAGATGTTCATAAAGAAGAAAATTTTATGTAGGATAAAGTAACAAACACCAATAAATAAATAAGTGACAAAATTTGCTTTTGGAGAATCAAAAGAAAACTATTTGGTGCTGTAAAAATTATATGCAATAAGAGATAAAATATAAAAGCTTATGTTATAAAAATTGGATTAAATGTAGAAGTTTTGAGAACTGAGAAAAATCTAAAATGACATGTAGCGTGTAAGAGAATGATCTATGATGCAAAAAGTCTCATTTAAGTGATCTTTTCAATAGATTCAATACTAAAGAGGGTGAGATATATATATATATATATATATATATATATATATATATATATATATATATATATATATATATATATATATATATATATATATATAAGCTAGCCAAACAAAGAGAAATGAAAAATAAAAATTTAACTTGGTGATTTTGGGCCAAAATGTGCCAACAAGCCATGAAGCCATACTAAACCAATAGGAACCATATGAGGACTCATTTTGGATGCTCAGTGCATTGGTTTTAACCCTCTTAGCCAAAAACTAGGGGTACAACATCCACATGGGCTCTCCAAAAAGAGTTAAGGGACCAACCTAAAGGGTCCTAGGGTTTGGGGTAAGTGAAAAAGTGTAGTGTGTGCAAGTTAGCCCCACCAATACCAGATCACCCAGGGTTAATCCCAAGGTCTGACCATCCTATGGGGGACTCCCCTTGGGCTCTTCATATTGATCCCACCTACTAAGTGTTAGAGGTTAGGACCGATATGTGGAACTCCAAGTCGAGTAAAGAAGAGTTTGGAATTTCTAATGGCGAGGGTTCCTTTTCTAGTCCTCTAGGAATAGTCAATAGGAAAGTCCTATGGCTAGACCCTAGGCCTCTAAAGAGAAAAAACTAGACCTCAATAAAAAATGAGGTCAACATAGCCATAAAAGCTAAATAAAGTTTTCTCACTCAGTTGTCTATAAGTATGTTATAAAGTATGTAAGGTTGCATGTTTGATTCTTATTGTTTGCTTATAATAACATTCCACTTCTTCTTTCTACGCTTAGTGCAGGAAACAAATGAAAGTTGTGCTTCTCATCTCTAAAGTAATTATATAGGGTTGTGGTCAGTTGTTGATCTTAAATTGATCATTGTCAAGCCTGTACTTTTCTAGAAAGCCACGAAGAAGAATATAATATGAACCATAGATATTGAGGTTAAACCCTATAATTGTTAGAAAGAACATAAGATAATATTAAGATAAGCTCTCAGTAGGAAGCATCATGGTTCTGAGATTACGTTATAATATTCAAAAGACGGAATGGTGAGAAGAATTAGTTTAAAATCAAAGTTAATATAAAAAAATTAGATTTAAAAAAGAAAAATCTAAAAAAAAAATTAAAAATATAGAAGAACAAATAGAAAATATAAAATTATCTAATATAAAATCTGAGGCATCGAAGGCTCAAAAAATGATATCAAAGCCTGAAAATCCACAGGAAAAAACATATGAATGTCTAAAACATATGAATGTCTAAAACTTATTAAATGTTTCTTTACATCTTCACGGTCTTATAGATCTTTTTTTTCTCCTTATGAATTTTAATTGAAAGAAGAAAAAAAATTAAAAAGACATCTACTTCTAGATGAACTTAGCATAAATGTATTTGATAAATTTGATGTTGAATAAATTCTATTTAGAGTAAGAATTTAATAGAATTTGTGAATTATTACAAATAAATATAAAGAATAAACAATTAGAAGTCCTTCAAAAAGAGCAACTTTTTCATATCAAATCTTTCTTGAAAAATTATAATGAATGGATTATTATTAATTATATGGTGTTAAAACAACAATTTGAATTAGGATTATATTTAGAAACTATACTTAACAACAGCCTAGCTAAATTATGAAATTAAACCAAAGTCGACTAGAAAAAATTAAGTTCTTTAAAAATATAATCAAATCCATATATAAAAAATTGGTGAACATAGAAAGCACTTCTAATGTACATGAATTAGGCATAAGACTAATTCAAAACCAACAAATTTGAAATAGTAATTTAGCCATCGGAGCTATTCTTGTTGAGTGCTACGACCTCAAAAGCTTTTCTACTCATCCAGATATTCTTGGCTGGATGAACCAAACTAAGAATAGTTTTCAAGGAAGTATATAAGGAGTTATTCGCATTAATAAAATCATTTCAGTCGAAGAACCTTCTCAAACTGAAAATGAAATAAAAGGCTTATTAAATGTTTTAATAGAACACCAATTCATGAATAATACTATTAATTTTCCTAAATAAATACTCCTACTCCTTCCAAAATCAATCTATAGGAATATCTACTTAATCTAATTCTAATGAAGCTAGCTCGGTTCAAAATACTTGTTTTTATGCACATTTTTTGCCACCAAGTATTAAATGTATTCCTACATCTAAACCAAAATCATTTTGATCAAAACTCTGAAATAATGTACCTATACCTATTAGGGGACACGGTATCTATTTAAACAGTGATTGTTGTAAAAACATTAATGAAGTAATCGACAAATAGCTAATAGAAAATAGTTTATCTATATATAACTATAATTTACGAGGTAAAGATGCTTATTGATTTTTAGAAAATACACTTACATTAATTGTAAAGAAATTGTTTCTTCGATTAAAAGATAATCCAAAACAAATTATTAGATATGCATGTTTAGGTGAAAAAAAAAATTAGTACACCTGGCAAATGGCAAAGTATTTATAGCAATTTTCTATAAAGTGAATTATGAGGATACAAAATTAAATATACCACTAAAGTAGAAAAACAAAAATACCAATCAGATATTGTCAAACAAAAATTAAGAGCATTAAATATTTCTAGTATTTTTTATTTACATGAATATAGTTGTGATTATAAAAAATTTGAATACGATCTCTTACTTTATTATAGACTATTATATTTAGATTTGTATTTTTATAAACAACTCGAAACCTACAATATTTTATGGAGTAAAAAATTTACAAAAGTACATACAAATGGCATCACTTTAGGTAGTCGGATATAATATGCTCTTGAAAAACTGGGTGAAGCATGTCAGCATCTTGACTTGCATAAACAAAATAAACAATATAAACAATCTTTATGTTGTGAAATCAGATTTAGTTGCTCATCTTCTCGCAATGATTGCAATTGCTCTGCAAAAAAGAAAAAGAAAAAGAAAAAGAAAAAAATTCTTCAAGAAAATACATAAAAGATATTTTCATCCTAATAAAAGAACTTTTAAAAAAAAAGAATAAAAAGAACAACAAAAAAGGATAAAAACCACTGTATGTATTTTTATAAACCCATATATTGGTTGGGTCTAGCATCTTAGTTTGATTTCATATTTGGTATAAATTATGTGCTTTAGATCTTTAGGATAGTTTTTTAGTCGGTTTGTATTTAGGAGTGTATGATTAACTACTAATTCCTGAGTAATTTTTTTTTTCGTATTTCGGGATAAGTTTGATATAATATCATATATATATTCAATTGTTTAATGACGATGTGGAATGTTTTCACAACATCGTTGATTGGTTTTGATACTTCATTTAGAAGATTTTCATCTTCTAAATAAGTCAAGCTCACTAAGCCGCATATATATAATTCAAAGATAAGTTTGGAATCTGTATTATATATATATATACTGCGACAAAAATGGCAAAAATGGAGATCTTTGATAGGGCTTGGCTTCGTGGCTTTGGGTTGGGTGAGATCTCTCCTTTTTCTTTGTTTTTACGCATATTTGGACCTCCCTGGTGCCGGATATGGATGTTTTGTTGGATTTCAAGGCTTTTTCCTCTGGTTTTAGTTTTTTATTTCCAGATCGAGGGCTTGTTTTGTGCTTTACTTTGTTTTTTCTTGCTTTTCTTCCTGATTTTGGATTCCATTAGTTTTTTCTTGCTATCATGTTTCCAGATCTGTGTTTTTTCAGTTGGGCTTGTTAGATCCAGCAATTTTTGTCTTTGTTTGTTTTTTCTTGCTCTGTGGTTTCGGTAGTGCCTGTTTCATCTTTATTTTTTATTTTGGTTTTTTGTATGTGCCTCGTTAGGGTTCTTCTGCAGCTGTTGTGATGGTTAAGATATTTTCGGAGGCTCTCTCGGGATGTCAATCTGCTAAGGTTAGTGATAAGGTGTTTTTTCCTCAGAAGTTTTATGATGCGTTGATGTTGGGTAGTGATTGCAATTTTATTTGAAAAACAGGAAATAAAAATGGTAAATTTGCTTTGTTCGTTTCTGATGAAGAATCCAATATTCTTGCGTCTTCGGCTAGACATGTTCTTTTTGGGAAGTTTTTATTAGGGCATCCCAAGTTCGAGTTGATTCGCAGAGATTTTCATGATTTGAAACTTAAGGGTTTCTAGAAATTGGTTTGCTAGATGAGCGTCATATCCTTATTCAATTAGCTAACGATGAGGACTATACCCGATTGTTTTCTAGTAGGGTCATTAAAATTGTGGGTAGCCCCATGAAAATCTTGAAGTGGACAAAGGATTTTGATCCTATGGAGGAACCCCCTACGATTCCGGTTTGGGTGTGTTTCCCGAGATTAAAGTTTCACTTGTTCAATCACGAGATCTTATTCTCCCTTGCTGCAGCGTGCGGAAAACCTTTAAAGATTGATGGACCCACCTATATGTTAAACAGACCTTCTGAGGCTCGTGTTTTGTTGGAGCAGGATACTACTCAACCCTTTTATGACGAGATCTGGATTGGGTCGGAATTTAAAGTGTATTGGCAAAAAGTGGTTTTAGAAAAACATTCCCCTTACTATTCACATTGTCGTACGTTTGGTCATTTTCCTACGCACTGCTATAGATTACATCCACACTTCAAAAAGAACACATCCCCCCAATTCACAGAAGTTGGCATCCTGTTGGGCCTACTGAGCCAACAAAGCCTAATGAAGTTTTAAGGGTCAATCAGAATCCCCTCAAGCAACCTTCTGTTACTTTTAATGTGGCAATGCCTCATATTAATTTTATTAGCAATGAAGTTGAGAACCACTCTACTTCTCCTGTTGAGAATTTTGCTAATGTGGTTAATCTTCCTTTTGTTATGCTCCAAAATGTGGCTCTGATTTCTACTATTAATATTAGCAATGATGTTTTGAACAACTCTTCTCCTCCGGTTGAAAATTTTAAAATTATTGAGAATGAGATAGAAAACTTATCTAGAGTTCCTGATGAAATTTTAGAAATCATTGAAAAGTTTGTTGAAATAAATACTGATATTCTTTTTTTTATGAAGGGCCGCCTAAACATCTTGCATTGGACAAGATGCCTTTAGACCCTCTCACCGATAATACTCCTTGTATTTTAACTTCTTTTTTGCTTGAAAAAGAGGGAAATGATCGATTCAAAATTAGCTCTGCTCTTTCTCAAAAAATAAATTTTCTTCAAGCCGATCTTTTTGCTGTTAAGAATGTGTTTGATGAGGAATGGATGGTTCAAAATGCTAGTAAGAAAAAAAGTAAAAGGAATAACGAGCTTATACATCTTGATAAAGATAATATTATTTTTTATGGTAGGTCTCTTTCTAATGGTGACCAGGTCGGCAGCTTTTCTAGATATTCTAGAAGAGGTTGTGTGAGACACAATGTTTAACATATGTGTTGGAATATTAGGGGAGTCGGAGACCTTTCCTCCCTTAATAGATTAAAGCACTTATGTAGGATTCATAATATTTCTATTTTTGTTGTTTTGGAACCTCTCATCTCCACTAATAAGGATTGTATTCGTAGAAGTTTTAAAAGTTATAGTTTTTTTTTCTAATAAGAACAACAAAATTTTGATTTTCTGGAAGCATAATAGTGATCTTACTATTTTTTAGGATGGAGAGCAATTTGTTTTGCTTCATTTTAAGCATGATATTTATTCTGCTTGGGCCACTTTTATCCATGTTAGCTCTCTTCTTCAGGATAAATACTAACTGTGGTAGAAACTTACTATGATGGGGGACACTATTACTGATACTTGGTTGGTGGGGGGAGATTTTAATATGATTATGAAGCCTTCTGAAAGAAGAGGAGAGGGGAGATGCAACTCTTCGCTTATCAATCATTTTTGTGATAAAATAAATGAGGCTGGGTTATTTGATTTGGGGTTTACGGGTCCTCTTTTTACTTGGAGTCGGGGTTCCCTTGCTCAGAGGCTTGATTGTTACTTAGGCAATCAATATTTCCTTAATCACTTTCATGTCTCTAAAGTTAGCCATTTAAATCATGTTACCTCTGATCATAATCCTATTCTTTTATCGCTTGGCTTCACTTTTAAGTCTTCCACCTATCATTTTAAATTCCTTTGCATCTGGACCACTCATGAGACTTTTTTTAATCTTGTTCAACAGGTGTGGAATGTTGATTGTGTTGGTAATCCTTGGTTCATCCCGTGGCAGCTTCATAAGAAGGTCATTGCGCATTTACGTAAGTGGAATTTAAATATTTTTGGTAATGTTCACAAGAAGGTTAAGGAGGCTCAAGCTAAAGTTGACAAACTTGAGGAACAAGTTATTTGTTTTACTCAATTGTTGATGATTTAACCACTGCCCACTCTAATCTTCTGTAGGCTATTTCTTTAGAGGAAGGTTTTCTTCAACAGAAAGCCAATGATATTAACTTTTCCTCTGCGGATCGTAATACTAAATACTTTCATGCCTCCATTAAGCACAGGAAGAATACTAATACTGTCCTTAAAATTTGTTCCCCCACTGGGTATGTTTATACTCATGATAAGGATATTGGTCAAAGTGTTGTGGATTATTTCACCGAGTTCTTTATGACCAGCTCTCAGGTTTTTCTGTTCAATGCAACTCTTTTTTATGATGAGCGAGAGTATGTTTTCTCCTTCTCCCTTTGTGAGGTCCCCACTGAGCAGGTAATTTTATTGGCTTTGAAGGACATTAACGCCAACAAAGCTCCGGGACCGAATGGGTTTACCTCTTCTTTTTATTTATCATGGTGAGATCTAATCAAAAAGGATGTCAACCTTGTTGTTCAAAGTTTCTTTCGCGGGGAGGATCCCGGGAAGTATTTCACTTCCTCCATGATTGTGCTCATCCTTAAGGGTAGTGATATGTCTAGTTGGAATAAATTTCATCCTATTTCCCTCATCTCCGTCATTTTCAAAGTTTGAAGTAAATTGATGTTTTCTAGACTTCAGCCTATGTTACCTAAGATCATCTTGCCCATCTGTCTTCTTTTGTTAAGGGCTGGGAAATCACGGATAACATTTTACTTGCTCAAGAGCTTATGGAAGAGCTTGAAAGAAAGTGTCGGGGTAGTAATATGATCTTAAAGCTTGATATTAAAAAGGCCTTTGACACTATTAGTTGGGATTTTATCATTAACATTGTGCGTGCTTGTGGTTTCCACTATAATTTCATTTCCTTAATTCAACGGTGGCTTCAGAATAATCACTATAGTGTGATGGTGAATGGCAATTCTTATGGCTTCTTTTCTGCCAAGAGAGGCATTAAGCAAAGGGACCCCTTATCTCCTACCATTTTCATCATCGCTTTTGATTACTTCTCTCATCTTTTCAACAAGATGCAGCTTAACAAGTCGTACACTCACTTCCGTCATAAGTCCACGGTTCTTGTTAGTCATCTTGCTTATGCGGATGATGATATTCTTTTTTCTAATGCCAGTAAATCCTCCATCAAGGTGTTGATGCGGGTTCTTGAAGAATTTCAACAAGCTTCTGGGTTACAGTTTAACAAAGAAAAATGTAATTTTTTTCTTTGGGAAAAATGTTAAAAGCTCGGTTGCATTATGGGCTATTTCTTTTACTTGCTTTCAATCTGCATCTCTTCCTCTCAAGTATCTCGGGGCAACTTGTTGAGGGGGCGTATGAAGCAATCCCAATTAGATGAGGTGGTTGAAAGGATCAAAAATAAAATTTCTGATTGGAGGAATTACTTTCTTTTTAATGGGGGTCACCTCACCCTGCTTAAAAGTGTTTTATTTAGTATTCCTTTGTACGCCTTGCAAATTGTTAATCTCAAGAAGAGCGCTCAACTCTCTCTTGAGAGACTTTTTAATCGATTTCTATGGTTGGGTGGTTATTCTAATAAGCATTGGACTTCTTTTCATAAATTTTGCAAGCCTATTTCTGCTGGGGGTTTGGGCTAAAAAGCCTTAATCAAATCTCTAATATAAACATGTGCAAGCTTTGGTTTAAATTTCGCTCCAATTTTTCGTTATGGGCTAAATTTTTTTTTCATAAATATTGCTCTTATCATCATCTGGCTGTTGTGCAATGGAAAGTTTGTGACCCTAGAATTTGGAAAGCCATTCTTAAAGTGAGAACTCTGGCTCATGATTTTATTTTTTGGGATGTTAGTTAGGGCAATATCTCAGTTTGGCATGATCAATGGGGTTTGGGTGACAATTTCATGTTGCGGCAAGGTACCCCGAATGATTTAATTATTTTGGATCTTTGGCTTCATGATAATTGGGATGTCAATAAATTAAATGATCTTTTTGGTTCTCATGAGGTGGCTAAGATTGCTAAACTTCCCATAAATAATATTATAAAGGATTCTCCTTTACAAAAATCCACTGCAGTCTTATCCCCTACCAAAATGCTTTAAAATAATATCTATCCCTATAGCGCTTGGAGGTGGAGTCATGTTATTTGGAACAAGCTAATCTCTCCTTCTATCTCTTTTTTCCTTATGGAAATTCTTTCTATTTTTTTTTCCTTTGGATGATATTTTGAAGCTTAAAGGTTTGAAAATAGTGTCCCAATGTTATTTATGTAAAAAGGACTCTGAAACGGTTGCACATCTATTTTTTCTTTGTCCATTTGCTGCTAATATTTAGAATATGTTTGGTAACCATTTCAACATAAAATGGTCGTTTTCTTCTTCTATTGAAGATTATCTTTACACTTGAAAAATTGTTATTTCTGTGGATAAAAATCTGCGATGGTTTCCCTTTGTGTTTTTTTGGTTCATCTGGGTGGCTAGGAATGCGGCTAAGTTTGGTAAAAATTTGTTTGTTACTTATATTATTGTCTATAATATTTTGGCTCATTTCCAACGGGTCTGCCATTCCTTATCTTTGTCGGGTGATATTAGGCAGTATAAAGTGGGAAGGATGATTATCTTTAGATGGCGACCCCCACTAATAGACTGGGTTAAATTTAATATGGATGGCAGTTGGATCTCCAGCGTGGCTAGTGCGGGTGGGATCCTTAAAAATCATTTTGGAAAATGTCTATATTATTTTGCTTCACCGATTTGTGTCGCCTCTCCTTTGGAGGCTGAAAGTTGGGCCTTTCTCTTAGCTGCTCTGGTTGGGGCTCAACTTAATTTTACTAAAATCATTTTTAAGACGGATTCTCAAACACTTATGGATGAGTTCTACAATACCACTACGCCTCATTGGGATTTGCTTGCCAATATGAATTGAATTCGAGATTATATCCATAGATACAATTTAGTTTCTCATTTGTCTTTCATCTACAGAGAAGGGAACTCTCCGACTAATTGGTTGTCTTGTTTGGCCAAGAATTCTGTTAATGTTAGCGGTGACACTTTACCCATGCCGCATCTTCGCACTCTTCTAAATGGCGATCTACTTGACTCTCTTTACCTTAGATGCTAATGCCTGGGTTTGCAATTGCTTTTTATTTTGGGATGGTATAATGTTTTTATTAGTCATTCTGCGGCATTTTCTTTTCCCTCATAATTTTCAGTTTGGCTGGGCTACCTGGGGGATGTTTTCTATGTTTTACATTTATACCACCTTTTCATTATTTGGTTTTGGTTATGTTTTTGGAAGCACATTTGGTTGTGGCTATTTGGATATGGCATGGATTAGCTCTACCTAGGGGATGCATCCAATGTTTTACTTTTATACCACCATTTCTTTATTTAGATTTGGCTATGTTTCTGGAAGCACATTTGGATATGGCTATTTGGATATGGTGTGGATTTGGCTATGTTTCTGGATTAGCTCTTATGAGTGGATTATAAATTTTGTTGTATTTTAATTTTTTATCTGTTCCACCACAACTGCTGGAAGCACTACCTCAAGGCTAACACTTCTTTATGGTTTTATGATTTCTCGGCTTGACCTCCTACTGATACTTGATGTTATTTTGCTGATGCTTTCGAGGCACTTTGTGAGGCTTTTCTGGCTACAGGTCGTCTTTGCTAAGGTGTTTATTGCAATGACTTCCACACGGTGTGTTTTTTTTCTTTGTTGCAGGAAAGGATTGACTGGAGCAGCTTGAAGCAAATTTTTTTTGGATCACTTGTATTTTGGTTTTGATGTACCTTTTGTTTATCCTTACTTTTTTGTGTTGTGTTATATTGTGGAATTTGGAACCCCTGGGTTTATAATGTTTTCTTTTTTTTGTTTTTTAGCTAGGGACCACTATCTCTCTCTTATTTTGTAACTTTTTTTTTTTAACGCGTAAGGAGCAGCGAGTTGCTCTTTTATTTTATATATATATATATATGCATATGCGACTTTGAATTTTGCAGTCGTGTAAAATAAATCTGAGAATTAATTCTTTAATACTCTTTAAAGAGTTCTTTGATGTATTTTGTAATGCATTTTGTAATACCTTAACAGATGAAGGTATTGTACTTGGAGGGGTAGATATTTCTTTTCCCTTTGTAATTTTGAATTTTGAGAAATCTCATATTTTTTAAATTCATAGATTGAAGGTGATTCTTCTTCATAGATTTCTCCATTGAGATAATTCTTTACTTTCAGTAAATCTCTTTGAATGTTATTGTCATAGGCAATTTCACTTTCTAATTTCCAAATTTTTAATTCAAGTATTTTCATATGAGAGTTCAAGTCTTGCAGGGACTTGTTATCTGCTTCAGTAGTTATATCATATGTCTCTATATTTTCAGTATTTGCAGTAATACTTATGTCATGCATAATTCACAAGTTAAAGTGTTAACAAGAGCATTTTTATCTCTCTATATAACATATTTCAAAGTATATGCAGATATATTTTTCATCGTATTAATCTTTTATTGGGTAAAGAATCTACAATTCTTCTTTTAATAAATGAAATAACTATTTTATTATTTGTCCCAATTAAAAATATTTCATTTAAAAGGATTTCAAATTGTTAATTGCTAATAAATATTTTTCATTAATACAATAATTTAGTTATATTGTCAACCTAGCGACACCAATCTTTCTTATTTATTTGATTTGGCTTATTTTCTTGCCTTATTACGTGTCTGCATGCATGGAATTTTTTCTTATTTATTTCTGTGTTTTTGTCTGGGAATCATGATGCAATATAACCTCTTTAGAACTTAAAATCCCAACTTTTCTATAAAATTCTAATAAAATATTCAAGATAAATGCATTTTTAGGATTACGACTTTAAACTGTGCATTTTACTTTTTTTGTATGGCCTTCAGGCCAAATTTTAAATGAATTGCATGGCATGGCTATTGCCCAGTCATATTTATTAGGACTCCAATTATATTTAAGGAGTATGATAGATAATTGCATCCGTATTGCATGTCCCGAGGAGAAGCCCTTGTGTTTCTCCAACCTGACTGGCTCAACATACCTTTTTATATAGGTAATAGTCTAGTACGTCTAGCGTGTTAGAAGGCCCCCCAAACCAGTCGAGGCGTAAGTCCTTTCATTGGGAGTGTTTATAGCTTTCTAACTGAACCATTTTCTCTCCTTTCTTGAGACAACCTTGTCACTTCGGCAGGTGTAAGTCTTACCCCTTGGAGCTCCATCTTATATTCATAAGATAGAGTTTCATACCTTTGACCTTAGAGCTAACAATTTTTTTGTGGGTAATACAATTTATGGATTGCTGACTAGAGATCTCAGGACATAATGGGTCAACTACTTTCACGACCTGGTAGACTTAGGGTCTTAGTAGCTTGTGATGACAGGTTAGTAGCATGCCAACTCAATTATCTCTACCTTCTAGAATCACTTTATCTTCCTGTTTTTTAGCCCCTTTGAGCCCTGTCACTCCTTAACATCGTCAATATCATCTTAATGGCCCGAAGTCGATGAGCTACCGCTCGTTTGGGATATGATGATTTATCCTCTATCCTTATGGATTGAATGGTCTTTGACATGTTGGGATATCCTATCAAGATGATTTCGGCTATTACGCTCCATATGTTGTTGAGTCGCTATCCAATTGAGATGTGGGAGACTCATTCTCTATCTGATGACTTAGAGTGAGCTTTGAAGCATCAAGACTTTCCCACCTGGAGTAACTTTTCTTTGACGACTTATTGTCAGAGGTCTTTGATAGTATAACTAAAACCTCTTTTTTTAAGAGCATTCCTAGGTATCTTTTAAGATGAACAGTAGGAATATGTTCTTTTGGGAGCGCCCTTGACCCCATAACAGGTAAATACTCCTAACTCTCTAGTTATGGGTAGTCTGCTTAGGTATTCTTTCATGGATATTGGTCCAAGGTACTTTCACCTGATTTTATTAGGGTGAACATAAATTACCTATCCTTGCAAGGTTTATCACAAGTAAGTTCTTCACATTTTGTTTTTTCTCTTGTTTTTCTCTTTGTCGTATGTCTCTTCTAATTTAGTTTTTTTCTCTTTGAATCACTAATCTGAATCACGAGAGAGATTTACTTGAATAAGGGAAGTACACTATGTGACAAGCTGGCGAATCATTTTAAAATTATAAAGAGAAGAAAGAAAGTGAAAACATACATCTTTTCTCCTACGTGAAAAAGAACCACCTTCTTCTTCCTTGACACTTTCCTTGACAGCCATGCCACCTTTTTGAACTACCTTTTCTCCTTCACCTCATCGGAGACGACCCACAATTCAGGGTCATCGGGTTGAACTTTGTAGTATTTAACACCTTATTAGCTATCTTGGGTTGATCTACTAGATCACTAACATATGCTTGCCCATGATAATCAACAGAAGCACCTAAAAACACAGTCGAAGCCACTTTTGTTTCCTGTAGAGCTCTCTGATTGGCCTGAAAGAAATTTCCCACTTCTCACATGCACCTCATAGAATTTAGAGCTCCAATACTTTATCTTATTTTCCATGTTGATCATGTGAAACTTCATATTCAAGCAAAAAAATTGTATTTCTCTAGCTCTACTCTGAAAGAAAAGTATGCAAGAATAGCTACTGAAACAACTAGATCTCTATTCGCCTTAGGTAAATGGAGTATGTCATCACCGCCATAATGAAGTTTGGCTTTATCTAGGTGGGAATAACTCTGTAATGATTTATTGTTAACCAGATCCATAAATAGAATGTAGCCATAGTACTCACTAGAATTGGTCCTGATAGAAAATCTAGTCATCCCGTAAGTAGTGAGTTGCTCTTACCTCAGGTTGAACTTGCTCGAGCATGACACTTGTGTCATATACACAAGGGCCATCGAAAAAATCTGCATCGAATGATATCATTATTGATATCTCGGTCGACGACATCAGACTAAATAACTATGGAAAATACTTGGAAGCTATGTGAGCTCTAGAAAAAAAAACTGACCAAAGGGAAGAGGACTTGGAAGTGAAAAAGCAAAACTCCATTTTCCTGTTTAACCTCATATATAGAGTATCAAGGAAATTCAAAATGCTTCCAATCCGCACCTCAGACTTCAAAAAATCACATCAAATCAATGCCAAAATTAAGAAAAGGTGATGATTAAAAATTTTGAAAATTGAAAAAAATTAATTTTTTTTTATTATGAAAAGAAGTATTTTTCAGCCGAGTCTTCGACTGACTCTGGGAGCACCAAACCCAAACTCACACGACTTGAGGACAACACACACTCCCAAAAGTTAAATTTTGCTACACCCTCTTCCTTTACTCAGACTCAAGAGATCGAACCGGTCACCTAAACTTCTGCCAGCTATGTCTGAAAGTCACCATCTCCACCTAAAGGGTCCTCACATTAGCTTATTGGACATCGGCTCCTCCTTCAGGTCTATATGGTTGTTTCCCTTTGAATTTTAGCCTCCTCAGTGAAGAAGTCCACCATATGATCAAGAGGCAAGTCATCGGTTAGCCCACTTTAGAACCAGGTCGGTCATCGGTTTCCCTCTCAACATCTTCATGGTTTGACAGATGGCCAAGTTCACCACCACTTTAGGCCAGAAAAAAGGTCCCTCAACCTCCTCTAGAAAAAAAAGTTGGTTGACATCTATGGAGAGAATCAATGATATGTTATTTTCATATGCAGAAATAATCAGATGTCATGAATGAGATAACGAATAAATCAATTGTATAAGAAAGAGATTTACTCACAAATAATTATCTCAATCTGGCTCTTGTCAGCAGGTGATTGGGTAGTAGCTTGGCTGGCCTCGCAAATCAAAGGTGGAAGAGTTACACCGTCATGTCACTGAACCTGGGTCATCATGACCGCCTGCACTTAAAGCTGTGTCGACGGATGAGTTGGATGTTGATGGATTAGAAATGGAGCAAGAAATAGTGCACCAATGGAGTGCACATTGGTCCCAACCCTCATCTCATAGAGTGGCAATGAGTCGGATGACTCAACCCTCTCCACCACTTTTTGCTTCTTCTGTACTACTTGATTGAACAACTTTGTTCCCTCTCGTGGAATTCCTTCTCTTAATCTCTTTGAGCTGACTGGTTGTTCTTCACCCTTCGGGTTCATTCCTGCTAGTTTGCCCTCCTTCAAAAAGTTTCTTCTTTGGTGTCAGTTGAGTACTCTCGAATTTGTTCTTCCTCTCACCAACGGGGTGATTGATTTTCTTGATCAAAATCTTGAAGGCCTTCAATATAGTCTTTTCGCTCTCTGGTTTTTTGTCGCTCGCCATCACTATTGTTTATTGAAAATCATGTAAAGGGATGAAAATCCAAAAATGGTGATGGATAAGTATTAACCGCTCCCTATTTGTATACAATACGGGTAAAAAAGTCTAGGGTGTTTAATTATTATAAATATTTATTGTGAAATAAATAAATTAATTAATTTTTGCATTTAATTCTTCTATTCTTATCGCAGTTGTCAATTTCAAGAAGTGAATCGAAAAACTAAATATTTACATAAAAAATATAACTGCATGAATTTCAAAGAAATTCAATGGATCTCACTAAGAGAAAATTAAAAGACTACATCAGGATGGTTGAAAGAAGGAGACATAAAACATCGTTTCCTTTGGTCAAAACCATGGACTGACCAAACGAAACAATGGCCGAACAAAAGAACATTATGCATCTAACCTGTGGACAACCTTTTGTAATCAACTCGCTCAACCGATTCTGAGATTCTTCACAAAAAGAGCCAGAAGGCATCCCATGAAATATTTTTCCAATCCTCTGTGATGGCCGTTTTTGTTTGTAGGAGAGCTGCTCATCAGATTACGGTCATACACCCTCTGTTTGATGGTCTAATTTCACAGGATTCATATGAGAAGGTCGATCGAAGACCTTTTAGTGACCAAAGATCTTTCAGTCAACTTTTGACCTTCCTATCGACTGAACAATTATCAGGCGATCGAATGTCAATAATAGAGGGTCATTAAATGAGGCTCTTCAAACAGTTATAAATATGAAACGATGCCAACGTAAGTTATAGATAAAAAATGATCCTGGAGTTAGTTACGAATATGAAAAGATGTAAATATATATTAATTACTTATATCATCTCAGTTAAAATAGAGATAAACATGTAACTTCACTAAACACCCCTATGATCTATAAATAGCGGATCATTCCTTCATGAAAAGAATATGGAATGCATTCTCATAGAACTTGTGTGATTATGCACTGTACTCTCTCTCTCTCTCTCTCGAATCCTCTCATCCTATTCCTTATGTGTGATCGTTTGGACTTTTTTGGATTCACCAAAATTACTTATTTAATATTATTTCGCCTATTTTATTTTTAAATTTAATATTTCATTTTTTTTATTTTTTCATCAATTGATGACGTTTTTGTATAAGAGTGATTTTATTTATAAAAATAATTTATATTTTTGATTTTTTATTTGTCTAAGTGAATCTATTATATTTGCTTTAATTTGATTCAAATAAGTTTTATTTATATAAATTAATTTAAGCGTAAATTAAATGCAGACCACCCAAAACCTGCTATTTACAAATCAACCACTCTCTTTCATCCATTTTTCAATTTCCACTCAAATATCAAAATTCATGGTAAAACCCCAACCCATATTATGCATTTTTATCAAATTCTCAATAGTTGGATCATGACATTCATAAATATATTAGTTCAAAAAAATTATATGGGTGATTAATTTGTAAATATCAATATTTCTGATGGTATGTATGTAATCATCTCTTAATCTAAGTATATTTTTAAAAGCTAGTAATAAAAAAAACGAAGGTATATAAAATAATAGTATTTAAGAAAAATATATATCAATTATATTTATAAGTTGACTCAATTTTACCTTTAATTTCTTTGAGACTTCGTAGTAAACTTTCTTGCAAACAGCAGTATCTGTGTAAAATATTACAAGAAACTGAAGTCCTTTCCAACCAAATGCAAGGCATTTTTCTTTATTTATATTGGTTAATTTCAAGAAAATAAATCTCAAATATTTTTTTCTTTTAAATTTATTTGGGTGCTTAGCAACTCTAGAAAACTGAGCTTTTTTATGGTACCAGTGCAATTATCGAAGGCCACCAACCAAAATGATGCCGCACACGAGAAAAGAAGTAGGTTAATTTAGGGTCTGTTTGGGGCAGATTTGGTGCGGTGGCATTTTGAAAACGTACCTGAATTGTTTGGGTGAACTGCATTTTGACAGCTTATGCGTTTTCAAAATGTTGAAAATAACGTTTTCACACCGCACCTGACAGCTTTCTGGCTGCGGTCTGGCTTTTCCAAAAAAAAATAAAAATTTGTAATAGATATCGCACCTAGCTTATCAGCTGATTAATTTTAATCAGCTTATCAGCAGATTATTCAATAAGCTGCAGCTGCCCCAAACAGTAATAAAGTGTGATGTTGTGGGATCGAAATAAGGCAAAAGCAAAAGAAGGAAAATTAAGGAAGCTAACTTCTTGTATTGTAGTTAGAGTTTAATCTGAAAAAAATATCTCAAAAATCCAACTTAAATGAGAAAATTGAGTGAAAGAAGTGAAAATTTCTTTTAGGAAAGAAGAAACAAGACATTGCTCTTTGTGGTGGCACCATTCTTCCTCTTTTCTTTCTTTTTTTTTATAAGCTTCAATTACTGCAACTCCGATAGAACTTCATTTTTGAGTAAGTGCTCTTAGAACCAAACTCATAAACAATTTCGATAGTGAGAACATAAAAAAACCGATAATCCATTAGTACTTGTTTGGTAAACATTTACTAAGTATGGTTAAACTAGTAGAATTTATAAATAAAAAAACTAGGAAAAAAATACCAACTAAATAAAATGTAAAAGAGAATGGATTTCATGTTTGACAACAAATAGGTGAGAAACCACATTCATATGGTTTAATTTTTTTTGAACCTAGTTGTTGAACTGCTATTAGTTTATTAACAATGAATCAAAATAGTGCAAGAATTGGCACAAAATAATAAATAGTGTAACTTTGTTCATTAATAGTAGAATAGTCATAGAGCTAGTAGTTGACATGAATTTAGTACGATTTATGGTTGTAATACAAAGAGTTCCATTAGCATAGTTAGACTAGCAATTAGTAGACTATTAATACTTGTTGAGAATTCTAGCGTACTTGAATTCTAAGTTAATACTGTTTTAAATAGGTGTATCAAAGTAAATTACTTGAAGAAAATTTAGGTATTAAAATTCACTAAAAACATTGGCTGGAATTGCAAGTATTTATAGGAAATAGTAGCATACGTGTGTACTTGACTATATCACCATTTGTTTATCAAATAATCCAATTGCTAGAGTTAGCCCTAGTAAAGGTTTTGATTTGAATTTGTTAGTGACTACTGGATTAGTTAGAGAGAACATGAATAATTTGATCTCTTCTTATATATTAATAATTAGAGCATCGCTACATTACTTTAGTAATAATATTACAAGCTAGTAGCCATTTCATTCTGTATTGACAAAGTACAACAACTGTACCGACAATTTTCCTTAGAATACTAGCAGTAAGTAGTATGTTTTTCCAAATGTTAATAGAATTTTCTCCTAAAGTTAGACTAAGTGACTCAAAGCTACCTTATATACCTAATTGTAGTTATATAAGGAATACAAAAGCAAGAAAGAAAAAATTTACGCATTGTAGTTAGCCATGACATTGTTTCCATTCATTTTTCTCTTTTTTATTTTAAAAAGAGTCGCCAGCTTGTCAATCGTCATATACTTCCCCCATTCAAATAAATATTCATCCCAAATCAGATTAGTGATTTGAAAAGGAGAGAAACCGAATAAGAAGGGACATACGAAAAAATGACAAACAAGATAAAAAACTAAATGTGGAGAGTCTACGTGCAATAAACCTCGCAATGATAGGTCAAGAATGTCTGCCCAAACAAGATTGGGTGGAGGCACCTTGAATCGATATCCGTGAAAGAAGTATCTACGTAGACTACCCATAATCAGAGAGTCAAGTGTATGTACCTATTTTGGGATCAATAACACTCCCAGAGGAATGCTTTCCTACTAGTTAATTACTTCTTGTGGGATACCCAAGAACACTCTCAATAAAAGGAGTTTCCCCTCATATTATCATAAACTTTGAGTATAGGAAATCAAAGGAAAGTTATTCCCTGTGGGAATAGTCCCGATACTTCAAAGCTCACGCAAAGTCATCGGGCAGAGAGTGAGTCTCTCATATCCCGAATGGGTAGCGGCTCATTGGCACACAAGGCCCATGGAATAACCTAAATCATCTTGATGGGGATATCCAAACACGTTAAAGCAAGTCCGGACCATAAGAACAGAGGACAAATTGTCATATCCTAAATTGGTGGCAGCTCATTGGCGTTATGCCTTCAAGGTGATATCAACGAAGTTAAGGAGTGACAGGGCTCAAAAGGGCTCAATAAAAGGGAGGTAGAGACATCCTAGTAGGTAGAGGTAATTGGGTCGGGGTACCATGGACCTGTCATCCACAGCAAGCAGGACCCTAAGTCTACCTGATCGTGACGTTAGTCGACCAACATGTCCTAAGATCCTCGGTCAACAATCTTTGAATTGCGTTGTCCACGAGAGATCTCGGTAACCCTAAGGTCAAAGGAAGGAAACTCTATCCTATGAATAAAAGTTGGAGCTACAAGAGGTAGGACTTATACCTATTGAAATGACAAGGATGACTCAGGGAAGAAAAGAAAGTGGAGGTTCAGCTACAAAGTTGGAAATGCTCCAAACAAAAGGACTTACACCCCGTCTGGGTTGGAGAGGCTTCTAACATTCTAGGCACACTAGACAACCACTTATATAAATGTATGTTGGGTCAGTTTGGTTGGAGAAGTACAGGGACTCCTCTACGGAACATGCATATATGAATACAGTTATCTAGAGCGGTCCTTAAGTATTCTGGAGGCCTAACTGATATATGCAGGAAAGTAAAATTGCATATTTTAAATCCTAAATATTTTAATTCTAAATTTTAATTATCTTGAATATTTTATTTAGGGTTTTTATGTAAAAAAATTAGGAGTTTAAGTACTAAAGAGCCTATGTTGCATTGTGATCCTAGATAAGTCACAAAAAGTAAAAACGAAAAACAATTCAGACAACTGCAGACATGTAGCATGATGTAAAAAGCAAAAAATGTCAAATAAAATAATAAAAAGCTGGTGTCGTTGGGTCGGCAACATATCCCAGAAAAGAAAAATGCAGTCAGACTCCGTATGTACATGTCCGGTCCTAATTTTATACATCAATATAAAATATAGAATTAATATACGGGGCACGAGCATC
>NEWO01000157.1:503613-583107 GCA_003013225.1 Phalaenopsis aphrodite | reverse complement strand
GATGGACTAGCTACAAAGCTTTTCCCGTCCTCTAAGACCAGACTCAACTAATCCCTCCAAGGGAGATTAGTAGCGCCAAAACTGTGGGAAATTGGGATTTCAACCCGACGTATTTAGGGCCTAAGGCTCACAACAGGGAAGACACTCAGCTATATGGAGGGTGTTTGGCCACGCATGGGAAGTCCTAACCTAAAGGTTAGCTCTAGGTAAATTAATGATCAATCACATAGGTAAGTCATTGCACCGGCTCGCGCTGGCCCACGTACCCCATGTGGCTGATCAAACACACACGGCTAGACACTACTAACACCTAGAGCGAGCTAGGAGTTAGGAAATCTCACCATCGTGACGGTTGCAGACACGTTTTCTTTGCTTGCTCCAAGCTGTCAATGTCTGGTTCATGCACCGTCGTGCCTCGCAACAAATTGTACAATGAGGAGAAAGAGAAATGTGAGTGAGCACCCGACGTATCTCGCAGCAAGTCATGCAAACAAAAGAGCCAACACGTGAGAGAGGTATGAAAAGTACCCAAAATAAACATTGCATCATATGAAAATACGGCTGACATATACGTACCTTCATGGGAGGAGTTGTCCAAATCAAGGCATGCTCAATTTTCTCTTACAATGAATCATAATGATTTATGTGAGAGGATTCAATGCTACAACCTCATCTGCATTGTCCCCCAACAATAGAGGAAACACAAGTCATTAGCACATTTTCTTAAGTGCACTCAAATATCATAAGATCCACAATTGTTTACATATATGAACCCACATCTGTTTTATGCATGTAAGTCAGAAAGATCCATGCTTGCTCAAACAAAGTGCAAAAAATCCACAGAAGAATAATTTTGATTTATCTTGAGCATCAATGCATTGAAAACCCACTGAATTAAGGCATTATCATGAACACATTTTTTATTTATAAATTAAAACCAATTCATATAATAGAGAATTTAGAGCAATATTTAACCTAGATCTACCTTACTCTTTTTGTCTCTCAGGCTTTGGATAGGAGCAGTTCAGAACAAAGAAAAAAAATTGGAGTTGTGTATCTCTGTTTGCTGCAATGAGCACTGCCCAAGGGAGTTCACCGAGGCCGATAGGGAGGATGTCGGCATGTGGTCGGCCAAGAGAAGGAAGAGCCAAAAATGGTGGCAGCCTGGGAAGGAGGCTGGGGTCGGTTAGAACTCAACTTCGGCACTGAAGAAGGTCGGCAAAGCATTTCTAGAAAGAAAGGATGGTTGCATGTGCGACTGGTCGGGAGGGAAGGAATGGTCAGAGAACTTGCGCAAGAAACCCTCGGGTAGGAGGCTTCATTATGGAGAGGATTTCGGTGGTGGGTTTCTTTGGTGAGGAGAAGGTTGGTGGTGAGCTTCCGGCATAAAGGGAAGGATGCAAGCTGTGACAACGCGATGAAGAGGCTAGGGATTGCAAACTTCGGTGCTGGGAGATGGGTTCGTGTGCAATAAATAAGGGACATGAGCTATATGCGCGTGGGTTAGATAAGATAGGATAATATTTTATAATAATAGTAATAATAATAATAATATTATTATTATTATTATTTGTATTTAATGCTCCCCGTGCATTTTCACTCGGACGCGCCAATGTGCTGAAATGAACGTCCCCTAGGTAAAATCGATGTTTCAAACGCACTGGTATGGTCCGTTTTGTAATCTGGAGCCATTTGGATAACTTTGTTGATGATTGGGCTAATTCGATACAATTTCATGTGCGACATGACACATCATGTTTGTTGGCTCGATTGGAGTCGTTCAATGAACAAAATGTCGACAGACATTTGCCTAAGCGAAAGCAAAGGCCTAGCAAAATGACTCAGACTACGTGCCCCTCAACACTCTCCGGTGGCTCTCAAAAGGATGTCTCGAGCTACGGAAAATAACAAATGCTACACATGCGACATCAAAATTGATGCCAACAAAGGACCACCAATAAGTGTGTTGTGCCACTGAGGCACAATACACTTGTTGGCAGCATCCTAAAAAGGATAGCCTCTCCTAGTAGTCGAGGTGAAATCCCAATGAAGACAAAACGAACCTCAACCAGTCAAGATGAGTTGGATAGGGTATGGTCGAGGGTGTGGCTAGCCAGCCAAAACCAGCCAACAACAAAGAAACCCAACAAGGCCAGATAAACAGGACATGGTATGGTTAGAGGTGGTGGTCAGCAGCCGAAGCTAATTATCCACCGAAAAGCTCAACCAAACCAAATAAAATGAACAGGATATGGTTGAGAAAAGGCATGTCTGGCCTCACTTAAAACGACAGGTCAATTTGTCTAACCTAGCTTTTGAAATAACAGAATCGATGAAACCCCACACTTAACCTCATTTGTAACGATGGGGGAGAAGGCTCAATCATCTCGTGTGACCAAGTTTTCTGTTATATTTCTCCTGAAAGGGACCCTGGTTGTGATTCTAACTGATCCCTTTGAAAAGAATCACCCATCCCTTTAATAAGGTGGCTATAATGCAGAAAAATCCTGATCAGAGGTGGTGATTGGCTAGTGTCTCAATAGTATGGCCGACCAAGAAGACCCGATCATCTCGTGTGACCCAGGTCTCCTGTTGTGCTCTCACACAAAGAACTATCTAGTAAGTTTTCCAAGATGGTGGCACCCATCACGATAATCCAGGTGGTCATAAAGACCAAAAAGTCATAGCTGAAGTGGAAACTGTTTCTGTGAATCAGTAGTATGAAAAGTTGAAAAGGCCCAATCATCTCCTATAACTGCAGGTCACTCATCTCTCACTTATGAGAATTTTGCTTAAAGTTTGCCCCTAGTCGCAAGTGGTAACTACCCTCTGTCTGACCACATTCGAATGGACAGAGGTGGGAACCCAAAATTTTCCTGACATGAGTTGTAATAGAAAAAGTGAGAGGAGGCTCGATCATCTCGTGTGACCTCAAGTGTCTTATTATGTTCTCTTAATAGTAACCCGATTGTGAGTCAGACCGGCTCCCATGAAGTAGAAACACTTATCACCATCACCATGTGGCTATAAAGCACTGAAGATCCTAAACGAGGTGACATCTGGCCAGCCAATTGAGGCACTCTCATCATCAAACTGATTGTAAATTTATATGGTTCTAGAGGTACTCAACCAAAATGACATACGACCAGGAAAGTCTGAAGAAAAGATACTCTCCCAAAAGAACCGACCTAAAAGGGCATATGACTTGAGAAGTATCAAAAGGCTAAAAAGTTAGACATGATAATATATTCTCATAAAAGCTTACTAGAGCGTGATATAGCTCGAGAAATGTAGTATCAAATGGCTATGGGACCAAAGATGTCACAAGATGCGATGTCCTCGTAACAGAGCCAACTCTAAGGTCGTATGGCTCGACGAACATGACTAAAAAGCCAAAAGCATCCGAAGATGAGATGTACTTCTACTGAGCTAACTACAAAGTCATTGGGCTTGAGCAACGTCAAAATATGGGGCTATACGAAGCCGAAGGTGTCAAAAGACAAGGTGTTCTTATAACAAAGCTGACTACAGTGTCATATGGCTCTAGAAACACCATAATATAATAGCTAGAAAGCTAATAAATGCTCTCATGAAAGAACATACAGAAAAGTTGTATGGTTCGAGAGACATTGAAGCCAAATGGCTACAATAACCTGCAGTGCCTCAAAATGAGGTCTTATCATCAAGGGTTGGCCAAGTGAAGGTAACAGTTCCATTAATCAAAACTTCAGATGATCATGGAGGTATGTATCCCAATCAAAATAGTTTTGGAGATATGTATCTTGTCTACATATCACCTACGACATAAAGTATGCATCCTGCTCGAATATATCAAATGACACAGAAGGTATGTATCCTATCCGAGCATATTAAATAGCGTAGAAGGTATGTATCTTGGAAAAACATCAAATAAGCAACCATGAGGCATAACAGCCTGAGGTATCACACTCAAAGTAAGTGTCGGATACATGAGACGATCCGATAAAGAGGAAGTGCTCCTCTCAAAGTGTATTGATCTCGTTCGATAAAGGTAACCCTATCAAGCATCAAAGCAACTTTGTGCATCAGAGAGCTCTGACAAAACATGGATCAGTGACAAAACTAATGTGACATGTTACTCGACATGACAAACATAACCAACCAAACTGATCGAAAATATCAAAAGGTGCAGGAGGTATGTATCATGTATATGCATATCAAATGATACAGAAGGTATGTATCCTTACCACATATCAAACGAGCAACCATATAGTTAAATAACCTGAGGTATCATGCTCAAAATATAGTTAGACATCATAGTGTCTCGACAAAGCATGGATCGGTGATAAAATTGATACGACATGTCACTTAACTTGGAGGACAAAACTAACCAAGGCAGTCAAAACTATCAAAATAGGACAGGATGTAGGTATCTTGTCTATGCACTGTCGGCATTATTTTGGTTTGGGGAATTGCCCATAAGAAGTTGTCGATCACCGGAATCGAAATCTCGTGGCCCGCTTCGGAAAGATATTTTAATGTTTTAAAAAATATGAAATCAAACTGGCCCCATATTTTTCATAGTTTAAACGAAAGAGTGATGTACCTCAAACCCTGTATCTATCCCGAAGGAAGAACACAAGACTTAAGGATGAGACTTGATCAAATAAACTAAGAAATTTATGATGTTTGTTTGGTCTGCGAAACTGTTTTATTTGCCGATAATTTCCCCTATTTAATATGAAGAATTAAATAGGGTTTATATTAAGCTGGGTTTGAGAAAAGCTTCCTATAAGGGCAAGCCTATATAGTTAATTGCATCTTAAATGACCAAAGTCATCTAAGAAAACTCTCAATAAAAATCAAGAAATATTATCTTCAAAGAATTCAAAGGAAATGACTTTTCAATGAAATCAGACAAAGAGGTGTGAAATGTTATTGGCTCAAATTTGGAGCATTTTATTTTTGGAATCTAAAGGAGGAAGAACTAGAGGATGTCATGGATCTAGAGGAGAACCTCGGTGACTTCCCAGTCTATCATATTGATTGGCTTCAATTTAGATGAAAATTTTTTTGAGTGTTTCATCTTGCAAATTTTATTAATTTAGGGCTTACATTTGTGTGAAACAATCACACAAATAGCCTGGAAGATATGAGGATTTAGGTCGTGACGAACGAAAGCCTCAAAATCTTAAGACGAGTTAGGACTTAGATTGTACAGCAGAGCTAGACAAATGCCTAAGGATAAGTTGAGGATTTATGTTGCACCAGGCAAAAAATCTCGAAGTCATATGGATTTGTTGTTTAATTTTAAGGAAAGAAGGTGGTTTAGCTAGGGAAGACGAGTTTTGCTGTTGAAGATGGCCGTGTTGCCCACAATGCTAGCTCCAAGCTCCTTATCGTGGCAAGTTTAAGTTTTTTAGGGTGTCATGTTTTGATGTCAAATCAGGTGGCCCTATGGTTGAGTTCTTTAAATTTTATGGGGGATGTTAAAGTTGATTAGAGCAACACCGGTTAGGATCCCACGGTTCCCTCATTTTGGTACTACTATTTTTTATATGATTCACTTAGTCCAAATGAATTTAATAAACTCAACTTAATGAGCTCCATAATTTATTTAGATCGTGGGAAACCTCGTTAGCAACCGTAGGTTACTTCCTCCGAGGGGTTCCCGATCATCCGATAGAGACGTATTAATTTAGTTGTAGTTGTTGTTTCGTGTGATGTTTGTGATTAAATTTTGAGTTATTTTATATTTTGAACGTTGTGGCGGTGAATTTTATCTTGGTTGATTTTAGTTTTAGTTTTGGTTTTGATTTTGTGGCTATCCTGATAGTTTTAGTTTTCATGTAGGGTGGCATCGTTGTTTAGCATGCAAGTTTTGCAAGTATAAAAAGTACAAGAAAGAGAGCATTGTAAACTATAAAAGGCGTACCTGACGAGTCTTCTCGTTTCACCACCCGAAACTTAAAATACATGTGAGGGCAGTTCATGTAGAGGCAGAAAAGTAAGGTTTTGGTAGTTTTCCTAACCCTATATCATATATTGGTGGGTCTTTAGGAGTTTAATTAAGGATGTTTTGCAAAGCATATTAAGTTTAGTAGACCTCTGAGGTATCCAATAGGTTAGGAGGAAGAAGCAGGTCCATGCTTCCCTCTTATCACCTGGTGAAAAGCCTCGAGCTCATTTAAAACTATTATGTTGCTTAATAATTCATCCTATGAATGCCCTAATGCTCAATGAACATTGATGTCCTAAATATCCCTAAGAGTAGGGTCAGTATCATTTGTAATTTATTTTTGAAGATTATGTGAATGAAGACCCATAAAGGGGGCAAGCTAGTGTTGTTGGAACACTTACCCAAACTTTGGTCCTAATTGGGCTTGTGGTGTTTTAAAGGTGTTAAATTTAGCTATGTCTTGTTTTAACTTAGATCACAAATAAGCCCTTAAGACCTAGGTGGGTGTCTTAATTAATTTTGAAAAAGTTAAGTTCTAGGTGATCATGATTCATTATTTGAATATCATTTGAAAATCAAATAGGGGTATTAAATTGATTAATTATTGACTTCAAAAGTCATACCCCTAGATCTTAGGTTCATCTAATTTTAATAAACTTCCAAATTTTAATAATTTATAAATTTATTAATTTATCCTTTTAATTAGAAAAGTAAGGTTTGTTTTCTACCAATTAATCCTATTTTTAATTTCAGTCATCCAAACAAGCTGATTAAGATCAGAGGTTGCCCATTTTCCTCCTTAAATTAAGCATAAAAGTTAATTAAGGCAAAATTCCTAAAATTACACTTTTGCCCCTGAGGCTCTAACGCTTCATAATTTGTCAAATTCAAATCAAATGACTTTGAAATTTTATCCTACCTCATTCATGGGTCAATTAAGACATCAGAGGAGAAAATATAATTTTTCAAAATTTAATTTAATTTATATAATTATTTTCATGCAAAGAAAATTTGATAACTTGACCAAGGTAAAGCCTAATTACTTGAAATTTTTACTGGAGGTAGACCTAGATTAGAGAGCATTCGATGAAATTCCATGATTTTGTGAATTTTATTCGAGTTATTAGAATTATTTAAAGTTTTGGGGTATTTATTAAATATAAAATATTTTAAATGGGTAAAATTAATTTTGTATTTTTGAAAAATCTCCGTGAGGTCAGAGAACCCAGAGAAGAAAAATTTATATTTTTATGATTTTTTTTATTTATTGGAATTATTTTAGTGGAAATCCATTTTTTAGCCTTTAAAAATTATTTTAAGCTTTAAAATACAATATCTTTATTTAGAAAACCAGAAAAAATATTCCAATTATTTATAAATGCTTAGAAAAGTATTTTAAATATTTCCATGAATTTTTTTTTTGATCTTTATGAATTTTTAATTATTTTAAATATTTAAAAATATGCTAAAAATGAAGTTTTTATTTTAAATACTATTCTTTTAATAAAATTTTCTTGATCACAGAGAACTCCAAAAACAAGTTTTCATAATTTTTTGAGTTATATTTTGATTTTTTTTAAATCATTTTAGTGCCAAAAAAGATATTTAACTTAGAAAATCAACTTAGGCCATCAAATGGACTCAAAATACTTTGAAATTTTTATGGGGAGTTCTCTGGATCTTAAATAACAGTGGAGATCAAAAATCAAGTCATTTTGATGTTTGTGTTTTCCAAAATTAATTACCTTAGTGTTTTAAGGTTTATGAAGATTAGATTCATTTTAAATGACTTAACTTATAAGAAATTTCCTTAAGGGTTCTCTGGTCATAGTCAACCTACCAAAAATTTCTTGGATTTTTCTAAGCAACATGCTGATTATTATGATTAATTTATGTAAATAATAGACATAAACATGAAAAATATGAATCTCTGTCTAGAGGTCTCCTCTGATTTAAAAAAAAAAAAAGGGAATGTTCCCCTTATAGAGGCTACAACATACCAAAAATTCAAGCAATGGTGAAATACCTATATGCTTGGAGAATCAAAAGACTCCTAACCCTAATTGATTTTTTTAAAAATAAAATATTCATTAAATTGACATAAATTTTAATCCACATTATTCTCCTCTATTTACTGAGTAAGAGGGTATTTTTATTTTATTTTTGTGATCACCAAGATATGAATTTTTAAAGTTAAGGGCCTATTTTTGAATTTTTTTTATTCCCTATTTATCTATTTAAACGTGCAATGCCACCTCATCTTAGGCAGCTCTGAAGCTTCACGAGGCACGCTCCCGTTTGACACCGCCATCTACTTCAATGCTGACTCGGCCCACGGTTTATGTCCCGAGGGCTGTCTGGCTTCATCTTGACCGTCCACCTGATACATGTTTGATCGAACGACGCTCCGTCATCGTCCCCGATAGCCTAGCCTGAGAACCGTCCATTTTTCAAGCTTGATATCTCCCTCATTTCTTAACCAAATTAAGTGAATTTTTTTTTAAAATGCTCGTCAAGACTAGAGTAACATATCCATATATTTAAGATGCCTTGAAATTAAGCCCAAGCAAATGGAAAAACAAAAGAAGCTCAGGAGGAGAAAAAGTTCAATACCTTGGCTCTGAGAAGGGAAGCTTCAATCAAAGGTGCTTGGCATGTTCGTTGGAGACAAAGGAGGTTAGGGATTGAGCCTCTTGTTGTGGTGTAAGGTCTAAGTATGAATTCGACCAAGCCCGATTTCAGGTGTTGATCAAATTCAATGCTAGGGGATCAATTAAAGGGGGATTTGATGGGGGCTTTTTCTCTTTCAGTTTTGTGAAGGTGTGGGTATAAGTAATTGAAGTTTGGTAGATTATGGGAGTGTAATGAGTTCAATCCTGATTTTAGGCAAAAAATTTAACTCAAAATTGGGCTGCCACAGTGGGAATCAGTGGGGGAAGATGGTTGGATTGCATTGAGAAGGTCTCAAAGAAGCTCTGTGAGTGATTTGGGAAGCTCTCTCTGAGAAAATTTTAGCACCCCTTCCATGGCTGGCTTTTATAAAAATGGCTAAGGGGTGGCGATCATGGCCAATTGGGGGATGCAATGTGGTGCTTAGGTGGAGTGCAGAGAGACTCTAACATCTCATTTGGGTGAGGTGGCCTCTTGGTTTGATTTGGGTGAAGTTCAAGGGGAGGTGGCCCTCAGTTTTGGCTTTTTCAGTGACTAGGCCGACCGTCCATGGTAGGGGGAGGTGGCTAGGAGCTCAGGGAACCCAGGGGAATATGTTACAACAATTTAATAGGCTGAGGCTTAATTTTCTCAAGAAGAATCTTAAGCTTAAGCAATTATGGCATGAAATCCCTTGATTTAATGGACCATCAGTCCATGTCTTAGCTTAGGTGGTTAGGTGAGTTTTGGCTCAATCTTAGGGTCCAACTAATGGCTATGGAGTCATTAATTTGATGGCTTTGAGGTGATTAGACTACATTTAGTGCATGGGTCCAAGTGGGTACAAATGACCAAAACTCGGGTTTGGGTTAGGATATCCATGTCCTTGAGCCCAATTATTTGATGCACTTGATTTAGATGATTGTAATGAACATTTTTGGTGAAGTATTGAAAGGATTTTGAGTTCAATTGAAGGGTCAATTTGAAGGAATTTGAAAATGGGTCATTTTGGCATGTTGGGCTAGACTTGGGTATAGATTGGGCTAACCTTGGGATAAGTCCAAATTGATGGTTTAAAATGGTTAATAGAAACCTCATGAAGAGTTTTACACATAAATTGGGTGCTAATTTTGGGGTTAATGCATTCAATTTGATGAGACTTGGGGACATAACAAATTTGGGGCAATTTGGGGATTTTGTACTTAAGTTAAAATTAAATGAAATTGAGACTTCACCAAGGCCAATTGATGGTCAATTTTGATGTGTAGGAATGTTATAAAGTGTTTTCAACATAAACCATGTCCAATTGAGGGGGCTATGGATTCAATTTGATGAGATTAGGTCATGTGTCCAAAATTGGGGGTTTGACCTAAATAAAAAATTGGGCTCAAAGAATGGGTCAATTGAGCTCAAATTTGGTTTATTTTAGTCACAGTTAAGGTGAATTTGAGTTTGGGATTGAAATTTGGGGAGAATGGGATCAAATTGATGCACATTTGAGTTGAATTTGGGGAAATTTGGGCCTTTATAGGCAAATTTGGGGGTCTTGGTCAAAGATGGTCAAATTGGCCAAATTGGGCCATGTAGTAGTTTAGATAAATGAAAGTGGTAATATTTGGAATATTTTGGGGATTTTTTTAGATTTTTTGAAATTTTGGTCCCATGAGGGGCATTTTGGTAATTTTGCAATTTTTGGTGATTTTGGGTAATTTGGGTGTTTTCAAAAGGTTTGAAATGGTTTTTGAACAAGTTTGGGTATTTTGGATAAATTTGGAAATTTTGACCAAATTTAGAGTTTCAAGGGTACTCAAGTAATTTGGGGGAGTTTAGGGGCAAAAGGGCAAACTGTGTATTTTGGGTAAAGTTGGGGAACTAACCACCAAAAGTAAGTCATGGACGAATGGAAACCCCATTTGGGTCCTCTATGTACTGGTCTTAGCTAAACCCTAGCCTAGGGCTAGTAGATTTAGGGGACCATCTACATGAGTTTCTCAAAGGCTCAAGGGACCAAAGTAAGGAAATTATGGGTTTAGGGTAGTGAGTGATTGTGAGTGAAGTGAGTGCCTTAGCTCTAGACCAACACCCAAGATCAACACTAAGGTCAAATAGTCCTATAGGAACTCTCCTTGAGCTCCCCCATAATGACCCCACCTACTAAGTGCTAGAGGTTAGACCAATATGTGGAACTTCAAGTTGAGTAAAGAAGAGTTTATAATTTCTAATGGTGAGGGTGCCTTTTTCTAGTTCTCTAAGAATAGTCAATAGAAAAGTCATATGGCTAGACCCTAGGCTACTAAAGAGAAAGACTAGACCTTAAACAAAAGTGAGGTCAACATGCACAAGATGAGCGACCATATGGCTAAATAGCATGAGGTATCTTGCTCAAAGTATAGTCGGTCATCAATGTATTTCGACTGAACATGGATTGGTGGTAAAACCAATACAACATGTCATTTTACTTGTAGGAAAAACCAACTAAAGCGGTCAACAAGAAGATATGGTTATATGATAAGGATGGTTTAACCATAAGAGAGCTTCCACAAGCACTAACAAGACGAATCTCATCGAGGATTCTCCTATTTAGCAAGCTAATTTTTGCTGGGGAGGCATCGATTGTCTTGATGTAGACATGGGTCAACTAGCTAACTGACACATGCCATTCTATGGAGTGGATAAGAGAAACCAAACCAATTGAAACCATCAAATGGGATTATATATCAAAAATGTCTAACACTAAGAGTGTTTTACGTCAGCACAGATGAAGCAACTTTCTTTGGGGATCCATGGATCAGCTGTCAGACTTATACAACATGATACTCGACATGACAGACAAAACCAACCAGATCAATCAAGAATATCAATGGGGTTACATGACTTAGCACGGTCTAACCCTCAAGGGTTCTCCAAGTGAGCTAGCGAGGAAATTCTCATTGAGTATTCTCCCATCACTTAGCAAAGTACTTTTGTTAGGGGGACATCAAATATCCTGGTGTATACATGGATCGATTGAGCGACTGATACAACATGTCATTTGATAGGGCAGACCAACCAAACCAATCAAAAATATATCATCTAGGTGAACTGACAAGTCCAAATTTAGGGTGCTTTAAGTAAGCATTAGCAAAGTATGTCTCACTAAAATGTCCCTTAGAACTAGCAAAGTAGTTATCACTCGGGAGAGCTCAACAGATATTTCCTGCAAGAACTGGCTAAGAAAATTCTTGTCGAGGAAAATTCCTAAGGAAACGTCAGGCATCAAAAGTGGCTCTGACCAAGGAAATGGATCATACAAATGATAGACAAAGTCTAGAACCGATACGACCTGTCGCCTTGACAAGATAATGAAAATTTACCGAGATAGGATTATCAAAGAGGGTAGATCAATAGAACTTACCAACCCTATATGTGATACTGCTACAAGAGATTTGGTAGAATGAGTTTCGTTGAGGAATTACCACGACATCCTAGAATGGTTGGTCAAAACATAACATCCCAACTGCAAGGGTATGTAGCCCTAAGGCTAACCTAAGGACATGCCTCAAAGGGGAAAACACCACACTCATTTAAAGTGAGTGGAAAACTCTAATTCAGACCCTCACGCGGTGCTCAACCAAATAGAGGTAGTGAGGAATGGAGCATAATTTTCTCGCACAAAAGAGGTATCAATCAAACTTGACCTCAGTCAGTTGAAACATCTGAGAAGGGTTGGTCCAAATAGAGTGCACAAACTAAATGACATTTAGTCATAAGGCACAAACCAACACATATCCCTTAAGAGGGAATACACCACACTTATCTGAAGTGAACGGGACGAGCATATCCTTAAAAAGCTGCTCAGTTTGGACCCTATGTAGAATGGGTAATCGAACATAAATTCTAGGAAAGGGTATGGATTTTCTGCAGTAAGGCAAATATCAAGATATTGCAAGAGGTTAGCTAGCTATCATTTGCTAACCCTAAATGCTTAGTCATGAAACTAAGCTCAAATCCTCTAAAAAGAGGGTAATTCCACACTCATTTATGACATGTGGGACAAACGTATCTATCATGTTCATTTATGATGGGTGAGACATGATCATTTAGACCCGCTCGAAGCGAGGGACTGAAAAGAGAGGATAAGAAAAGTACATAGCTTCTCTTACACTGATTACTGGTTGCGCCAGATATAAGCCACCTGCATGACTTCTACTTTGCCTATTTGGCAATTCATAAATCAATTTTAGGAGATGCTCAAGACCTCTCTTACATGCAATGAAGTACGAAAAGGGTGGGTGTAAGATATGTCGTACTACATGTCTACAAAGAAGACTAATCAACTTAGAGAGGAAGGAATACCAGGACCCGAGGGTTGACACATGAAGCGTAAGAGGTTGGGGGCAAAATCCCACACTGTAGGCATGTCAGCTCCAAAGGAAACCCGCCATGACCCGAGGGCCGACGCATGAAGCATAACATAGGTGGATAAAAACCCATGAAGGAGGGTAGCCACTTTTGAAAGAAAGGAAGTCACGACCTGAAGGTTGACACTTAAAGCGTAACAAGGGTGGCCAGAAAACCACGCATAAGGCAAGTCAACTTTCAAAGGAATGACTGTCAGATCCTCGAGTCAACTCATAAACCTCACGCAATGGGGTTAATACCCACAAAGGAGGGTAGCCGCTTCTAAAGGAAGTCGTCATGACTCAAAGGTTGTCTACATGCACATCGGGATATAAAAAGGCGTGGTAGAAAGAATTTGCCTAACCCATTAGGTATTCGCCAAAATAGGGAGATCAACTTCTGTCCTCAAATGAGATGAGAATCGATGAGGGTGCGTCCCGGTTCTCCCTTTATCAAGATAGGAAAAATTCATCCAGCGCAATGAAGAGGAAGACACAACATTTTTCTTA
Source organism: Phalaenopsis aphrodite (assembly GCA_003013225.1). Classification (NCBI taxonomy): domain Eukaryota; kingdom Viridiplantae; phylum Streptophyta; class Magnoliopsida; order Asparagales; family Orchidaceae; genus Phalaenopsis; species Phalaenopsis aphrodite. The sequence continues at coordinate 569,631 of NEWO01000157.1, read as the reverse complement.
TGACTTGTGAAAAGGGTGGGCACATCAAGTGAGGACAAAACCGCTCCAACAGGATCATAATAATACCTGAAATAAAAATATGGTACAATGGCTCCAAGTACCACACCATGGGTCCCATGCAACACCTCAGCGAGTCTCGTAACATGTATAACAAAAAGAAAATATCTCGGCATCATAACAGGCAGACAGGAAAAACGAGGGCCTACAAGATAAGAAGAATAAAGAAGTTTGTTCGGACATCTGAAAGATTTGGGTAAGGAACTTATTTCAAGGAAGAGGACCCAATCCTCATAGAGGGAAACTATTTCAATAATCTTCTTGGCAAGGAGATTTATAGTGGAGTCATCAATATGGGTTGTAGAATTAGAGCAATCTACATCCTAAGTAGGGAGAACCATCATAGTTATTATGTTCAGTGTGTAATCCACACAACCAGACAATACAACAGAGTGATTCTCAGCTAAGGGAGTGTCAAATTTCCCATCAACTGGAACCACAATAGGTAAAAGGACTTGTGGTTAAGTCAGCTACTGTAATTGCAGCAATTTGTTTTAATTCCTCTTGACACCCTTGCCCAATGTAGGGATAAACGAGACCTTAGCTAACTCAGAACAACGGAGGCTGGGACAGCTGTCAAACTAGCGAAAATATTTCCTCTTAAAGAGAAGGTTGCTCCTACGATCTTCTTTGTCAGAGAACTCGTGGTACAACAACAACATAGACTGCAAGATGAGAATAACATGCATTCTGAGGAGGTAAGAACCTCCAAGAAATCATGGTTGGAGCATAGCCTACATATCCATACAAAGGAGAGAAACAATTCTCACCTTACGGGATATGAGCATCATCCTGGGATGGTACTGAAAAAGTCATGACAGGGACATACCATGCCGTTAAAAGGACAGTACTGTAAAAGGTAACTCAAACACTCGTAGATAGTACAACATCTACGGGATGGAAATCCTCAAAACACGATAGGACTACAAAAGAGGTCAGGAAATGAGAAAGAGCGTTGTAGTGCATCGTCATATGGTACTAGTCTCTTCCTAGAGGAAAAAGTAGTACTGATACGCGCTGCTACAATGAAACGAGTGCTACATTTAGAAGTCCTCCTTTTCAAAGTATGGCATGAAACAAACGTCCAACAGGGACGTGGTCTGCACAACTGAGGACAGTAGCAAAATGACTAATTATTTGGGGGCTAAAGTGACCTGCTAATCTGGAATTGGGATAGGTATATAAACTTGAAGCAAAGCATGCTGCTAAATTCATAGCAATTTACAAAGTGTCGAATCAAACAAAGAATTGTCAAAGCATATCATCCTTAAATGAGTGGTTTAACAGAAGTATCTAATAGAGGAATCAAAAGAATTTTAGAGAAAACTGTCAATCCTAGCATGAAGGATATATCTTTGAGATTAGATGATGCATTGTGGGCTTATATGAGTGCTTATAAAACACATATAAAAATGTTTCCATATAGGCTCATATTTAGCAAAACTTTATCACCTATCAATTGAATTAGAACATAAATCTTATTGGGCTGTTAAAAAAATTAACTATAAAATGAAGGAAGCAGGTGAGAAAAAAATACTACAGTTAAATGAACTCAATGAAATTAAATTATGGTGCCGCTTGAAGCAGCGCCACCGGTCTTCATTTTGTAGTTTGTTGAATGATGTTGTTGTCATTGTGAAATCTCTAGTTTGAATTCCATTATATTGTCCTTCTCTCCATGCTTCTTTTGAAATCATGTTAAGAATCTTTAGAAGTGATAACTCAGGGAGGAAGGAGGACAACAATAATGGGGTCAAACAAAATAAGAATATTAGGAAGTATAGTCAGTTTAATACATTTTCAAGACATTTCTATGAAGAGAACCTTATGAAAAGCAAACCCTTACAACCAAATATTTTAGGTGGTATCACCTATTCTGGGATTAACTTCTTCAATAAGGGTAAACACTTATAGTTAGTTACTTCTTAACTAGTAAAAATACTTGTGAAAACTCCCGATTAGGGTTACAATTTGTTCTTAAAAAGTTTAAGTGATGTTGTCAAGGAAAGAAACTTCAACATCTCATCCTAAGGGTAGTAGAGTTATAAAAGTTCCAGACCATGCTATGAGTCTGTGTCTAGTTGAAGTTCATCCTATGTTTTGAGTTTTGAATTTCCATCCCTGCAAATTCAGAGTTAACACACCCTAATAACATGCAAAGTAAGTCTAGGGTGATGTATGCCTTTTGTCATTAGTAGTTCTGCAATCCAAAGTTAGTGGACAATTATGTTTTGGTATGCTAATTTGGTTTGTTTATTAATTTATAAATTTTAGACAACCCGATCAAAATGTCTATGGCTCTGTCGTCCCGAGATCGTCGGGTACCTTGGTTAATGTAGTCTGAGAGGTGGTCAAACCTACTATGACCAGAAGATTATGTCAGTAACAATGAATTACATCATTCAAGAGATCTTCGTGGATTTGAGTATTTGGGGTTAAAATTTCATTTGGTGATCTTTGATTAATATGGTTTCATTTAAATATTAATATTTTTTTGGATTTTAGGGGGTTTAAAATTTTAGGTCGCTTAATACTTATTAGCCGATGAATTAATTTTATGTTATTGAATTGTCAATATTATTTTTTTTATTTGGGATGACCCAATCGAGAACCCATGGTTCAATCATTATAGGTCATTGTGGTTTGTGATTTGATTAGTTATAAGTGACTAGAAGAGATCATGTTAGGAGCCATGGGTTGCCTCCTTCAAAATACCTTCTCAAACCTGGTTTTACTTTATGGTTCAAGCTTAAGTTGTTAGTGGTTTTTAGGATGAATTTTATGTCATTTATATTGGTTTGATACTTTCAGCCCAAATTATCCTAACCGAGGTTAAGTGTGCTTTTGTTCTCGTTCAAGAAGTCAAACCCTTCTTACCTTCAGTCTCCTAGGTCTAGAAAACCAAATTAAAGTATAATATTATATTTTTAAGAACTTGGTGGAGACAAGAAATACATCTTATTCTTGATTTATAATGGATTTTATTAGTTACTTATGTTAATATGAAACTAAGGTGTAAAACCACAAATCAGAAGTATGTTGCTTTGTTTGATAGATCACCTTGTGTTAGAAGAATAAAATTCACATAATTTTGTGACATAAAGTTGTTGGATAATATTAAGGGTTAAGAGGTATCAGTAATTAACTTGTTTGTGTAAATTCCTTTTTATTCTCAAGAGAAAGATAACTTACTCATTCTGTATTAGATGAAACTTCCCGTATTCTTGTGTATATAACATAAACATCGATGAAAGCTTTGATCCTTGACTTGTTGCAATGCATAAGAAAATGTTTGATTATATAATTAGGATGCTCAAGTTCAGATCCCTTCAGTCATGGATATGTTCATTTTCTGCATCCTACCAAGCTCATGCCTTTCTAGTTTTTAGTCTTGTTGTGTAAGGCTTGGCTAAGTTATAAAATTATTGGAGAACTTCATCAAAACAAGGTTAGCCATTTTTATCCTTTGATATGTCAGCTTCATATTATATCTCAGAAAAATATGCAAAGTTGCCCTAATCGATGATGACCTCAATTTTGCTAATACTTATAAGGCTTTTAATAACAAGCTACCATTCCTTTATACTTAGAATGATCCCTAGCTGCCCCTTATGCAAGATAATAACATAAGGAGAAGCTACAATATCCCCATAACTTAAGTTAAAATGGTAGGAGAAGGGTATACATAATAATAATTCATTTTGGAAATTTAAATCCAACAACTCTAATTCAATATAAACAACATTTTGTCCTTCCATCAATACATCCATATCTTGTTCAACATGCTTGTTGTAGCCAACCATTCATAATAATTATAATCAACCATGTGTGTAGGACCTAACTAGCATTCTAATCAGAATTAAGGATATTAAAACTAAAAAACATGAAATCTTAAAAGCCACAATACAAAAATAAAACTCCAAAGCATATGAAATTAAAATTTGAAATTTTAATAAATTAAAACTCTATTTTATCAAAACTAAAAAAGTTATGTTTTTTCAATCAAGTATTTTATTTAATTTATAAAATGATTCTCCAATTATTTAACATTGATTTTAATGTTTAATATTTATGGAAGATTTATTTAAATTTAAAATAACATTTTTAATCAGTTATAATTATAGAAATTATGAGGATTTTAAGATTAGTTAAAGATTTTCTTATTTTTAAAAAATATTTGTTTCGTATTAATAAGTATAGGTTTTACTATAGTTTGTTAAATTGTTTAAGAAATCATTTTTGTCCATTGCTATAGCATATAAGGAAATATCAAAAGCAAAACAAAGTAAAATAAAATAAATGTCAAATTTGATACTTGATAATTGATGATAATTTATTTTAATATTTAAATTAATATTTCAAATTTGACATTTTATGTTTTACATGTATTGTTACGTACATCATTTACAGTATATAAATAGTTAAGATAAATCATTCAATTCTTTTTAAAATTACATTTTTTTAGTCAAATTAAATCAGCTTAAAATGATTCCAATTTTGATTAAGCTTTTATCAAAACATTTATACTTGACTTTAAATTTATTTACAAGCTAGTCACTTAAACTCTGAAAGAAATTACCTTTAGATTTGAAATATGTAATCAATGTCATCTTGGCCAAAATCACCCATTTTTTTAAGATTCCTAAGAAAATTAAATTCACCAAAAGGAACTTGGTGAAGCCATCCTAATAAAGGTAGTTTACTCAGATGTGACCAAAAGAAACCATTAAGCATAGAGCTACTCACCCAACTCACCTAAAGAAGGCATTCTTGACGGTTGAGTAGCCCAATTAATCAAAGCTACTTAGCATAATTACTCATCATAACTCGTCTAACCTAAATGAAATAATTGAATGTGTTTACAAGGATTGTCACCTTATTTGAAAATCACTAATGTGAATTTTATTGAATCATATAGCTATAGCGAGCAAAATTCTTTTTTATGACCAATCTCATTTCTTAAATATAATATTTCTTAAGGAAGTGGGCCGTGAACCCCCATTTATAAATAGAGGGTCAAAGATTAAATTTTGAGATAGAGAATAATTGTCTCAAGTATTATATTTTCTCTATTCATATTGTCAAATTTCATAACTTCTTTCTCTATATATTGACTGATAAATTGTAAAACATATGATTCAAATTCGTGATCTTGCAAAAATAACTTTCATTGCTAACCAATGTACAATGAATCTCTTAACCTTTCTCTTTGTACTCGTTGTCCCACTCCTTTTTATTCTTTCTTTTTTAGACATTTTTGTCAAAATCTCAATATTACTCATAAATATATTTGAATCCACAGTGAATAGTATAGAAAAATGTTAAACATATGTGCAAATTATGTCAAACCATTTAAGTAGCTCAAAATGAGTCCTATTTATGGAGCCATTTCGTTTGCTAAAAAATAAATGCAATGTAATTGAAACAAAACTATAATTGAAGTATGGAGCCTTTGAATTGTTTTAGAGTTATTTGGTCAAGTGTAACATTTATTCTCTATTTTTTTTTGTATTTGGTTTTGTAGCAAAAGGAAATAAATATAGAACCTAGTGATGTATTTGAAAATTTTTTGAATCCATGGATTTGTAGATATTGAAGTGAACTAAAAAGTTAATTTTCAATTCATCAAAATTTTATACTAAATTTCATTTAAACTTACTAAGTATAAAAAATTAAATATTTTCTGCATTTAATTTATATAAATTCATTAATGCTGGTAATCAAACAACCCCTGAGATGTTTAAGACACGCATTAATGGAATTTCTGACGCAGCTATGCCCAATGTTTTAACTGCTAGCCGTGTTGCCTTCCAACGAAAATATTTAGGATTCGGGACAAAAGTGATGGTATTCTGATCTCTCATTTTAAATGTTTCTTTAAATATTTCTTTAGCACTTTAGTAGTTCAGTAGTGGTATGTCCGTGCAGCCTCTTTGGCAGATCCGCTTACATTTTCTGCCGATGACACCCGATCTTTAAATAGCAGAAGACGCTCTCTCCTTCCTCTAGTTTTCTTCCTTCTCAATGAAGGAGTTGAGCTGACTGTAGGTGAACCAATCCATTGCTGCGAAGCTCTGCCGACGGCGCTGGAGCTAGCTTTTTCGATTTCTCTTTTCTGCGATCCGTTTCATCCCAGAGGTAATTGGACAATGTACTTCCGTTTCGCTGCGATCTCTTCGTGGATTTGCACGGATTGATGACTGTTCTGTGACTTTGTTGTCTAAACAATTTTCCACTTTAACAACTTTGAAACCTTCTCCTCTGAGATTGCAACTTATGACGATTCTACTTCTCTTCTTTTTTTAATTGTTTCAGTGAAAGATAAGAAGTCGAGGAATATTGTTGGAACGGGGTTTAGCTTTGACTGTCTGGCAAGATGTACGCAGCAGCTGGTCCTCAGCTCTCTGATTCTAATCAAAGGATCATTGAAGCCAACAATGCATCAAAGAGGGTTTATCAAGTCTGGAAAGGAAGCAATGTACTACTAATTCCTTACCCTGACACAATCTTCTATGTTATATTCTGCTTATAACAATGTCCATTTTGCTATGCTCATAGCCTATATTCCTTTATTTTTGTCTTCTGTAGCGGTCATGTTTTTGTTTTGAAGGCACGAAGGTTGAGATGATTCTGCTAACTTTAGTTTTGGGAATTTATATGAACTGATCTTAATGCTTATGGCTTTGTGGCATGTTTCAAACTTTGGGTTCCTATTTTATTACTGCTGTTATTTGAAAAAGTGGCATATAAAGTTGTTTTTTTTTTTGAATTGCGAATAAAATCTACTGAACTGAAAATTTATAGTGCTGTTCAGAAAATCTACGTCTGACCTAGGGTTCCATAATGAAATGGATTTTATGTGTTTTTGTTGAAGTCCCGTCCCTGGTTTGAAAGGTGTTATACCCCGAAAACTCGGAGAATATTATGGAATTGTCGAATCCTAAATTGATACACGCCTCGAGAGTTGGAGCTGAGAGAAGGAGAGGGAGAGAGAGTGGAAGGAGTAGAGATTCTGAGAAAAGTCCTTTATTCATATTTTGACATCCTATTTATAGAGGCATATTTGTACAATTATAAAAAAGAGGGATCAGTTATGACAACCTCCCTAAATACAATTGATGCGCTAATATAATATTAGTTTCATATTACAATTTGAGCGGAGTGCAACAACTATCAAATGGTGGATGTGTTGAGTTCGATCGATCGAGGCGGTCGGTCGTATGAAGGTCGCTTCTGTCGAGGGAAAACGATCAGTCCACTAATTTTTAGATGTCCTATGACCATATCCTAGGTTTGCTGATTGAATCCGTCGTCTTCATGTGTCAGTTGACTCGACCGAGCAGTCGGTCGTTAGATGGGCCTATTCAGATTGTGCTTTTTAATTCAAGACTTTGACTGTCCGATCGTCATCTGTAGCTGTTCGATCCCCTTGAGATTCATGCTGACGATTTTGGTGCATACATATTAGTTCTCTGAATTTTTCTGCTCCATGATAGCGACAATTACGATAAAGATAGAGAAATTATTAAACGATGGGTGACACCAAAATTGAGAAAATTATTTAAATAAATGACTTTTTTTAGGTTTCTACCCCATGGGTCTTATAAATAGAACCATAGGGTTGGCATTACATCGTTTGCTGCCAATTCTTCTCAAACGGTTGAGAGACGTCATGACCGAAAGTGCAAGCTAAGATGATATGGAATCCCATCTTCTTGCTCCGGTAAGCTTTTGCATCTCTGCTCTTGCGGCGACCATAAAGAAAAAAACGTCTATAAAGAAAGAGAAGCAAATGAGACCCGAACCTGAGTCGGGCGATCAAGTCGGCTAGTCCGAGGGCCCTGAGGAGCGAACGCCAAAAAGCCTCGCCTGAAAGCCCTGGCCACTGTGCCCAATATGGGCGTGATTGCCGAGGGTACTGATGCTAGTGAAAAGAGGGCGAAGGAGACGACAATCATCATCTCTCCCCAGCCACCACCCGAAAAAGGCAGAGGTACCTTGTTGAGAGAGACTTTTAATGCCCTTTCTGCAATGAACATATTTTTAAGTACGTAAAAAATTTCTTCGATCATTAGCAGTTTTTAATAGTTCATTGACATTATCTTAAACACAGACGAATCGGTCAAGTCAGATGACCGTGATGATGACGGACCGTTGAAAGATGTTGTTGATTCTGCTTCCACTATTGCAGCCGTGCCGCAGGGCATGATCTTCGAGCCTCTGCCGATCGGTATGAGGGAGTATCAGTCGACCAATCCTTTGTCTGCGACCTTGCTCGGCCACTACAGCGGTTCCCAACAGGAGTAATTCAAGTGGCGGGGGCTAGGGTTTTCAAAATGGCTTGTTGTTTGTGAATAGTTTGTGTTAGACTCGTTAAAAAACTCGTGTTCGGTTTGTTCGCCAAGCAAACGAGTCTAACATGAACAATTTTTTTTGCACTCGATATATAAACGATATTGATTTAGAGATATATATATACTTGCTTACGATAATGTTCCAAGAGATATCATTTGGAGATTTCTTGAGAAGATATTTGTTGATATGACTTGTATCCAAGTCATTAAGGATATGTACACAAGAGTTGTTACTTGTGTTTGAGCAGAAGGTGCATTGACCAAATATTTTCATATTTTTGTTACATCAGGGATTGGCTTTAAGCCTATATCCTTTTGCTTTAGTTATGGATGGTCTTACTGGACACTTACAAGAGGATGTTCCTCGGTGTACGCTTTTTGCTAATGATATCCTTCTCGTGGATAAAACGAGAGAAAAAACTCAGGAAAACTTAAATTATGGAGGTCTAAATTGAAGTCTAAAGACCTTTGTTTGAGTAGAACTAAAACTGAATGCATGGGATGTAATTTTAGTAATAGTAGCTCTAGTGACAAAAATGTAACTATGAGTGATCAATTTATTAAAAGGTGTGAACGCTTTTGATATCTCGGTTCTATTGGTGATATTGATGGGGATGTTATTAGTAGAATTCTAGTTGGTTGGTTGAAGTGGAGGAATGCTTCGGGTCTATTGTGTGATAGAAAAGTATCGCTTAGACTAAAATGAAAATTTTATAAGACGGTGGTGAGACTTGCAATGCTCTATGGTACTGAATGTTGGCCTTTAAAAGAGAAACATAAAACTAAGTTTGGCGTTGTTGAGATGAGAATGATTAGGTGAATGAGTGACTTTACACTTAGAGACAAAATGCGAAATGAATATATCCGTGATAGGGTTGTTCTAGCTCCAGTGACGGACAAAATTAGAGAGTCGTCTTCGATGGTTTGGTCTCATTAAACGTTGACCATCTGATGATCCGATTAGAAAAGTAGATGTTTTAGATTCAACTTATGTTAAGAAAGACAGAGGTAGACCTAGGAAGGCTTGTACAAATTGTATAAAAAATGATCTTAATTTATTAGATTTAAATGAAAATATGACACTAAATAGGATGCAATGGAGAAAAAGATTCATGTAGCCGACCCCACTTAGTGGGATAAAAGCTTTTTTATTGTTGTTGTTGTTGTTGATATATAAATGAGTCAAACACGAACAAAAAATTGTTCGTTCGTGTTCGGCTCGTTTTGGCTTAAAATAATATATATATATAAAATTGATAAGCAGTATTTTTAAAGGATTTATAATCAAGTAAAATTATTTATTAAAAAATAGAATAAAAATAAATTGAATTATATTTAAATGATGTTCTTATAAAAATAAAAATATATAAATCTCACCTCACCCTTAACATCCTACGTCTCGTGATTAAAGTTATCAAAACAGTTCTTTGTTTGTGAACAACTCGTGTTTGGCTCGCTAAGAAAATGAGTCGAACATGAACAATTTTTTTTGTTCGAAATATGAACGAGCTGGGCACAAATAATGATATTGTTTAACGAGCGAAAATTGACCTAAGCCCGGGCTCGCTCGTGTTCGACTCGTTTACACCTCTACAGAGGGCTTTCCTCCGAATTTACAGAGCGACAATTGACCATGACCGGACCTTCAGTGGGAGCGGTCGAACCTTTGGCGGTAGCGGACAGAGGTTCTACTCAAGATCCTATGTAGGAATTGTCGGCCCGTCTGACAGCCACAAATTCAGAGGTGGTGGCACTGCGAGTGGAGGTCGCCACTTGTGCAAAGCGGGCTGGCGGGCGTTATGTGTGAACTAGGGATCCTCTGTGGATCGAGTGCCTTGAGAAAGTTCTAGTGCGATGCCGCCCGAGTGGAGCAAATTAGATTAGGTGGAGAGATGATCCTCCGATGGTTACTTCAAAAGGGGCATGCCTCGACTGAAGCTTCTGAAGATCCATTTATCAAATTCTTCATTCGAGATTTGTAACGATGTTATTTGTAGCAAAACAATATTTAAATAATATGAAAGGGTGTTTGATGTGATCTTTATCATCACGCGATGCCTCGATTTTCGCACCCGTTTTTATAAATAGGGCAAGCAATCATCTTTTAACCTTTACGCTTTCTACTTTTTCTCCCTTTTTCCTGTCTTTTGACTGCTTCTTTGCTCTGGTATGATGGCTCCCAAGTAATCTCATACTCTCTTTGGTTCTGTCGCGGTTGTTGATCTTTCATTTTTAGCAGAGTGAGGTGAGAGAGTTGCAGAGGAGGTATTTTTTGATGACAACATCATCCTTTGGAGAATGTCGGGATCGGTGCAGGAGAAAGAAGATGTGGATTCAGATTTGGTCTTCTATCGGGATCCATTTAAGTACGGTCTTTGGCACCCAATGTGCACCGAGCTTCGGAGCATTTTGAATGAGTATGGGGTCATCCCGACCCAAGTGTTGTCGAATTCCATTGCTGTGATCATGACCTTTGTTTTCTTCTGTCATCGAGAAGGCATTACTTGGTCGACCGACCTGTTTAGTTATTTTTTTTCATTGAAGGTTGATAATGAAGGTTTTGCCATGTTCTCGGCTGGCAATAAACTCCAACTGCTTGGAGTTAATAATTAAATAAAAGATTGGAGAAAGCAACTTGTGATTGGTTCTTGCTCTCACGATTGAGGAATCTGGTCCAAGCCGTCAGAGCCAGTGGGGGACAGGCTAAAGTCCTTTTTGCAAAAAATGGACGTTGCTAAGGCAATGTTGACCGGGTGCCGTCTCTCGATCCCGCAATATACTGCTGAAGCAACAATCACCCAGATGTTGAAGGGTGAAATGACTAGGGACCAATGGTATGCCTTGAATATCGCTGAGGCCGAGAAGAAAAATGTAGTGAAGGAGCTGGAGGCCTAGCAACAGATGCTGGAGCCTCCCTCGAGAGCGGGTAATTTTGCAGCTGATGTTTTTGAAGGTCCACTCTCTTGTATTATGGTGTCTGCAATGGCCGACACTAATGGTGCGAAGTTTATAACTTCCTTGTCTAAAAGCACGGTTGTTATTCAAAACACGGTGATCGGTGGGGTCACCATTATTGCTCTAAAATTTACTTCTTATTTTTTATTGATGCAAGGAAAGGCGAGGGGAAAAATTCTACTCCTGAAGGGACTCTGGGTAAAACTGCGGCTGCAACCCTTTCCTCCTCAAAATGCGATGCGTCTATCGGTGCACAACTGATTTTCGCCACTCCGCCAGATTTGCGGGTCGGCGATTCTGCTTTCATTGCCTTGTCCAAGAAGGCAAGGGCCAGCCGATCCGTGTCCCCTTGTCTGCATCGCCATCAGACAAGGCGGTCTCATCTCCTGGTTATGAGCCTTCACCATGCCTGGAGGGGGGATCTGTTTACCGGCAGGGCAAAGAGCAAGTAGAAGAAGTCGACGACCCTCCTCCCCCTCTGCTGAAAGGTGTAGGGAGGCTTTCGAGTGGGAGCCCAGTGGATGTGGGTCGGTACCGACAAGCGATTCAGTCTTCTGGATACGTCGAGAGACCGATTTTCGCAATCGGTTGAGAGCAAGAACATGCCCTTGCTCCTACTGAAGTTGTTGTGGTCTGAGGAGTCGGCCAAACTCTGGAAGGCTTCGACCGCTAAGAGCTTTCCCAAAACATTGACCGGTTCCACTTGATGGCAACGCAGGCCGCTCACTTTCAGGGATTGACTCTGGTTAGATCGGAAAGATCCTTGGATGAGGCTTAGAAGAAAATTGATTCTTAACAGGCGGAGCTGGAGATACATCATGACGATCGGGACCTTCTGTAGCTCAAATGGGACAACTCTCTCAAGGCTATAAAGAATCCCTCAATACCATAGAAGCCTTGAGGAAATAGATTGCCGAGCTGAAAGAGAAGGTTGTCTCGTCTGTTTCCAAGGAAGAACACATGTGCGATATGGTGAAATAGCTCAAACGCGGGGTGTATTTCGTTTTTCAAATATTCATCCACCACGGCCTCGTTGACCCAAGTTCTCTGGCCCAGATGAGTTTTCTTTCTTAATCCCAGACAAGCCTGAAAAATCCTCCAAAGAGAGTAAAGATTCTGACAGCAAAGATCGGTCGACGACTCAAGGGAAACTTTAATTATTTTTTTCTTAAAATCAAAATAAAGATATACTTGTAACTCATTTTCATTAATGTTTGTTCGTTTTTGCTTATTGTATATTGGGTCGGAGCTTTTGCGAGTCGATTAGTTGTGGGTTCATCTTGCAAGCGGACCCGTTGTCTTAGTCAGTCGATGGAAGTGTCTTATTTAACTTGTTCGTTTGGGTTGTCACCTCTGAAGAGAGTCGCACTTGAGGTGATTTTATGAAATGCCGTAGATCTTGTCGCTAGCCTATGTTTTGATCACCCTTTGTCGCTGGCCTATGTTTTGATTACGAAAAAAAAAATACAATGACACTAATTTTTACATCGACTGGTCGTTAGTTTTAAAGATCTGATTGACTCAAATTATCGGCTGATAATCAAATTACAATCTCAAATATTTATTGTGTTGATCGACCAAGGTCGATTGATTGCAGAAAATTAAGCTTTTGTCGATTGACTAATAAACATTGGTTGGTTGGTTTACACAGGACCTAAGCCATCGCTTACCCCCATTGCGTTTAATCCTTTCATTTGGTGCAGATCTTGCCTCCACCTGTGAGGGTAACCTCCGGGGACTTGTTTCCAAGATGATTTACACTATATTTTTTTCGCGGATCTTATTGCTGGTGAGCAGATTGCTATCTCTGAAACCTGACCGCTCGATCTAAGAGAATTGGGTTTGCAATGTAAAAGTTGTGTAAAACAAGTTAACCGACCGATTGCAGTCGATCACTTTTGATGATTCGTACCTTTTCATTAAACTTACCTATGTCTGCCAAGTTTAAAAATTGGCCGCTGACCAATTTCACTGTCGCGCTCGGTCGAATCAAGTTTCCCGAGCATTGGGGAACGACAGTCGAGCGATATGGTGGGCCCGACGGCATCACCTAGTCTTGTGGCCCCCAGTGGAACAGTATTAAAGGCTGCACTGATTGTGACATGATCCTCTTTCTCTTTCCTTTTCGAGAAATTATCCGTCGACTCCTCCCGTCACTGCGCTTAGTTGTCCTTTCATGGTAGGCCCTTGGCAGACTTTTGTTAGGCGAATCCTGTAAAATCGTTGACACTGCCCTTCTATATAAAGGGAGAGAAGAGTTCTGCTGTTTGCACTCATGTTCGAAATAAGTTTAACAGGTTTGTGCCGATTGGGAGAGTGGTCGGCTTTTACGTGGAGTAGAAGGAGAAGATGATCTTCCGTCGACAGGGATGATGAGACTCGCTTGTACCATGTGCTAGTTTTTTTTCTTCGAGTTGAGTATCGAATGAGGGGATTTTCTCCGAGTCGGTGTCAAACGCGACGTCAGACAAGGTGGGCTATCGTGGTCATCCCACCTCATGAACGGGCATAGTGTCCCATGGGGAAATGTTGCACTGGCAACACATTCACAGGTTGCACAGGCAACACGTTCCTAGGTAGTACAATACGTCAGTTTGATAGCTATTGCCGGAGGTCTGGTCGACTCTGAGGAGCTAATGGGGGGAGTAGATCTAGGTAGCACGCCTGCGGGAATATCCTCTCCGCGAGTAGATGGGGAGCCCCTTGGAAGCACTGACAATACGCTACTGGTAGGCACCATATTCGTTCGACATCTGCTGCCAAGGGCGAAACTAGGACGATCATTTGACAACGGCCTTTCCTCCCATACTCTTCCAGCCTCAGCCTTTCCTCCATTGTGGGGAAGTTATGAGAAGATGGATGGAGAGGAGAATGGGTGCTCTAGTCGGCAAGCTTTAACACAGAGCCTTCGCCCTTCTCGCACTCTCTCGAGATTCTCTCATTGTAGAGAAAATGCAAATGCAGAGTGAGAGAGAGAGCGAGGGAAAAATGAGAGTTCTTCCTTTGGAAGTTTGTTCTTTATCAAATAGTTTTAACGGACGTACCTTTTGTGTTTATTGTCACCTTGGTGTTTTGTACCTTTTGACCGAGATAAATAAATTATTTGGTTTTATTTTGTATTGGCTTTGTCCACTTGATGTTGTGTGGATGTTTAATTTGTATTATTGTATTCTTTTGTTTTTGTCTCTCGCTTAATCATCCAAGCTTGGCGGACATTAAAAACGATCTCCAAACATTATTCGCTCGAAAAATGTGTTTTCTCAGTATCAAAAATCATTCGAAGCCACTCAATTGGTCGGATCAAGTTCCCTGAATGAGTGTCGCAATGTCCTGGTCATTATTTGATCAAAATTAGTGGGTTTCAATTTTTTTTTCATCGATTGAATTTACATGTTGGTAACTCAGATGTTTTTGTTTATGTAGTGGAATATCCGCCTTTTAACTTCTTGTTGGAGGGCTGAATCGGTTCGCCTTTCCTCTGCTAGATTGAGGGCCAACATAGCGCCATCGATGTTCACCTATTGCCATTGGCCAGACCCCCCTCTGTAAATGACGCAGCTGAGCGACTTTTTGGCTATGATGGTTGTACTCGGCCGGTAACACTGCCTCCATTCCATGAATTAGCATGAATAGTGTTTGGCCGGTCGCTAATGGTATCGTTCGAATTGCCTAGAGTACTGACAGTAGCAGGTCCATCCAATTTACCTTGGCTCCTTTGACTTTTTTCCTTAGAAAATTCAGGATAATCTTATTAGATGCTTCGATCTGCCCGTTTGTCCGAGGGTGAGATCGAAGCAAACATCAAATCGATGTCCTGATTTGCACAAAAATCTTTCACGCGCTAATCCAAAAATTATGCTCTATTGTCGGTAATGAGACCAGTGGCAATCTGTATCTGCATATGAGATCCGACTAGATGAAGAGCGGTTTATCTTCAATCTACTTGGAAAAATAGTCAATCGCTACAAAAAGAAACTTACGCTGACCTTTGGATGGGGAAAAATGACTCAGGATGTCTAAACCCCAAGTGGCGAATGGTGAGAGACTTGAAATTGGTTGAAGCTTGCTAACCGGCTAGTGATGCAGAGGCAGGTACTTCTGACACTGCTCGTATTTCTTAGAGTATTCTTCAGTATCCTTGAGAATTGTGGGCCAAAATTAACTTTGTTGCTGTACCTGATAAGTTAAAGTTTTTCTTCTGGAGTGACTCCCATATTTTTCGGAGTGCACTTCCCTGAGAACGTCCAGCGATTCATCTTACTTTAGGCACCTCAGGTATACCGAGGTTACCAATCGCCGGAAGAGTTTTCCGTCGATCATCAGGTATATCACAGCTTTTATCTTAAACATCTCGGGTCTTTAACGTCTTCCGAGACCCTTTGATTTCCATGTAAAGTATGTACTGATCCATCTAGCTTTTTGTTCCTTCGATTGGGACCTCTATTACGTCTGGTTCCTCAATCGTTAGTCGAGTAAGTCTCTGTTGAGTCTCACCCAAACTGATGCTTTTGGATAGGATATCAACGACGTTCCTCGCGACCAACATATTATATTTGGACATTCTTGAATCTCTCAATTTCTTTTCTTGTCTTGGTAAGGTACTTAGCTAATAGGTCATCCCGGACCTCGAACTCTCCATTAACTTGGTTGACGACCAACAGGAAGTTTGACTTTACCAGTAGATCTTAGGCGCCTATTTCATAAGCCAAGCGAAGGTGGCGATCAGTGGTCATACTCTGCTTGGTTGTTCGTGACCTCGAATTTTACTGAAATTGATTGGTAGATGTGTTTTTCGGCTAGGCTGCTGATCCCGACTGTTTATATGCAACAGTATAACTATGTGTTTGATTATATTTTTCACTTATATTTCCTTATTTTGCAACAACATCAAAAACTTGATCCTGAAGAAAATAATAATTTAACTCTTTAATTTATATATATATTCGGATACTACGCAAGTATACGTATCGTTATCAAGTAATCTATGACTTTCTGATTAAGCCTCGAATATCGAACCCATGAGAATTTAACAATATGCACTATTAATTAAAAAACTTTCTATTTAAAAAAGACAAATACTAAAACTATAGATATTTTTACAGTAATTAAAATTTAAATCTTTTTGGTATTTTTAATATTTTGACAAAACAATAACAACTTCTAAATATAACTTGAGTTCATATAAAAGAAAAACACAAAATATGAAAATATTTTTCTCCTTATCATGAATCAGTAATAAGTATAGGAATTATGTTGTGGAAGTATTCAAATTGTGTTGTGCCAAATAGAAACAATAATATTCTTTACCCTTACTAGAGATGCTATAAAGAATATTGACTAATTTAAAGTTTAAATACTTCTGAAGACCGGCTAGGCAGGGAAGATACCAGCTCTCACTCTAGAGTTCCCTCGATTCCCTCCACCTGGGAGCTAACATCTCATATCCGAACTTAAAATAATAAACCAAGTTGGGGGCTTTAGCCTGTCACTCTAAAGTCCTCTAACTCTACACCCTTCAAAGATTAGTTTCCTATTTATTTGCACTAAATCATATGAATTACATTCTTATTCATACAACTTCATGTGATTCTTTCCAATTGTAGACTGAGAAAATACCAATCCTGTTTTCTCACAATAAATTTTAACTTTTAGATGAGCCAGATGAAGAAGTACATGAAGTATATGAAATTAAATCATCACAACTTTTTCTAACATTAAAGATTAATACTCTCCACAACTTGCATCCAACACTTTAATTGCATATCATTTTAAGGAAAAAAATAATAAAACTACTCTGAATCAATGGAGAAAACAAAACAATATTTTAGTTTAAAAGGAGAAATCATTGTCAAACCAACAAGAAGTTTCGATTAAAACCAAAAGTAGTTTAAAAACAAAGATAAAAATTTATTTCAAATTCTCCATCAAACTTTTGAAGTTCCTTTGAATTTCTTCTCTCTTACAACACTCTTAACTCTCACAATAAAACTAAAAACAAAAAGAAAAATTAAATTTGTGGTGTCTGAAAATTTCTCCAAACGTTCTTCCACGAACTTCTTCAAGAACCTCTCAGGACTCTCCCTTCTCAAGCACACTTTTAAATGTCTCAACTTTCTTCTTTTATAAATTTCTAAGAGGTGCCTTAGAAACTCTTCAAAATGTGTCAAAATTCCTTGTATTCTCCAAGGGATGCCTCATTTCACAAGTCTTTTAATCATATTTTCGTTTCTAGTGGTCATAACCACCCTCTTTAGCCAATAGGTGCCTTAAATGTCCCTTTAAAATTTGACAAAATGAATTAAAATGCCAAATAACTGCCTCTAATGCTTAAGCGCGGGGCCTCTAGCTCTTAGGTGCGACCTTCTTTGTTTCACCGGCGCTTAGGCGTCAGGACTCTTTTGCACCATTTTTACATTTTTGCTCCAAATTTGATTTTTTTTCACATCTTTTAGCATTTTTCACTTTTTTTTACTTATATCTGAAAGAAGAACACAGAAATACCTTCCATTAAAGCGCAATATCTCAAAAATAAGTATAAAAATGTGTCTAAAAATACTGTATATTTTAGGTATATTAAAATCGCCCAAACTTAAAATGTTACTTGTCATCAAGTGATATTTCAATCTTTAAAAATTAAATAAGTATGATATGTATATTAGTTTATTTAGGAGTTACTAAAATTTAGATTTAAAAATATAGTAGTCCAATTTAGAAAAAATATTCAGTAAATGAGACCAACTTAAAGTTTAGAAATTTTTAATGTTAAGAAATATGAAAATATGAGTTCTATCTAATTTATAAATATTATAGATTTTCTAAATATAGAATTTTAGTTTTTTTATTATCTCAACTTAAAAAAAAATTATTAAGAATAATTTTACTTACTATATTATATTCTTAAACTTAAGAGTTTCTCAAGTCTTATATTTTAAAAAGATCAAATGTGGAACCAATTTTTGATTAGACACTAATCCTCAATTTTCTCCTCCTTTTTTTTTTCTTTTTCTTTTCCTTTTTTCCTTTTTTTCTTTTTTTTTGAGGCAAGAATTATTATATGTGGATAGATCTTTAATAGTTTTGAATTTCACTTCTTCTTTCCTGAATCAAAGTCCTGATATAAATGTTTTACTTATAAATATAATAATAATTTTGAAAATTATTTTAATAAAAGAAATTTAATTATTAAAAATAAAAGTCTAAATTTCTAAATTTTTCGAAAATACAATTTTTTTTATAGTTACACTATATTTAACATTTTTTACATAAAAATTTTTTAACTAAAAGTTTTTCTTCATTACTTAGAATTTTAACTAAATTCTCCTACTCATTTCTATAATCAAATTTTACTTCCCTAATATAACTTTATATATATGATCATTTTTCTTTTTAAATTAAATTACTTGTAACACATTTGAGAACAAATAAGATTAAAGTTTTGAAAATATTTTCATTCCCCCCCCCCCAAACTTAAATTTTTAACAAGATTAAACAGTTTAGCAACAGATACATATAAGCAGGAATAAAAATTAAAATAACATGCTTACAAGAATTTTTATACCATAATTATACAAGTATAAAATTAAAAACAGGAGTAAAATTAATTTTTTAATCAATTTTCTATCATTTTCATTTTAATTCAACTTGTAAAGATCCATTAGACTTCTAAGTAGTGGGTACAGACATAAAAACAAATAAACACACTAATTTTGATTTCACAATCTCAACATAAAAACAAACACACTAATAATATAAAAGAAAAATACAGGGTAGCAGTTTTTCGAAATTAAAGTTTAAAATTAAAGCTAGCAAGATTTTCAACTTTTCAAAAGGCATAGAAATAAGCTCAATCCTAACTAACTAAAACACATTACTCAATACACAATAACAATTACTATCCTAGAATTTAAAACAAAATACTATCAAAATACAAACATCACAATAACAATTAAACAAGAAGTTCAGTACATTACATAGTCTAAACAAATACACAAACGTAAATGTGTCAAGTCCAAACCACATAGTCTATCACATATTACAAATATAAAAATGACTTAGTCCTCCCTCTCATCATCAGAATCACCGCTATCCCAGACTTCTACAGGCTCAAAATCAGGATATCTTGGATATAAAGAAAATTGCACTCCTTAGTTACCCCTAATAAGGCTCTCCAAAGATGAGTGAAATTTCAACTTGTCTGAGGATGGTAAACAACAGCAATTCTATGGTTTATATGATATTTCTTTAATAATTTCTCAATTATGACATTTCTGAAATGACTTCCCATCAGTTATGATAACTCTCGGCATCCCAAATCTATAAAATATGTTCGTTTTCAAAAATTTTACAACACTTTGAGCATCACATCGAGGTAAAACAACTTTTATTCATTTGGATACATAGTCCACTGTTAACAGTATATATAAATTTCCGAAAGATAGTATAAATTGTCCCATGAAATCTAATCCTCAAACATCAAATATTTGAACTTTTAGCATATAATTGAGGGGCATCTCATTTCTCCTAGAAATATTGCCTACTCATTGACATCTATCACAAATTTTAATATAAGCATTAACATCTTTAAAGATAGTAGGCCAATAAAATCCAGATGGTAAAATTTTGTATGTTATTTTATCAACACCAAAATGTACCACAAAATCAGAATTATAACTTTTTTGGATAATTTCATTAGTCTCTTCTAAAGGTACACATCTTCGAATAATCAGATTGTTTCTTTGTTTCTATAAAAATGAGTCATCCCAAAAATAAGTCTTAACTTCAGAAATAAATTTCCTCTTCTGTTGGTATGTCATTCCATTGGGTATAATATCACTTACAAGAAAGTTCACAATGTCGGCATACCACGGAACACGACACTCATTAATATTGAACAGTTTTTCACCAGGAAAATGTTCATTAATTACTTTTTCAAAATAGATTGATTTTTCTAACTCAAGCCTGGACAAATGATCAGCAATTTAATTTTCAGTTCTCTTCCGATCTACTATTGTAAAATCAAATTCTTGCAAAATAAGAATCCATCTTATAAGTCATGAGTTAGTATCATTCTTTTTCATTAGGTACTTAATAGCAGATGATTTGTATGCACTACGCAATGAGTTCCAATCAAATATGATCTAAATTTATCAAAGACATATACTATTGCTAATATCTCTGTTTCAGTTGTTGTATAATTAATTTCAGTTTCCTTAAGCGTTTTATTAGCATAGTAAATTGCTTTGAAAATTTTATCATATCTTTGTCCTAAAACAACTTCAATAGTATAATCACTAGCATCACACATCAGTTTAAAATGTTTTCCTTAATCTGATGAAACTATAATTGGTGTAGTAACTAATTTTTTTCTTAATAATTCAAAAGCGTCTAGGCACTCTTCATCAAATTTGAAAATTACACATTTCTCCAGTAAATGACATATACGCTTAGCAATTTTTGAAAAGTCTTTAATATATCGCCTGTAGAATCCAACATGTCTTTAAAAATCTTCTAATTTTCCTCACGTTTGTTGGATAAGATAAATTAACGATAACTTGAATTTTAGCAGGATCTACTTTTATTTCATTTTCTGATATTTTATGTCCTAATACAATTTCTCCTGCTATCATGAATTGACATTTTTCCCAATTAATGACTAAATTTGTTTATTCACAGTGTTTAAGAACTTTTGATAAATGTTCTAAACATGAGTCAAATGAAGTTCCAAATACTGAAAAATCGTCCATAAAGACATCAATCCGTTTTTCAATTAAATCACAAAAAATTGCCATCACACATCTTTGAAATGTAGTAGGGGCATTACATAACCCAAAGGACATTATTTAAAAACAAATGTACCATAAGGACTGATAAAAGTTGTTTTCTCTTGATCCTCAAGAGTTATTTGAATTTGGTGATCACCAATATATCCATAAAAAAACAAAAATATTTATGCCCAACTTGTTTATCCAGCATTTGATCTAGATAGGGTAGTGGAAAATGATCTTTTATGGTGATAATATTTAATTTTCTATACTCAATGCATATTTGCCACTCTGTGACTTATCTAGTAGGTATTAATTCATATTCACAATCACAGTTACTCATCCTTTTTTAGGAACGCAGTGAATTGAACTAACCCATGCACTATTTGAAATATGGTAGATAATTTCAACATCTAACTACTTTAAAATTTCTTTCTTTACAACTTCTTTCATAACATGATTTAATCTTATTTGAGGATCAGCTCTGGGTTTACATTTCTCTTTAATATGAATTCTATGCATACAAATTGAAAGACTGATTCTTTTAATATCAACTATTGTCTATCAAAAAGCTTTCTTAAATTTTTTCAAAATTTGCATCTATTTTTCTTCTTTTTCCATCGTTAATTTTGAGAAAATTATAACTGGTAAAGTAGAAGAATCGCCTAAAAAGACATTTTAAATGATTAGGAAGTAATTTCAACTCAAGTTCAAGAGGTCTTTCAATTGATTGACAAAATGATTTATCTTTTTCTATCTTGTCCAAAATTTCGAAACTTTCTCGAACATAGTTTAAATCTTCCTTAAAAAGATCTTTACATTGATCTAATTCTTCTTTGTGCTCGTGTTCAAAATCTTTTACTTCATATTTTTCTTCATAATTAGTTTTGAAATGACATTCACTCAGATATCTTATAACATCCATTCTATAGCATTCATCATCTTTGCCTTTCACAGGATATTTCATTGATCTTAAAATGTTAAAAGTAATAGTTTGATCATTGACGAACATAGTTAATTCCCCTTTCTGCACATTTATCATTGCTCTTCCTATGGCTAGGAAAAGTCTCCCCAAAATGATAGGTACTTCTTTATCTTCCTTCATATCCAACACAATGAAATCAACAGGAAAGATAAATTGATCCACTTTCACTAGGACATCTTCTATAACTCATTTAGGGTATGTTATCGAACAATATGCTAACTGCAAAGTTACAGTAGTAGATTTCTCCTAATCCCAATATTTTAAATATTGATAATGACATAAGACTAATGTTTGCACCTAAATCACATAAAACTTTTCTATAAAATCTCTCCTATTGTGCATGGAATTGTAAAGCTACCATGATCTTTATGTTTTTCAGAAAGTTTTTCTGAATTATAGCACTGCACTCCTCACTAAGTGCTAACAGTCTCATTATTTTCAAACTTTTCCTGTTGAGAACATCCTTCATAAACTTTGCATAGCTTGACATTTGTTCTAAGGCTTCAGCAAATATAATATTAATTATAAGCTTCTTAAAAATCTTGAGAAATTTTGAAAATTGTTTATCCAACTTCTGTTGACGAAGTCTCTGAGGAAATGGAGGTGGTGGTTTTTCCAAATCAATTTTCGAATCTTTTGGAGCGTCTTCTTTTGATTCTTCAATTTCTTCTCTCTCTACTTCAGTTTCTTTTTGAACCTTCCCTTCCAACTCTCTTCCGCTTTTAAGTTGAACTGTTTTTACTTGCTCTTTATCTTGGTCTTTCAGATTTGTTTCAGTATTACTAGGAAGTGTTTTTTGAGATCTATTATTTAATGAATTTGCAATTTGTCCAAGGTAATTTTCAATATTTCTAATTGAAGCTCCTTGACTTTATAACTGATTTCCCATTTGTAACACCACTTCTTCTATAGACAACTTCTACTCCTTAAATTGCAGATTACTATTGAAACCTGGAGGATAAGTAGATCTATAATTATTATTCTCTTGGTTGTTTCAGTTTTTCGATGGGTTTTCTTTATTGTTCTCCTATTGTTGATTATTACCACCTGTACTGTTATTTCAGTTAAAGTTGGGATGGTTCTTCCAAACTGAGTTATAATAATTTGAATATGAGTTGTTCTGCTTGTTATTTACGATATTCAAAATTTCTAATGATGCTTGAGAATCTACCATTTGGTCTAATGAATTTTCTTCAATCATAGAAATTGGTTGAGAAAAATTTATTCCAAATTGATCTAACCTGAGATTGCAACAACTTGATTTGCTAACATAGTAAATGCATCAGATTCATGAATATTAGCTACTTTCTTAGGATTCACCATCGCAGAAGGCCATTGAAAATTTTTGGTAGTCATTTTTTCAATTAAAGCATAAGCATCATGAAATGATTTTGACATCAATGAACCACCAACAACGACATCGATAATAGATCTAAGAGATCCAACTAATCCATTATAAAAAAATTGAATTATTAGCCAATCTGGTATGAGATGGTGTGGTCACTTTCTTATGAGTTTTTTAAATCGCTCCCATGCTTCATAAATAGATTTCTCTTCAAACTGATTAAAAGATGTAATATCATTTCACAGTTTTTTATGGTAGAAAATATTTAGCAAGAAATTTTTGTGCTAAATCATCCCAAGTTCTGATAGATTCATGTGCTAACGAATTCAACCACATCTTAGCTTTATCCCTCAGTGAGAAAGAAAATAACTCAAGTCTTATGACATCATCTAATACACCATCATATTTAAATATAGCACACAATTCTAGAAAATTGACAAGATGTAAATTTGGATTTTCAATTGGTGATCTCTCAAACTGATTATTTGATACCATTTGGATAATAACAGGTTTAAGCTCGAATGAATTAGTCACTACAGTAAGTTTTTGAATACTACAATGAAGTTCATCTACCGTAGGGTTGACATAATCTCATAAAGGTCTAAATTTTTGATAAATTTCAACATTTTGATCATTTTGGTTTGCTATTTCTGTAATTTTTTAGATTTTTCAAAATTTTTAATTTTTTTGCTTTTTTTTGATTTTCTTAACAGTTCTTTCTAATTCAGAATCGTAGGGCACTAGTCCTTCAGAATCTGAATTACACTATACTAAAAATAAAATACTATAATAAGATATTCCTACAATAACTCTTAAAGTTTAAATAAGACTTTCTAAAATAGAAATTTACTTTTAATCAGTCTCGATTTTTCTCCCGGCGACGGCGGTAGGAACTTGATCCGCCAAACTATTTATATGCAACAGTATAACAATGTCTTTGATTATATTTTTCACTTATATTTCTTTATTTTGCAACAACACCAAAAACTTGATCCTGAAAAAAAGAAGAATTTAACTCTTCAATTTATATATATATTGAGATATTACGCAAGTATACGTATCATTATCAAGTAATATAAGACTTTCTGATTACGTACCGAATATCGAACTCACGAGAATTTAATAATATGCACTATTAATTAACAAACTTTCTATTTCAAAAAGACAAATACTTAAGCTATAGATATTTTTATAGTAATTAAAATTCAAATCTTTTTTGTATTTTTGATATTTTGACAAAACAATAAGAATTTCTAAATATAGCTTTAGTTTATGTAAAAGAAAAACGCAGAATATGAAGTATCTTTCTCCTTATCATGAATCAGTAATAAGTATAAGAATTCTGTTGTGGAAGTATTAAAATTGTGTTGTGCTAAATATGAGCAATAATATTCTTTACTCTTACTAGAGATGCTATAAAAAAATATTGACTAATTTAAAGTTTGAATAGTTCTGAAGACCGGTTAGGTAAGAAAGATACCAGCTCTAACTCTAAAGTTTCCTCGATTTCCTCCACCTGGGGGCTAACATCTCGTATCAGAACCTAAAACAATAAACCAAGTTGGGGGTTTTAGACTGTCACTCTAAAGTCCTCTAACTCTACACCCTTTAAAGATTATTTCCCTATTTATTTGCACTAAATCATATGAATTACTTTCTCATTCATACAACCTCATGCGATTATTTCTAATTGTCGACTGAGACAATACCACCCCCATTCTTACATGTTCTCACAACAAATTTTAACATTTAGATGAGCCAAATCAAGAAGTAAATGAAGTCCATAGAATTAAATCATCACAACTTCTTCCAATATTAAAGATTAATACTCTCCACAATTTGCATCCAACACTTTAATTACTTTTCATTTTAAGAAGAAAAATAAAAAAAACTACTCAGAATTTATGGAGAAAACAAAATCACATTTTAGTTTAAAAGTAAAAATCATTGTCAAACCAACAAGAAATCTCGATTAAAACCAAAAGTAGTTTAAAAAAAAAGATAAAAATTTATCTCAAATCCTTCACCAAACTCTTGAAGTTTCTTTTAATCTCTTCTCTCTTATAACGCTCTTAACTCTCACAATTAAACTAAAAACAAAAAGGAAAAAGTAAATTTGTGGTGTCTGAAAATCTCTCAAAAAGTTCCTCCACGAACTTCTTCAAGAACGTCTCAGGACTCTCCCTTTTCAAGCACACTTCTAAATATCTCAACTTCTTTCTTTTATAAATTTCCAAGAGGTGTCTTGAAACTCTTCAAAATGCATCTAAATTCGATGATTTTCCAAGGGATGCCTTCTTTCACAAGTCTTTTAATCATATTTTCATTTATAGTGGTCATAACCATCCTTTTTAGCCAATAGGTGCCTCAAATGTCCCTTCAAAATTCGGTAAAATTAATTAAACCGCCAAATAACTGCCTCTGGCGCTCAGGCGCCAAAATTATTTTGCACAGTTTTTACATATTTGCTCCAAATTTGATCATTTTTCATTTTTTTTAGCATTTTTCACCTTTTTACTTATACATGAAAGAAAAACACATAAATATCTTCTATTAAAGCGCAATATCTCAAAAACAGGTATAAAATTATGTCTAAAAATACTATATATGTTAGGTGTATCAGCTACTTAGTGCCAATTTCAGCCCGACGATCGCCTGCTTAGAAGCTTCATCGACATTTAATATGCACGTCCTATCGCTGGTAAGTCTTTCCTCATCTTGTTATTTTGCTTCCGAGAAATTAGCTAGGAAATCAGTGATCGCGCGCGCTTTGATAACTGTTTGAGGGACATTCTTGATGTTGTATTTGTTGAGTTCCACTGAGTGAGTACGGATTTTAATGGGTGATCTGTGACGACTCGGATTGGGTGCGTCTGAAAATAGGGTCGGAGCGTCCCAAAGGAAATAATTAATGCAAACGTTAGTTTTTCCATAATTTGATACCTGATTTTGGCGCTGCAGAGTACCCTGCTAGTGTAATACACCTAAAATTGTCTTCTTGTGTCTTCCCTGAACAACAACAAGCTGACAGCTTCTCGTCCCGAATCTGAGATATAGCGATAGCTCCTCGGTTTCGAACTCTGGAGTAGCGGTGGTAATGTAGCGAGACTTTTAGACTTTGGAATGCTGACTCGCAATCAACTGTCAATTCGAAGTGCTGATTTTTCCTAAGCACCTCGAAGAATGCCGCACATTTGTCGCCAGACTTTAAAATTAACCTGCTGAGTCCAGCTACTCGACTGACTAGTCTTTGGACTTCTCTAGTGTTTCGCGGGGATGACATATCCAGGATCACTTGGACCTTTTTCCAAATTTGCTTTTAAACTGTCAATAATCAACAAAAAGCGAAGGAATTTGTTGGTCGATGACCCGAAAGTTCATTTCGTTTAAGTGTTTCAAAGGTTTGTTTTAGATCTTCTATATGCTGTTCGACCGATTTACTTTTAACTAGGATATGATCCACATACACCTCAATGTTCTTTCATTTTTTGTTTTGGAAAGATTACATTCATAAGATACTGATAAGTCGCCCCAACATTTTTTAGCTCGAAGTGCATCACATCAAAACAAAAAATCTGTTGTGCAGTAATAAACAAAGTTTTCTCAGCATTAGCCGGTTGCAACTTTATTGGTGGTAGCCCGAGTAAGAGTCGAGGAAACTCATTACGGAGTAGCCGACCGCTGCGTCCACTAGTGTATCGATCCTTGGTAAGAGATAGGTGTTCTTCGGACAAACAGTGTTGAGGTTGGTGAAGTCGATACACATTCTCCATTTGACGCTGGGCTTTCGAACCATCACTACGTTGAGAACCAGGTAGGATATTGACTTCTGGGATGTCCGCCTTTTTTAGCTTTTGTACCCCCGCTGCTATTGGGTCAGCCAAGGTTCTTGCAGTCAATCAAAGCTTCTGCTGTACAGTCCAAGAGAGTGGGTTTATATTGAGCTGATGACATGCGACATAGATCAGAATCCGTTCATCTCCATTGTCGTCCAAGCGAAAGCGTCCCAATGCTTGCGGAGGGTCCGAATTAGCATGTCCCTGTGTCCTGCATCAAATTCTCACTAATTAGAAAAACCTTAGCAGTTTCTTCCTCGTCAGTCGCGGGCACGTGAAGGACGGTCTCACCGGTCTCGAGACGCCCATCCCTTTGATTATGTATGTCGAGCGACTCATGATCGACACTAGTGACCGTTTGAAGGTAGCAGCTCCTCGATTGTTCCAGGTTCTCCTAACAGTGATTATCTCCCCTCCTCCGGAGAATTTCCCAGCTACGTGGAGATCGAAGTAACTGCTAGATATCTATTCAACAATGGTCGACTGAAGATCGCGTTGTAAGTCGGTGGGGATTCCACCACCAAAAAGTCTTCTGTGCGGTGAACTGCTTCTCTCGTTTACCCCACGAGATGGTCAAAGCATTCACGCCCTAGGCTTTTTTTCTCTCGCCAGAGAAGCTTAATAGTAGACTGGCTGGTGTTGCCAACCGGTTGGTTTTTAGTCCTATTTTGTCAAACATTATTTTGAATATGATGTTCACTGAACTTCCAGTGTCGACCAGCAGTGAACTTCCAGTGTCGACCAGGATGCTACCCACCTGGTAGTTGCTTATAAGCATAGTGAAGAAGATCGCTTTGTTGTACCAGTTTCCCTTTGGTGATAGATCTGCATTTGTAACGATTAGGGGCCGAGTACGAGTATAAGAGGTGATGTAACATACCTCCCCCGATCTGTGACTCGTTATGCCAGACTGCTGAAATAATCCTCCGCCTACCCGAAGATAGCTGGAATGTTCCCCGCCATGTGGATCTCGTTTGCCCTGATGGGTTCATCTACGAGCTCCTCCGTAGGGTCCTTCCCCTGTCGCCTCATGAGTCCTCTGACGACAACGAACTCCTTCAGTATTCCGGCCTTGATGAACTCCACTAAATTCTTGAGATGGCGAACTCCTCCGTGTCATGCTCATGGTCCCACTGGTAGACACAATACTTGTTTGGATTCCGGAGGGCCGATGCAGTTTTCAACAGAGGGGCCTTCTTGAAATATTTCTTATTTTGAATGACCTAGACTAGCTCGGCCATCGACACATTCATGGGTGTCAAAACTTGCATCTGTTGTCGCTCATACTACTGGGAAAACCACTGGTCAGAATGGTACCTATGAACCTTATTGCCTCGGTTATTCCCTCGGTTATCTTGGGACCGAGGGTTAACACCCCACCGATCATCAGGGACTCGATTGCCCTTTGACTTTTTCCCGTTATTTAGTTCTTTCCTTTTCTATGATCGGTGCTCGGATGATTCCGGTTGGATTCTCGAGGAGTCCATAAGGTCTTCCTCAATAGCGACATAGTTGTTAGCTAGTTCCAAGACCTCGATGAAAAATCTCAGTTTGAGCAAGTTTAGAACCTGAATTGTTTGCTGCTGATTTCTTGCTTCAGAACAGTTTGGGCGATGAGAGGCTTCAGGTCTTTTGTCTCAGCATTTCCTTCTGGAAGCGAGTAATGTAAGCCTGCAAGCTTTCATTCTCCCCTTGCTTAGAAGAGTCACCTGAATTCATAGAAGGATGGAATGATCTCATCTAACAGGCTATTGAACAATCGAAGTACTGAATCCTTCAGCGTGGTCAGGAAAATACGACACTTCATCATGTCGTCGATTTGCAGGACTCGAACCGACAATTCGAATGAGGCCACATGGTTGGCCGAGTCACTCTTCTCCTTATAAGGATCTAATTGAGGAATCCTTAGATTCGCTAGGGGTATAGTTTCCAGGATCCAGTGAGAAAAGGCACTGCCTGTAGTCGGTCGAGCCAACGCTCCCCTTGATCCATCCTATGCCTGACCATCGAAGGTTCAGCATGTGGAGAGTCCCCTTGCTCTTTGGTCGGTCGGTCGCTAGCCTTACCGTTGAGTTCTGGTGGGTTCTCGAGAGGAGCTCTCTGGGAGCGAGTTCCTTGAGACTCTCCCTGCAGCAGTGGCGGTTGAACATTCCTCTGAGTCATGGCTACCCCGAGGGCCTCAGTTTGGTCCATGATCCGCGCTTGTAATGCCTGGATCTTCTCGTGGATGTCTTGATGCCTTGTCTCTCTATTGAATTCCATGAGTGTTATGTCTCTCTGTGAGGTTTTTCCTTCGTAATTTGCTCCGCTTCTCATCTGGGGCATGTCCACGCTCAACGCACCATCTTTTAGGATGTTGAATCATAAATTATTTTTTGAACGTACACGCCTCGAGAGTTGGAGCCGAGAGAAAGAGAGGGAGAGAGAGGAGTAGATAATTCGGGGAGAAGTCCTTTATTCATCTTTTGACCTCTCATTTATTGGGGCCTATTTGTATAATTATGGAAAAGAGGGAATTGTTATGGCAACCGCCCTAAATACAATTGATGTGCTGATTTATTATTAGATTCGTATTACAATTTGAGTGGAGTGCAATGACTATAAATTGATAGATGTTTTGACTTTAGTCGACTGTGGCGGCCAGTCGCATGAAGGTTGCTCCCATTGGTCGGTCGATTAATTTTAGCTGAACCAACAAGATGTTCATGTAGCTGGGATCGTAAGCAAGGTCTGCTGACTGGATCCGTCAACTTCGTGTGTCGGTCAATTTGACCGAGTGGTCGGTCGTCAGATGGGACAATTTTGATTGTGCTCTTTGATTCAATACTTTGATTGTTCGATCGTACTCTTCAGTCGTTCAATCCCTTTAAGATTCGTGTTGGCGGTTTTGGTGCATACAAGAATGATCTCAACTCATGGGAAAAATCTGTGTCCTCTTCAAATAAGGCAATTTTATATTCAAGAGAAGGTTTCATATATTAATACTTATCAGTAAAAATGTTTAAGTATAATATAAGAAATAAAATTTTATTTGCATCAATAGAGTCCTAACAATATTTCAACAAGTAAAATAAAAACATTAAATTATTGAACCGAATTGAAAGAAACCAACTACATACACAATAATTTACCCAAAATCAAATATGTTTGAAAAAGAGCTCTAACTCAAATGCAGAATTGTTTAATAATTATTTTTGTAAGTTCAATTCTTGTAACAATAGTCTACTTAGCAGCTTGATAAAATATGCTTAGAGAAAGATTAACTACTAATAAATTATATTTGCTAACTTAGTAGGTAATTTTTATTTATTAAAATATAAACAAGGTAATAGTTATGCAAAATGAATGGTAAAGTGGCATATTTGCAAAGGAAATCAGTAATACATGCATTGTGATAATATAATAAAAAATAATCGGCTGCATGATTTTATTTTCTCCATTACGTTCTATTGGGTGTCATATTTTCATTTAATTGTAATAAATTAAGATCATTTTTTATACAATATGTCCAAGTCTTTCTAGGTCTACATCTGCCTTTCTTAACATAAGTCAAATTTAAATCATCTACTCTCCTAATCAGATCATCAGTTGGTTGACGCTTAATGTGATCAAACCATCTAAGATAACTCTCTCTAATTTTGTCATTCACTAGAGCTAAACCAACCTTATCACGAAAATATTCATTTCACATTTTGTCTGTAAGTGTAAAGCCACTCATCCACTTAATCATACTCATCTCAATAATACATAACTTAGTTTTATGCTTCTCTTCTATAGGCCAACATTCAACCTCAAAAAGCATTGCTGGTTTCACCATCTTCTTATAAAATTTTCCTTTCAGTCTAAGAAATACTTTTCTATCACACAATCGGCTCGAAGCATTCTTCCACTTCAACCAACCAACTTGAATTCTACTAATAACGTGCCCATCTATATCACCATTACTTTGAACAATAACCCGAGATATCTAAAGCGTTCACACCTTTTAATAATTCGATCACCCATAGTTACAACTCTGTCACTAGAGTTACTACTACTAAAATTACATTCCATGTATTCAGTTTTATTTCTACTCAAACGATCTTTAGACTCCAATGTAGACCTCCATAATTCAAGTTTTTCTTAGCTTTTCTCTCTCGTCTTATCCATGATAAGGATATCATCAGCGAAAAGCATACGCCAATGTAGGAGCATCCATAACTAAAGCAAAAAGATATGTATTCAGCTTTAGTTCTACTCAAACGATCTTTAGACTCCAATGTAGAACTCCATAATTCAAGTTTTTCTTAGCTTTTCTACGATAAGGATATCATCAGCGAAAAACATACACCAATGTAAGAGCATCCATAGCTAAAGCAAAAAGATATGGGCGTAAAGCCGATCCCTAATGTAATCCAACTGAAATAAGAAAATATTTGGTCAATCCTCCTTCTGTTCGAACACAAGTAATTGTTCTAGTATACATTTTATTAATGACTTGAATATAAGTCATACCAGCACCTTTCTTCTCAATAACCCTCCAAAGGATTTCTCTTGGAACCTTATTGAAGTCCATATCTTTTCTCCTAATCAATAAAAATCATATGTAGATCCTTTTTATTCTCTTTGAACTTCTCCTTCAAACCTTTAAATAAATGTATAACTTCCATAATCGACCCGCCTGACATAAATCCAAATTGATTATGAGAAATCTTTATAATATGTCCTAACCTATGCTCAATTACCCTCTCCCATTACTTTAAAGTATGACACATCAACTTAATTCCTCTATAATTTGCACTCTTGTGCATCCCATTTATTCTTAAAAATGGGTGCCAAAATACTCTTCTTCTACTCCTTAGGCATCTTTTTAGTTTTTAAAATAATATTAAAGAGTTTAGTAAGCCAAGAAACTCCCAAATTTCCTATATAGTTTCTCACTTCAATTGTGATATCATTAGGTTCTACAGATTTTCCACATTTGGTTTTCTTTAAAGCCTCATCAACTTTTTTTAACTAATGCAACGGTAAAAATAAAACATTTTATTATTTTTAATGGTATTAAGATCACCAAGGTCGATCGTATTTTTAGAAACTTTATTAAAAAATCTTATCAAAATAACTCACCTATCTATGTTCAATATCTTTTTCTAAGAAAAACACTTTTTGATTTTCATCTTTAATACACTTTACTTAAGTTTAATCTGTACTTTTGTTTTCTCTTTGTTTGGCTAGTTTATACATATACTTTTAAGCATCTTTAGTATCTAATCTATTATAAAAGTCACTAAAAGTAGAGCTTTTAGCGTCACAGATTATTCTTTTAGACTCCCTACGGATCATTTTATATTTTTCCCAGTTCTCTAAGCTTTTAAAATTAAACTTTTATTTGTGAATAACTTCTTATATTTTATCTTTTTTTTGCACATTATTATCTATCACCAATTATTTTTATTTATAAAAACTTTTTTTTTATTCTCCAAGTACATATTGTCATTTATTTAATAGTGTTTGTTACTTTATCCCACATAAAAGTTGCTTCTTGGTGAACATCCTGAATCTTGAAATCATGAACTTTACTTATAAAAATAATTTTTGTCTTTTAAGTGCCTCCATTTAATTCTACGACAGTGATTCCTAGTATCCTTCATTTTACTATTCTTTATCTTAAAATCTAAAACTAATATTTCGATGTTGAGTACTAAAATCCTCACTTGGAATGACCTTACAATCTTTATATTCTCGTCGATCTCTTTTTCTCATGAGAAACTAATTAATTTATATTTTATTAGATCCATTCTTATAAGTAATAATATGTTTATCTCTTTTCTTAAATAAAGTATTAGCAATAACAAAATCATATGCTAAAGCAAAATCTAATATGACTCTACCTTCTTCATTAATTACTCCAAAACCATAGCCACCATTAATATTTCTAAAAACTTCTAACACTTTACCGACATATTCATTTAAATCTCCTCCAATAAAAATTCTTTCTTCAAAAGGTATCATTTGTGTTAAGTCTTCTAGGTCATTCCATAATGTATCTTTAGAACCTATATCTAAATCTGCTTGAGGAGCATAAACACTTATAATATTAAAAATCTTAGTATCAACAATAATTTTAAGGGCTATAATTTTATCTTTAATTCTATTAATTTTTACAACATTATCTAACAAACTCTTATCTATAATTACATCTACACAATTTTTAGTGCGACTCTTACCTGAGTACCAAAGTTTAAAATCTAAGTTATCATTCTCATTTGCCTTTTCTTTAACTCATTTAGTTTCTTGAATACGTAAGATATTTATCTTTCTAAAAATCATAATATCAATTAATTTCACTAATTTACCTTTGAAAGTACCTATATTTTAACATTTTTTTTCTAATATTAGTTTCATGGATCAACTTCTTTACCCGCATCTGTCTATAATGTTGGAACCCTCACTTATTTGACACTACACCGGGGCTCCGACTCTTGCATATTTTATAGTGTATTCAGGTCATACAACACATCGTTTCCAGGAGACGCCCTAACATTTACACAGTGATCAAAATGATTCATGTCATGATTTTTCGACAAATTTTATACTTGTTGTTAACTGCCTTTCACATCACTCCACTTTCCACATCCGGGGCTTCGGACCCGGCAATGTCAGTGGAATAGTAAAATATAAATTGACATTAATGGTAAAAATGTCAATAGCTGATATGATTTATAGTGTACATTTTCATAGTTATCTAGATGAACAATATGTACTAATGGATATATTATAGGTTTGCTAAGATACTCTTAAATCGAGAAGATTATCACAAATATTTGAAAATTCGATGATTTCTTAAATGAGATATTATTCTATGGTTGCATTGTCTCTGGGTTAAAGTTGATGAGGACTAGTGGTTGCAATGAAGAAAAAAGTTTGGTGATGCTCTAGCCCCATGTATCCATAAATGGCAGGTAAAGATGACGAGGTGCATGGGAGTTGGACTTTTGTGTCTGTTCACGTAAGGAGTTCAAGTTGAGGGCATCAGTGGGTTCAACCATTGAGAGTGGCATCGTTCTGAGTTCAATTCATTATATTTTACCCAACTAAAAGAATTTGGTCTCTAAATTTATTCCATAATGTTATAACAGTTATAAGTATTTAATGATTATCTCTTCTTATATACCTCCATTATCTTTTCATTCTAATTGTTTCTTTCTACGTACCTTGACAATTGGAATAGATTGACATTAAGTTGTGAAAACTTACAATCCAAAATATGCTTGGATACCTTTTTCATAACTTAAATCACTTGATTATGAGAATCATCATGAATAAAGTGTCTTTAAAAAATATGTAAATGCATTTTTGCTATAAAAAACCTAGTATGGTGTCATGTTGATACTAGCCTGAGAATAATTATTGTAAGCGAAATGCATGAGTGAAATATAGCATCTCAGGCAACCTCAAAATTTAAGAGTACAAAATCTCAATTTTTCTTCTAAGCTTTGAATAATACAATATGATTAATCCTCTGCAAGAATAAGAAATGCCGTAAGAAGTTTGATTTTATTTGCATTCTCTTCCACACATCTCATTTTGATTGGATACAATGATAATTGTTATTTCCTGCTGTTGAATAATATTATTCATGTAGATGTTTTCCAGCTTTTTCTTGGAATTTGATGGGTTGAAAATGAGCGTTTTGCTAAGTGTGTCAATCACTACTCATTCAACATAACTTCATTTGGATTTTGGTCAGCTAACAACAAAATTCATTGCAATCTCCTCACTTCCATTTGAGAATGGGAGGAAGCTACAATATAGCACCAGTTTTTTTATATCTAGCCTTAATCATCCGAGAGATCAAACATTTGGCTATGAAATCTGTAATATCATTTTTCATATTAGATCATAAAAGTTTTGAAAGATCTTGATACATTCTCGTACTCCTTGTATAAATCTGATATGGTGTAGTGTGCACTTTTCATAGTTTCTCCTATTAAAGTAATTCTTGATTTGGAATATATTACAACAACAACAACAACAACAACAACAAAGCCTTAATCCCACTACGTGGGGTCGGCTACATGAATCCTTTTTCTCCATTGCGTCCTATTTAGTGTCATATTTTCATTTAGTTCTAATAAATTAAGATCATTTTTAATACAATAAGCCCAAATCTTCCTAGGTCTACCTCTGCCTTTCTTAACACAAGTCGAATCTAAAACATCTACTCTCCTAATCGGATCATCTAATGGTCGACGTTTAATATGACCAAACCATCTAAGAAGACTTTCTCTAATTATGTCTGTCACAGGAGCTACACCAACCCTATCACGAATATATTCATTCCGCTTTTTGTCTCTAAGTGTAAAGCCACTCATCCACCTAATCATTCTCATCTCGGCAACACTTAACTTATTATTATGCTTCTCTTTTAAAGGCCAACATTCAGCGTCATAGAGCATTGCAGGTCTCACCACCGTCTTCTAAAATTTTACTTTCAGTCTTAGCGGTACTTTTCTATCACACAAAAGGCCCAAAACATTCCTCCACTTTAACCAACCAACTTGAATTCTACTATTAACAACCCCATCTATATCACCATCACTTTGCATAACAGACCCAAGATATCTAAATCGTTCACACCTTCTAATAATTTGATCACCCAAAGTCACACTTCTGTCACTAGAGCTAATTAATAAAAATATTTACAACAACAACAACAACAACAACAAAGCCTTAATCCCACTACGTGTGGTCGGCTACATGAATCCTTTTTTCTCCATTGCGTCCTATTTAGTGTCATATTTTCATTTAGTTCTAATAAATTAAGATTATTTTTAATACAATAAGCCCAAGTCTTCCTAGGTCTACCTCTGCCTTTCTTAACACAAGTCGAATCTAAAACATCTACTCTCCTAATCGGATCATCTAATTTCATGCACTTGTTTGATTTGGAATATATTAACTTTCTATAAATTTTAATGCACTTGTTTGATTAATAATGAATTCAATTTTCATTTCTTTTAATTTTTAAGTTGCGTCAAATTAGTCTCTTCCATCTGATTTGTATTAGTCCATTTTTAAATTGTTGGCTGAATTTTTATGGGGCTATGATGGATTTGTTTTTGAGTGTTAATATCTCAAAGATAAAGTCACTCTATCTTGAGTATCAATTATCGCATCTGAGTGACCATTTAAACTATATAAATTGAAGATTTTATGCTCAAAGTATTTGGAACCACGTTAGTATTTCTTGGATGGTACTAAGTCAATAAGTCAGTCTTTCATTAAATCAAGTTCAATTCCTTTTCATTTAAAAGAGTTTTTAGGCTCTTATAATTAGTGAAAATCTTATAGTGAAGATAATGACTTAAGACCTTACATGCAAAATTAACTGCGACTAGTTCAAAGTCATAGGTAGAATAGTTCTTTTCATGCATCTTGTGCTGCTAGAGGTCTATTAAGTTACAAGTCTGCAATGCTGCCTATAGAACATATCCTACACTCATACGAAGCATCACTATACAGTTGAAATCTTTTAGTACTTAAAAGAATGATGACAATAAATACTACTACAAAGTAATTCTTGAGCTTATGGAAATGTTATTCATAAGAAATCAAACCACAAAACTTACGAACTTTGAATAAATTTAATTTAAAGTTTAATAATACTAAAAAAAATTTTCAACAAATCTCACAAAATAATCAAATAGATAAAAAAAAGTTATGAATCTTTGTGATGGCGATCGGTCTTGGCCAATTCATCAATCAAGGCTAAACCAAGAATTTAACTTGATGACATAATAAGCATTAAAATTATTTTAATGTTATTTAAATAATATAATAAAACATAATAATGTCATTTAATGTATAATGTTTTTAATCAGGACACTTCAAAATATATAGTATTTTGAATATGATTCTAAATTAAAATTTTTGTATCATATTATTTTGTTTTTTTAACTATGTTTTATATATATTTACGCACTCTTGCAAAAGTATATGGAGCACTATCACTGAATTGGAATGTCAAAGACAATCAAAATTATAGGAAATTCCACTAACCTCTCTCTTATTTTTGTAAGATACTCAAATTCAAATAGTTTGGGAGGTTAGAAATTATGGTATATTGATTTAATCTGTTTTGTAGTCTAAACCTTTTATTTCTAGCCATTAGATCAAAACAAAAAATCATAAATTGATTGATATGAGAGCTGGGCATCATGAAGAACTCGATCAGTTCAGTTGGTCTCTAATTCAACTTCTTGTTCTGACCTGTTCTGTTTGAAATTAGTTTTGGGACTTGAACAAACTAGTGAGAGGACTAGTACATATTTTAGCTAGTCGAACCGATTGTGTGGTTCAATTTTTAAAACCATATTTTCTCTTATAAACACACACACACACACACACACACACACACACACACACGTGATGATCATTCTTTTTTTGTTTTCATTTTAAAATTTTTTGCATTGTGATTTATTGGATAGATTTATTTTGGAACCATTTAACCTTTTATCACCTAATCTCTAATCTGACAAGCCAAAGTGTACCAGAGAAATACTTTCCATCATTAGCATAGTTTAGAGTTAGCAATTGAGTATGGTAACGATAATTCAAATTCGCATGGGGCAAAAGTTTGTGTGCTTCATAGAGTTCTTACGCATGACTTGGTTATAGTTTCTGTTCATAGGATTACAGGATGACATTGATATCTTAATTTTGAGCTATTTTTATTTTTTTTCTCATAGTGTCCAAATTGACTTAGGGCCCTTCAGAAGTTCCGCAGAAGCTCTGAATGTTGCTGCCTTGTACCAGCCTGAAGAGAACCTTGATGTTAGTGGTGATTTTGGAGATTTATTCACTAGTTAGGAAGTGTTTTATAGTGTCATTCTTGTCTTGTTAATTAGATTAATACTGAGTAATATTTTCTGAGCTAGCATTAACCTCTTCAACGTATTCATCAATATTATTACAGTTTCTGATTTAACTCGTAGTTCGGACTGAGTTTGCAACTGATGTGCTGTTTCATTCATGAGAAAACTTGTTGTCTTCTGCATCTTTCAGAGGTTCTTCCTTGGTGGGAGGCTCGTTTTCGGTCCAGA
Organism: Phalaenopsis aphrodite; assembly: GCA_003013225.1. Lineage (NCBI taxonomy): Eukaryota > Viridiplantae > Streptophyta > Magnoliopsida > Asparagales > Orchidaceae > Phalaenopsis > Phalaenopsis aphrodite. The sequence continues at coordinate 531,254 of NEWO01000157.1, read as the reverse complement.
TGTGAGATCACTATTTTTCACCGTAGGCCTGATAGCAATTCCAGTGATCCTGTTTGCAGTGTTTGTTTCAGCCCAGCTTGCAGAAGAAATTCATTCTCAGATTGGCTATCTGATCTTATCTATATCTGTGATCTTTGCAGCATATGTAAGTTAACATTTTTTTCTTGGTGCTTCGTTTTACTTTCCATCTCCATCCAAATTCCACTTTTTGATACTAACTGGGTTCTTGCAAATCCTGTTTTTTAAACTAATGCTTTTGGGCAGTTATTCTTATTTTTAGTTTGCTAAATATACTTATCAAAGTTCCAATGGTTAGAAGTTGGTGATTTGTCAGAAGTTACCTTGACAGCATTGTCTTTCATTTTTATTTGAGTGAAGGATTTCTTGTTGTTGAAATTAAACAATGCGATGTGCACAAGCCAAACATGACAATTGCTTTGATGCTGTTTTTAAAATAAATTCAGAAAGCTTCTTTAAATAAGTAGTTCTTTTTCCTTTTTTTATTTTACTTTTAGATGCTTGCATAGTATTAGAACCATTCAATATGTTTTCCTTGTTGTATATAGTCGCTTGAAAGATTCTATTCTGAGTTTTGTGTCAATTTATATGGTGATACCTTTTTAACTCTTCTGTTTGCAAGAGCTTCTTTGATGTTGAAGGAGGGCGTCTTAGAGAAGACTTGGGATTAGACCTCGTGATTTTGCAGGACGATCCAGGTTGCATGGTGTGGGAGACTTGGGTTGTTTACTGGGGTGGATCGAGGAGAAAAATCAAGTTATTGGCCAACAACAAGATTTGGATCAAAACCTGAAATACCATATCTGAATTTTGAGCCTAGGAATAGATAAATATATGACTCTATGGGTTGAAAGCACTTGGATATTTGAGAGTGGTCCGCCTAATTACTCTCTTGAATGTTTAAAGGATTATTGAGTTCTTTTGATTTTTTTTAAAGATTTTAGAATAAAACTGTATCATACAAGAACTTAACTTGGACAATAGCCCAAAATGAATTGTTTTTACTTTGAAAAATGATTTTAGAGCCTATACAAATTAGGGAAAACTCCTATAAGTGGTAGGGGAATATTGCTAGGTTAGATGTGGAGTTGTCCCTGAATTTTTAGAGCCCTTTGATGGGGCCAAAACCTTGTGAAATAATACTAGGTCTTGTGTGGGGCAAGCCTTGTGAAATAATACTAAGTTCTGTGTAGGGCAGTCCCTAGCAGTCAGTACTTCAATTATTAGCGATTGAATTTTGGTTCTCTTCTCTCCGTAGTCATCATCAGAATGTGGTGTATCATCATTGACCTCCTCAGTAATTTCATCCTCCAGATGATGATTACCATTCAAAAGGATTATTTGGGTTATGCAGTGGTGTTGTGTATGCCCTTTTTCATAGTATTTTATATAAGCAACATTTCTATTATTTTTATAGGTGGATTCAAGGAAAATTTTAGTTCTGGGGACACTAATTGTTGGAGGGTTTGGTTTAACAGTAGACTTTTGTGTAGATTGGGGAGTAAATCCTATTGTAGTTCTAGCCACTGAATTCTCAAAGGCATTTAAGTATTCAATGACAAGCATATTCCCTTGTCTAAGAGTCTTTAACAGCCCATGAAATTTTTTTGTTCTAATATTTAGGATAATATTTAAATTTTAGCATCTTCTGCTTAAGTGGGGATATATTTTCATAATTTGTCTTCTTTTGCCAAAAAATTGCACTAATAGATTTGTGTATGGTCCACGAATATTATTTCGATAAAGCCATTCTTTGATAATCGTCCATTTGCTGCCAATCAAAAAAATTATCCATTTTGGCTAATTTGGTCAAGGAATTTGTGGTTGTCATTGGATCCCATCAAAAGTGGGTGTCTTCACTTTGATTTTTATAGTAGAGTTAATAACATTTATCAGCATTTCTAGCTTGACTCTCCCTCCTAAAATGATTCATATTCTCTTGTTTATGCCTAACATATGAGAGATGGATTTGGTGTGTGTGCTATAGTTGATGTTTGTAGCCTAATAATTGGTTAGGCTGGCTCATTATAGCTTCAAATAGGGTTCATGTTTTATTGTTATTCTCTTCCGGATATTGTTGGGTTTGCTCTAGCCTTTCATCATTAGTATTTGTCCTAACATTTAGGTCTTCAAATATTTAGGCTAAACCCTCAAAACTACTCTATTTGAGCTGACTTTAGTTGCATCTTGTGTTAGTGAAGTCGGAGTGTACAAATAATGCAGTCATGCAACTAATTAAAGTAAAATGGGTGTAAAGGTTAGTGCTTGTTGTTGTGAGATAATTAAATGAGATGACGTGAGATGAATCATGAAAATCATACAAAAATGAGCTTACACATTAAAATAAAATCGTTTGTAGGCCTTGTCCAGGAGAAGAGCCTGAAAATGTGAGGTCTCCCAAGTGAGGGCATGGTATCGGTCGGTCACTTGAAGCATATACCTCCTGTCCATCTACTGCAACATCTTCTAAAAGGCAGGGGACCGGAACATCTCTACCAGGTTCGACGGGTAATCCCCATTTAGGGGAGTACTGGGAAACCACCCCGTCTCCCTGTGAATCAGCGCATAATTGGGAGTGAATCCTATTGTAGTTCTAGCCACTGAATCCTCAAAGGCATTTAAGTATTCAATGACAAGCATATTCCCTTATCTAAGAGTCTTTAACAGCCCGTGAAGTATTTTTGTTATCATATGTAGGATAATATTTAAATTTTAGCATTTTCTGCCTAAGTGGGAATACATCTTCATAGTTTGTCTTCTTTTGCCAAAAAAATTGCACTAATAGATTTGTGTATGGTCCACGAATATTATTTCGGTAAAGTCATTCTTTGATAATCGTCCATTTGCCGCCAATCAAAAAAATTATCCATTTTGGCTAATTTGGTCAAGGAATTTGTGATTATCATTGGATCCCATCAAAACTGGGTGCCTTCACTTTGATTTTTATAGTAGAGTTAATAACATTTATCACGATTTCTAGCTTGACTCTCCCTCCTAAAATGATTCATTTACTCTTGTTTATGCCTAACATATGAGAGATGGATTTGGTGTGTGCTATAGGTGATGTTTGTAGCCTAATAATTGGTTAGGCTAGCTCATTTAGCTTCAAATAGGGTTCATGTTTTATTGTTATTCTCTTCCGGATATTGTTGAGTTTGCTCTAGCCTTTCATCATGAGTATTTGTCCTAACATTTTGGCCTTCAAGTATTTTGGCTAAACCTTCAAAACTACTCTATTTGAGCTGACTTTAGTTGCATCTTGCGTTAGTGAAGTTGGAGTGTACAAATAATGCATTCATGCAACTAATTAAAGTAAAATGGGTGTAAAGATTAACACTTGTTGTTGTGAGATGATTAAATGAGATGACGTGTTATGAATTATGAAAATCATACAAAAATGAGCTTACACATTAAAGTAAAATCATTTATAGGCCCTGTCCAGGAGAAAAGCCTGAAAATGCGAGGTCTCCCAAGCGAGGGCATGGTATCGGTCAGTGTCCTGAAGCATATACCTCCTGTCCATCGACTGCAACATCTTCTCAAAGGCAGGGGACCAGAACATATCTACCAGGGTTGACGGATAATCCCCATTTAGGGGAGTACTGTGGAACCACCCCGTCTCCCTGTTAATCAGCGCATAATGGGGAGTCAATCCTATTGTAGTTCTAGCCACTGAATCCTCAAAGGCATTTAAGTATTCAATGACAAGCATATTCCCTTATCTAAAAGTCTTTAACAACCTATGAAGTTTTTTATTCTGATATCTAGAATAATATTTAAATTTTAGCATCTTCTGCCTAAGTGGGGATACATCTTCATAATTTGTCTTCTTTTGCCAAAAAATTGTACTAATAGATTTGTGTATGGTTCACGAATATTATTTCGGTAAAACCATTCTTTGATAATCATCCATTTGCCGCCAATCAAAAAAATTAACCATTTTGGCTAATTTGGTCAACGAATTTGTGGTTGTCATTGGATCCCATCAAAAGTTTAGCAGTTTTAAAAAACGTGTTATGTCATTTCTAAGTTTAGCAGTTTTGGATGGAGGGAAATATTTGGATAGAAATTTCTGTGAAAGTTCTCCCCAAGTTCTAATAGATCCTGGTGCTAACAAATTTAACCACATCTTAGCCTTATCCCTCAGTGAAAAAGGAAAAAGTCTAAGTCGAATAGCATCGTTTGAAACTCTGTCATATTTAAAAGTAACACATAGTTCTAAAAAACTAGCGAGGTGTAAATTAGGATCTTCATTTGGTGTACATCCGAATTGATTGTTTTGTACCATTTGGATAATAACAAGGTTAAACTCAAATGAATTAACAACTACATCAGGATTTTTGATAGATAAGCGAATTTTATCTGCTGTAGGATTTGCATAATCTCGTAGGGGTCTAGGTTGGTGTTCATTCTCTATTCCTTGATTGTTCATGTTGTTTTCCATTGTATCAGAATTTATAGGTTCTTTTCTTAATCTTCTAATTTTTCTAACAGTGCGTTCTAATTCCGAATCATAGGGTATAAGATTTTCAGGTCCAAATTTACGCATACAATTAAATCAGTACACAATAAAACAATTAACTAAATATGAAAATAAGTTGCAATTCAAGTAAAAATTTTCTAATAATCCTAATTTGTCTGTTACTCTAATTGTGATTCTTTTTTACTCCCCGCCAACGGCGTCAAAAAACTTGATAGCGACTTTATATATGCTTAAAAATATAAGTATTTAATACTGCTGCTAAAAGATTTAATTCCTCAGCAACTGCACCAAAACTTAATAACAGTTATAGATTCGATAAAGATAGATGTATAAAATATTCAATAATTTTAAAGTCACACTTATCAATGCAAGTATACGTATCGCTCAAGTAATATAGGGCTCTAATGGAGTCCTAATTATTGATCCCACTGAGAGTAATATTAGAACTACAAACTAAGATTTTAGAAAAGCAATACGTAATCGCAACAATAGAATTCAATTTGCTTATCTGTCACTAATAAACAATTGAAATAAATATGTAATTTTAATAACTCTTAAATAACTAATTATACAATGAGGTTTTTAATGTGATATTCAATATATAATAAATCATCATTCTCCTTGTCAAGAAATTATAGTGAATGGATAAAGTGAATTAGTTCAATTTATATTGTGTCAAATAGGAGCATACCTATTCTTTACTCTTTGTTCCAGGCATAAAGAACATTGACTAATTCTACGCTTGTTTACTGAATATGCGGCTAGACTGAGAGGATACCAGCTCTTACTTCGGAGCTCCCACGTTCCCCTCACCTGATGGCTAACATCTACATTTCAGCACCCAAACGATATGACCGAATTGGAGATTTTAGTCTGTCACTCTAAAATCTCCAATTCTACGCCCGATAATTTTATTTTCCTATTTATTTGCACCCAACTTTCAAGGGCTTTGACCTCCCTGAATCTTGGATGCAATCTTCACTTTAGTTAAAAAACTCAACATATTTTAACAAATCAATTGGCCATATTGAAAGTAAATTAAGATCGAAGTGAAAAGATCATCACAATTTATTTAACATTTTCATGGCTTCACTCATTCAAATCACCATTTCACAAATCTCAAGACAAGGAGAAAGACAGAGAAAACTAATCAGATCTCATGGGGAAAACACAACAAAACTCAGAATTCATATATAAAATCAAAGTCATACAAACTACAACAACAAATAAACTTATCTCTAATTTCTCCCCAAAAAAACTCCTCGAAGTTCCTCTGAATCTCTTCCTTTCTTTACAACACACAGAATTCCTCTTCGAAGCGGCAATGAGAAAGAAATCTCTCACTTTCCCTCCACTCTTACAATCTCTCGAAAAATTCCTCACAATTTAGACTCTCTAGCAAACACTAATGAAACCTCTCCAACCTCCAGGACCTTTCTAACATCCAGGACCTCTAGGCTCTCTCCAATTTTTGGCCAAAATCTTCTTTTAAAGTTGTGGATGAGTTTTCCCAAGAGTTGCCTAAGCACCCCTCCAAAATTCGTCCTCATCCAATGCTTTGTTGGACATAACCGCCGAGCTCGCCATCGGCGGGCCTTCTAGGTGAATTAATTCTGGAGTCTCGGGAAAAGTCTGCCGTCGGCGCCGTTGGGCTCGCCGTCGGCGCCTTAGTTCAAATCTTCACATTTTGGTCATTTTCGCTCCAAATTCGCTCCTTTTTGCCTCTTTTTGCTCCAATGACCCTAATTCATCATTCCTACAACAAAACATTAAAAATACCTTTCTTTAAAGTGCAATATCATAAAAAACAATGTAAAATAGGTATGAAAATCTCAACATATTTTCCTTTGCTCACTTGGCAGCCAAAACTATAGAATTTGCCTTCTAATTCACGTGTTTAGCTGAGTTTCTAGCCATCCAAATAAACCAACAAATGTTATAAGGAATAAAATTAAAGAGATTTTTTTTGCTTCTTACTCCAATGAGCTAAGCATTCATCCATATTCCCATAACCAGAACCAGCCTATCATACCAAAAATATTGGATATATTGTTCCACATAGATGTCGTAAATGTGCAGTTGCAAAATAGATGATTAGCATTTCCTCCTCCTTTCTACATAAACAACATTGTGAAAGAATAATAAACTTTTTAATTTAAGAATATCATTAACAGGCGGCAGCTGGGAGTATAATCTCCACAAAAAGAAAGATGTTGAAGGACTTAGAAACTTATGCCAAATAGTTTCCCCACAAGCAACAAATCTCTAGGAAAACATATTATAGTAAATGTATTTAGTTAGATAAATAGTCCTATTGGAGTTGAGGATAATCTCAGCTTTCCTTGTAGCATCTATGGGGATTTTGGAAATGACCAAGGCACAGATGTCCCCAATAGTCCCCTTCAGTAGAGCCAAGTTCCCTTAATTGTCACACCACCAATTAACCACTATTTTATCTCCTTTGTTTTCCCTGTTAATATGTGAAAAATCCTTCAAGCACCAAATATCCTGTCAAAAGGATATTTGTCCATTTTAAAGATCCCAATAGATTAACTCTTCAGCCTCATTTTTAAGTTCCACCATGGCCTTCCAAATTTTAGAATCTCCCACATTATATATGGCAGATTTCAATCCCGAACTGCACGGGTCAACCGCCCTGAAAAAGCATTGTATAGGAGCAATAACATACTTACCAATAGTGTTCCAACAGCTTTTATAAAACTTAGTCGTAAAACCATCAGGGCCAACAGTCTTCTTATCCCTGGTCTTATTCAGAGCGTCTAGTATTTCCTCCTCATTCAGAATTTTAGTTAAGTTTGAGTTTAATGCCCCATTCATTTCCTTCTACCCAGCTATAAACTTCATATTGAATGGCAGACAATTCCCGCCACCATTGAAAAGCTTAGAGAAGAAATTGGCAGCATTTTCACCAATTTCCTCCTTATCAGAGATCCATTCCCCGTTTTCATTTTTTATTTTAAGAATAGTGTTAAACACCTTTTACTTTTAATACACGCATGAAAGTATTTAGAGTTTCTATCACCTTCCATGAAATGAACCTCCCCAGCTTTCTGTTTAAGGTAATCCTCCTCTCACTTAGCAGCCTGCATTAGGCTTTGTTGTGCAGATACCAATTCAGAATCATGGTTATCACCTTCTAGCACCACTTCTTCTAACCTTTGCACTTCGGCTTCCGCCTCCTTTACCTTGTCACGCACATTCCCAAACTCCTACCGATTCCATTTAGTTAATGCTTTAGCAAAATTTATATGCAACGTCCACAATTTATACCAAGGGTTACCAACTGGCTCAATCTGCCAGTTCTTCATAACACATTCCTGAAAACCCGGATGATTCAACCAGGAGCTAAAGAATTTAAAAGGTTGCTTTCTAGGTTTAGGAAGAATGGATATAATCAGTAATAGAGGGCAGTGATCAAAACAGACCCTAGCCAAATGTTGCACCTTTGATACCTGAAAAAAGTTTAACCAAATGTGATTAACAAGGATTCTATCTAATCTTTCACAAACTTTCTCCTGTCTCCATTTGAATCTAGGCCCAGTAAAATCTAAATCATACAAACCAGCCTCCATAATGGTATTGAAATTTCCACTAAGTAACCAATTATCCTTCAAATTCTGACTTAAGTCTAGTAGTTGTTTCCGAAGTTCCAACCTAGCAGAGTAAACAGTGTTGGCATACACAAATGTAGCAAAGTTGTTAAATTTTTCCTTCCTCACATACACATGTAAGAATTGTTGCTCATTCTTAACCACCACCACATCCAGGTACCTTCTATGGAAAAACCAAAGTTTGTTTGAGACATTAGTGATGCATATAAAGTTTCTGCAAAGAATACCAAGCTTTTCCTCATCAAAATTCACCAAAGGCTCTAAAATAACAAAACACCAAATTTTATTGACCCTCATTAGATGTTTTAATCTATTAAGGGAATTAGGATCAACAATTCCCCTAATATTTCATATAAACATGTTAATCATAAGAATAAGCTTGAACTCTCCTAGAAGACCTAGGGAGGTGGGCTTTTCTGTTTCCATCAAAATAGTAGTGAAGGTCCTGATCAATTATGTTTTAGCTTCCAAGTGTTTTAAGTTCTTGATTACCCTTTTTTTCTTCATGCTTTTCTGTATATGCCATTCACCTTCCAAATCCTGTCTAGCTGTAGCAAGTGCCTCCTCCATAGGAGTGCATGCAGTTTCTCCACCAAGTAGGGATAGAGTCTCAGGCACCCCCTCTTCTAACTCAACTCTACCCTCCTTTGTTAAATTCAACTCAACAGAAGGTATAACTTCCTCCACTGGCCTCAATTCAACTCTTTCTAAGTGATTGGCCAGATTATCTCCTCTAGTGGTAGTTATCACATTCTCCACTAAATGATTCAAGTCCTTCTCTTTTAGTTTCCCAAAAGATGGCCAAACATACGACAATGGGAACAATAATGAGGGTGTTGCTCCACCACAACCTTTTGCCAATATTCATTATGTGTAAAGCCAATCTAGATCTCTTCAGCCACGTCTTGAGTTATATCATGTTCAATGAAAATTCCAGTCGTAGAGGGCCTAGTCAGGTTGAAGGTATGAGTGTCCATTTTCATAGGAAGCCCAAATATTGCACCTAAAGAAAAAAAGATTTTCATGATTAAATAAATGTAGCTTTAACCTAGGGAATCCGAACTAGATGGGTATAACTGGAGGTTCTGTTTGGGGATCAACGTTCACTGACTACCTGTTGACCTCACTTTTGATTGAGGTATAGTCTTTCTCTTTAGTAGCCTAGGGTCTAGCCATAGGACTTTCCTATTGACTATTCTTAGAGAACTAGAAAAAGACACCCTCACCATTAGAAATTCTAAACTCTTCTTTACTCAACTTGAAGTTCCACATATTGGTCCTAACCTCTAGCACTTAGCAGGTGGGGTCATTGTGGGGGAGCTCAAGGAGAGTTCCTATATGACTATTTGACCTTAGGGTTGACCTTGGGTGTTGGTCTAGAGCTAATGCACTCACTTCACTCACTTCACTCACAATCACTCACTACCCTAAACCCAGAATTTCCTGACTTTGGTTCCTCAAGCCTTTGGAAAACTCATGTAGATGGTCCCCTAAACCTACTAGCCCTAGGCTAGGGTTTAGCTAAGACCAATACATAGAGGACCCAAATGGGGTTTCCATTGGTCCATCGCTTACTTTTGGTGGTTAGTTCTCCAATTTTACCCAAAATACTCAGCCTGAACTTTTGCCCATAAACTCCCCTAAATTACCTAAGTACCATTGAAACCCTAAATTTGGTCAAAATTCTCAAATTTATTCAAAATACCCAAACTTGTTCAAAAATCATTTTAAACCTTTTAAATACACCCAAATTACCCAAAATCACCAAAAAGTGCCAACTTCCCAAAATGCCCCTCATGGGCCCAAAATTTCAAAAATTCTAAAAAATTCCAAAAATTTCCAAAATATTCCCAATTTCATTTTTCTCAACTACCACATGACCCAATTTGGCCAATTTGACCATCTTTGACCAAAACCCCAAAATTTACCTTTAAAGGTCCAAATTTCCCCAAATTCAACTCAAATGTCCATTAATTTGATCCCAATCTCCCCAAATTTCAATCCCAAACTCAAATTCACCTTTAATGTGACGAAAATAAACCAAATCCAAGCTCCCCATGCTTTGAGCCCAATTTTGATTTAAATCAAAGCCCCAATTTTGGCCACATAACCTAATCTCATCAAATTGAATGCCTTAACCCCAAAATTGACACCCAATTTATGTTGAAAACTTTTCATGAGGTTCCTATTGACCATTTTTAACCATCAATTTGGACTTAGCCCAAGGTTAGCCCAATCTAGACCCAAGTCTAGCCCAACATGTCCAAATTGACCAAATCTCCAAAATCCTTCAAATTGACCCTCCAATTGAACTCAAAACCCTTTTCATCCTTCACCAAAATTGTTCCTTACAATCACTTACACCAAATGCGACATTCATTTGGACCAATTGACATGACTAACATAGCCCAAACTCAATTTTTGGTCATTTGCACCCACTTGGACCCATGCACTAAATGTAGCCTAACCACCCCAAAGCCATCAAATTAATGACTCCACAACCATTAGTTGGACCCTAAGACTGAGCCAAAACTCTCCTAACCAACTAAGCTAAATCATGGACCAATGGTCCCTTAAATCAAAGGATTTCATGCCATAATTGCTTAAGTTTAAGATTATTTTTGCCAAAACTAAACCCAAGCTCATTAAATTGCTGTGATATATTCTCCTGGGTTCCCTGAGCTGCTAGCCACCTCCCCCTGCCATGGCTAGCCGGCCTAGTCGTCGGAAAAGCCAAAACCGAGGGCCACCTCCCCTTGAACTTCACCCAAATCAAACCAAGAGGCCACCTCACCCAAATGAGATGTTAGAGCCTCTCTGCCTTCCACCCTAAGCACCACATTGTATCCCCCAATTGGCCATGACAGTCACCCCTTTGCCATTTTTATAAAAAGTTCACCTCCACGACATTGGAGGGTGTGCTGAAATTTTTTAAGAGAGAGCTTCCCAAATAACTCACAGAGCTTCTTGAAGACCTCTTCAGTGCAATCCAACCGTCTTCCCCCACTGATTCCCACTGTGGAAGCCCAATTTTGAGTTCAAATTTCCGCCTAAAATCAAGACAGAGCTCATTATACTCCCACAGTCCATCAAACTTCAATTACTTGTATTTAAACCTTCACAACACTGAAAGAAGACAAAGCCTCATTAAATCCCTCTTCCACTGAGCCTCTAGCATAGACTTTGATCAACACTTGAAATCGAGCTTAGTCTAATTCATACCTAGACCTTACACCACAGTAAGAGGCTCAATCCCTAGCCTCCTTGGTCTCCAACGAACGTGCCAAGCATCTCTGATTGAAGCTTCCCTTCTCAGAGCAAAGGTATTGAACTCCTCATCTCGAGCCTATTTAGATTCTCCATTTACTTTGAGTTGATTTCGTGGCATCTTAACCGTATGAATATGTTCTTCTAGCCTTGACGAGCATTTTAAAAAAAATTTCACTTAATTTAGTTGAGAAATGAGGGAGAAATCAAGCTTGGAAGATGAACGATTCTCGTGCTAGGCTATCGGGGACGATGATGGAGCGTCGTTTGAGCAAGCGTGTATCAGATGGACGGTGAAGATGAAGCCGGACAGCGCTTCAGGACATAAATCGCGGGCCGAGTCAGCGTTGAGGTGGATGGCGACGTCGAACGGGAGCACGCCTCGTGGAGCTTCGGAGCTGCTTAGGATGATGTGGCACCTTAAATAAATAAATAGTGAATTAAAAAGTTCAGAAAATGACCCTTAACTTCAATAATTCATATTTTGGTGTAGAAAAATCACGAAAATAAAATAAAAATACATTCTTGCTCAGTGAACAGAGGAGAACAATGTGAAAATAATTTGAAGTCCATTTGATGCATATTTTATTTTTAATTAATTAAATACTGCTTTGAGTCTTTTGATTCTCCATGCATATAGGCATTTCACAATGACTTGAAATTTTGACATGTTGTAGCCTCTGTCAAGGGGAACATTCCCTGATTTTTTCAAAGTCAGAGAAGACCTCTAGACAGAGATCTATATTTTTCAAATTTATGTACATTATTTGCTTAAATTAATCATAATAATTAGCATGTTGCTTAGAAAAATCCAAGAAAATTTTGATAAGTTCACTGTAACCCAGAGAACCTTTAGGAAACTTTCTCATGAGTCAAGTCATTCAAAATAAATCTAATTTGCCTAAATCCTAAATCACTAAGATAATCAATTTTGGAAAATACAAACATCAAAATGACTTGATTTTTGATCTCCACTGTTGTCTAAGATCCAGAGAACTCCCCATAAAAAATTCAAAACATTTTGAGTCAATTTGATGACCTAAATTGATTTTCCAAATTAAATATCTTTTTTGGCACTAAAATGATTTTTAATGATTAAAATATAACTCAAAAAATTATGAAAACTTGTTTTTTGAGTTCTCTATAATTAGGGGAATTTTATAAAAAAAAATGGAGTTTAAAATAAAAACTTCATTTTTAGCCTATTTTTAAATATTTAAAATTCATAAAAATTACAAAAATAATAAAAATCACGAGAATGTTTTAAATTATTTTCTAAGCATTTAGAAGCAATTGAAATATTTCTCCTGATTTTCTAAATAAAGATATTGTATTTTGAAGCTTAAAATAATTTTTAAAGGCTAAAAAATGGTTTTCCACTAAAATAATTCCAATAAATCAAAGAAAAAACAGAAAAATATAAAATTAGCTTCTTTGGGTTTTCTGACCTCAGGGAAATTTTTCAAAAATATAAAACTTAATTTTCCACATTTAAAATATTTTATATTTTATAAATGCGCAAAACTAAAACTAATTCTAATAATTCAAATAAAATTCAAAAAATCATGAAATTTTGTCTAAATGACTCTCTGGCCTAGATTACCTCCAGTAAAAAATTCAAGTGATTAGGCTTCACCTTGGTCAAGTTAGCAAATTTTCTTTGAAAAATCCCATTTTTGCATAAAAATAATTATATAGATTAAATTAAATGTTGAAAAATCACATTATATTCTCTGATGTCGTAATTGACCCATTAATGAGGTAGGATAAAAATTTCAAAGTCATTTGCTTTGAATTTAACAAATTATGAAGTGCTAGAGTCTTAGGGGCAAAAGTGCAATTTTAGGAATTTGACCTTAATTAACATTTAGGCTTAATTCAAGGAGGGAAATGGGCAACCTCTGATGTTAATTAACTTGTTTGAATGATTGAAATTAGAAAGGGGATTAATTGGTAGAAACTAAACTCACTTTTCTAATTAAAAGGATAAATTAATAAATTTCTAAATTATTAAAATTTGGAAGTTTATTAAAATTAAATAAACCTAGGACTTAGGGATATGACTTTTGAGGTCAATAATTAATCAATTTAATACCGTATTTGATGTTCAAATGAAATTCAATCATGATCACCTAAAATTTAACATTTTCAAATTAATTAAGACATTTTCCTAGGTCTTAAGGATTTAGTAATGATCTAAGTTAAATCAAGACTGATTAAATGAAGATTAGAAAAGCAAACATAACTAAAATTTAACACCTTTTGAGACACTACAAGCCCAGTTAGGATTAAAATTTGGCTAAGTGTTCCAACAACACTAGCGCCCCATTTTAAGGGTCTTCACTCACATAATCTTCAAAATTAAATTATAAATGATAATTACCCTACTCTTAGGGATAATTAGGACATCAATGTTCATTGAGCATTAGGGTGTTCATAGGGTTAACTATTAAGCAACACAATAAGTTTAAATGAGCTCGAGGCCTTTGACTAGGTAGTGAGAGTGAATCATGGACCTACTTCTTTCTCTTAACTTGTTGGATACCTTATATGTCCACTAAACTTAATGTGCTTTGTTTAACAAAATCATCCTTAATCAAACTAATAGAGACTCACCAGGATATGACCTAGGGTTAGGCAGGTCGCCAAAACTTTACTTTCATGTTTCATATAAAATGCTCTGACATGCATTTTGAGTTTCAGGTGGTGGAACGAGAAGACTCGCCAGATACACTTTTACAGTTTACAACGTCGTCTTTCTTGTACTTTCATAATGTACTTTTGATGTAATACAAACATGCATGCTAAACAACGATGTCACACTGCATGAAAACTAAAACTATCAGGATAGCCACCAAATCAAAACTAAAACTAAAGTTAAAATCAACCAAGATAAAATTCACTGCCACAACATTCAAAATATAAAACAATTCAAAATTTAATCACAAACATCACACAAAATTACAATTGCAACTAAATTAAGATGTCTCTATCGGATGATCGAGAATCCCTCGGAGGAGGTAACCTACGGTTGCTAACGAGGCTTCCCACGGTCTAAATGAAATTATGAAACTCATTAAGTTGAGTTTAGTAAATTCATTTGGACTAAGTGAATCTAATAGAAAATAGTGGTGCCGGAACGAGGGAACCGTGGGATCTTAACCGGTGTCGCTCTAATCAACTTTAACATCCCCAATGAAAATTTAAAGAACTATAACTATAGGGTCACCTAATTTGACATTATAACTTGACACTCTAGAAAACTCAAACTTGTCACGGCAAGGAGCCTGGAGCTAGCATGGTGGGCAGCACGACCATCTTCAACAACAAAACATGACTTCACCAGCTAAACTAATTCATTCCTTAGAATTAAACAACTAAGTCATAGGATTTCGAGGTTGTTTGCTTATGCAACATAAATCCTCACCTCATCTTTAGGTCTTTTTACAACCATGTCGTACAATATAAGCCCTAACTTGTCTTAGGATTCCGAGGTTGTCGTTTGTCACGACCTAAACCCTCACATCTTCCAGACTATTTGTGTAATCGTCTCACACGAATGTAAGTCCTAACAAATAAAATTGACAGGATGAAACACCTAAATATTTCTCCTCAAAACTGAAGCCAAACAATATGATAGACTTGGAAGACGCCGAGGTTCTCCTCCGGATCTATGTCACCCCTAGTTCTTCCTCTTTTGGATTCCAAAAACAAAATGCTCCAAATTTGAATCATTCCCCTTTCACACATCTTTATCCGATTTTATTGAAAATTCATTTCCTTTGAATTCCTTGAAGATAATATTTCTTGATTTTTATTGAGAGATTTCTTAGATGACTTCGGTCATTTAAGATGTAATTAACTATAGGGGCTTGCCCTTATAGAAATCTTTTCTTGAACCCAGCTTAATATAAACCTTATTTAATTATTCAAATTAAATATGAGAAATTGTTGGCAAATAAAATAGTTTCGCAGACCAAACGGATGTCATATATTTCTTAGTTTATTTGATCGAGCCTCATCTTCAAATCTTGTGTTTATCCTTCAGGATAGATACAGAATTTGAGGTATAACACTCTTTCATTTAAACTATAAAAATATGAGGTCAGTTTGATTTCATAATTTTCTAAACTTAAACGTCCTTCCTAAGCGGGCGACGGGATTTCGATTCCGGTGACCGACAGCTTCCTACGGACAACCCCCCAAACCAAAATAATGCCGACAGCTTCTGGCGACTCCGCTGGGGATAAACTTTTCTCTCCATTTAAACAAAGAAAAATATATCTTCATACATCGGTAATGTGTTCATGTCCCTTATGAACCAAAATTAACCTTCTTCCGTTGGCATGCTTTGCCCATTTCTGCCTTGGGAAAGTACGGTCAACTCTTTGTACTTCAGGACTACATGTTCAATCACCTTTGAACAGAGGGGTTCAGGAGGACATTAATGACTCTTTAAATATTCATGTGGGGTCAAACCCCAATAGGTGTGTTGGTGGACTAAATTCCACCTCGGCATTATGTGTTGCTAAATAGGTCCCGCACCGGGTCCTAAACACTTTACATCTCTTTTTCAAGTTTGATTTGCTATTGTGCAAATTAAATCAAAGTTATGTTGTGCTACGTGCGCTTCAAATTTTCTTTTTTTACAAATTAATTTTTTTTTTCTACTTTCAAATCACCTTTTTATTAAAATTTTTAAAATCTCCACAAACTAAAACTTACCCGGTCTACACATTAACCTCTGTTAATTTTTAGTGATTGCACTAGGATTACAAGGTTTTGACCATATAGTTAACCCCAGAGCTTTCTTCTTTTAAAGCTGCTGCAATGGTTTGCCCAACGCTGACTTTTTCCTGCAACTTGCCAACAAGTCGTGAAACCCACAACGTTGTTCCCACCATTAAGTTTGGAGCCGGATTTGAAGACCTCAAGGTCATCCTCGGAAAAGCTCCGTTCTTCATGATGAAAGTCACCGCTCCAGAGATTTAGGAGT
The DNA here is from genome assembly GCA_003013225.1 of Phalaenopsis aphrodite. NCBI lineage: Eukaryota > Viridiplantae > Streptophyta > Magnoliopsida > Asparagales > Orchidaceae > Phalaenopsis > Phalaenopsis aphrodite. Next base: position 514,858 of record NEWO01000157.1, on the reverse strand, counting down.
CGTCTGCTGAGTTCAACCTGAACTGTCTTCAGGATTTCCCTTCTTGCAAGAAGGCTAAGTCTGCTACTGCCACCGCAGCGCTTGCCAAACCTACTGTTCCCGCTACCAAGGGAAAAGAAATAATGATTGTTGAGGATCCAACTGAAGGATTAGCTGCTTCACCTTCAATGTTTGAAATCGGATCAAGTTCAAAGACTGCACCACTAACCCGAACTCAGAAAAGAAATCACAACAGGAGGATTCAGAAAGTTGCTAAATCCTAGGCTCCTGAGGAAACACCCATTGAGGAAGAGCCTCACCAAGAGGAATTTGAACTACCAGAAATATATCCACTGTTGCGAGGAAGCAGATTTCATCCTCTAGTTGACACCGACGGGCACGAGTGTCCAGAAGATTGCTGCTGCGTTACCATCACTTTATGGACATGATAGAGAAAAAGAAGTCTACCCCTATCACTCGAGTCGGCTCAGTTTTTCAGAGACTGGCTGTCAGAGATGGCTGTTCAGTCTGTGAGTTACTCAAACAAGTGGGACATGCAATATCCCCTCAAATGAAGGAAGAGATTTTAAGAGACATCAGGTCCGCCAAACAAAAGTCAAATGAAAATCTGCCCGCTCGCATTCCCGTCTGGTTCCGCCTGGGAAACAAGGTTGACACTGTCGCTATTGCTACATATTCCACCGCTACCAGGACCACAGACCGTCGACCAGTAAAGTCAAGACTGGGTCCGAGAATCCTACCAAGCACATATCACAAAGATATTTCTAAAAAGAAAAAGACAAAGAGGTTACCTGATATTGTATCTGGTCTACATCGTGGGGAGCATATTTCTCCTCGACATACCGATGTTTCTGCTAGGACACTCCGTCCCGAGACATCATCGTCAAAGAGGAAAGTATGGATACCCAAGGTTGTTGCACCGATATAGTCCAGTGAACCCGCAGGGCAAGAACATGGAATGAAGCCACGGTTCGAAATATCTGACACCGTCGCAACGATTGCCAGCGAGATGGAAGAACAAGTAGAGGATGTCCGGCAGGATCCTCCAGATCTTAAGTGATTCAAGAATCGATAATCGAAGAAAAAGTTGAAAAGCTCAGAGTCGAGATTTCTGAGTCGGCTTGGGAACATGGAGTTTCCATCGATGATGATGAAAATTTCGATTATAACGATTACCTCGAAGAAGATTTCATGGATGTCCATGTTATCGAGACCAGGGCCACTGCATCTGCACGCGACGCTCAACCTTCTACTGAAGAGAACGCCGTAGATGAGCTGCGCAAGGCTATCCTCCTAAGAGATGAGCAAGTCAGTCTATTGGAGAAAAAGATAGAAGAGATGGCCGCCGCCATGACCGCTATGGCCACAATTCAAGGGCAATCACAGGTGTTGAAACTAGCATCTCCAGAGATTAACCAAGTAGAAATCAAACATATTACAAATGAAAAAAGGGAAGTTGCCTCAGCAAATAGGGCTGAGCAACCGAAGAAAAATTCTCCATCAAGCGCCATGCCAGAGAAAGAATTCAAACAGATGGTCGAGCAAGTTCGGGATGCCTTAACCAAATATAACGGTGGTGCATTGATTCTAAACGGTAGACCTTACCCGGAAGAGTTCGATGCTGTATCTTTCCCTAAGGGTTTCGTATTCCCAAACTTCAAGATATTTGATGGGACCAGAAATCCTAGACAGCACCTAGCACACTTCCAAGCCAGTTGTGACAATACAAAAATAACGAAGCTTTACTCTGTCAACAGTTCGTTAGCAGACTAACAAGAGTTGCATTCGATTGGTATGCCGATTTGCTCAACGGATCGGTTAAGACGTTCGCCGAGTTAGAGCAATTATTTATAAAGAGATTCGCCGGAGCACAACATCATGTTTCCATGGGAGAACTCATGATGGAGAAACAAAAGCCCAACGAGACTTTAGTGGATTACATTTTGAGGTGGAGAAACCTTAGCATGAAGTGCGAACCTCAGCTATAGAAATATCATGCGATTGAGATCCTACTTAAAAGCATTCATGCTCAAGGGACTCATCATCAAATCCTTCGAGAAGCTACTCAACAAGGCTAGCAGTCTTTAGGAAGAAATCAAACACATGGATTCTCACGAGAAGTCAAAGACAATCAGAGTGTTTGAAAAGAAATCCGGAACAGTCGCAACCGTTGATAAAGGAAAACAACCGATAAAGATATATGCAGAAACTCCTCGTCAATCTTCATCACAGCAGGCTCCGAAACAGAATAGCCAGTCTAACCAGCGACCGCCTCAGGGAGGATCATCTCAGAATAAAAAAATATCTCTGGCAGAACGATAGAAAATGGTGTACTCTTTCAAAGATGAAGTTGTATCTAAAATATTCAGAAGTCTGATGAAGAAGCCCGAGTTCAAACTACCAGACCCAAAGAAACCCGAAGAGGTCAATAATAAAGATCAACCAATTTATTGCCCATATCACAAATTGTTGGGGCACACTATAGAAGAATATTTCATCTTTAAGGATTGACTTGAGGAAAATCTCAAAGAAGGAAATATAACGATCCCGAAAGAGTATTTAAAAGAACCTGAAAAAGGTTCCATAAATATGATTTCGACCGAGCCAATCTCTCCGATTGATCTGTACACTGGAGAAGATGAATGAAGTACAACTTGGAACAAGCTTAAGAGGGTCCTAAATCAAATATAGAATTCATCAAAACAATCTTCTGCACATGTTGGAAAAGATGGATGGGATACAGTTTGGAGCAAATCATCCAAGAAAATGTTAAATCAAATTCAGAACGCTTCAAAGCAAACTACCGCTCAGAGTCTTCAGCCCACTAGGCCCGAGATGAAGCTTTCACCGCCAGAGCCGTCGTCATCCAAGTCAAAGAAAAAAAAAGAATGCCATCATGAGGATTGATAACACGTGTGGTAGGATAGGGGTTGCCTCTGCTATATTGGTTGTCTCGGATTCGGAAAAGAAAATCCTCGAACCTCTGACTTTGTATGATTATCTTTTTACCCCTCCAGGGACTAATGAATATAATGATTGTGATTTCGGCTACGTTTTAACTGTTTCTAGTGATGACGGAATCGATCATGACCAATCTAACCTTGATATCGATTTCCAAAATGATCCTCAAATCGTACTTGAGTCTGATGAACTCGCTAACAATACCGAAGAAGACATTGGCAATACCGCTTACGACAACACCGAGAGCGAGGAGCCAACCCTCGAGAACCACGACGCACCACTCGCCCTCAACTTAGATCTCTTCGACAAAGAAGAAACACCGGAAGATTCAACAATGATACCTCAAAAAGAAGAAATTACGGAAATAAACTTAAGAAGTGGTAAAGTATTGCCCCAAAGGATAGCTCCTACAGACAAAGGAAAACAAATAGTAACTCGAGAGGAATTACCTCCACCTCCATCAATGGAAGAACAACACAACCAAGAGAAAATTGGAGGGTCATACAAATTGGATTACAACGTGCTAGCTCATCTTAGAAAGTTGTCGACTCGATTAAGCATTTATGACGCTCTGATCCTGTCAAAGGAGATGAAAGAAGCTCTGATTACAGCTTTGCTTGACCTAGAGATTTGTTTAGCTCAGTTGGCCAACCCATTCTCAGATGACGTTTGCTCGTTGAAAGAACAGTCAGGGGTAACCTTCACAGATGAAGATTTGTTGTTTGGTACCTTATACCACAATCGACCACTTTACATCTCCGTCAACATCGGCAGATTCGTATTATCCAGAGTTCTGGTAGATCCAGGAGCATCTCTCAACTTGATGAGCCTACGGACATTGGCCTATTTGGACATCGAAGCCCAAGAGTTTACGACCGATAAAATGATGCTAAGACGATTCAACCAAAACAGAGAAAAAGCCCTTGGATCGATCATATTACTTATGAAGGTCGGAGAACTAGCAACAACCGCTAAATTTCATATCATCGACCCCGAGACTCTTTTAACGCTCTACTTGGTCAACCGTGGATTCATGAACACAACATGGTTCCGTCATCTCTACATCAGTGCATCAAATACTGCAAAGAAGGACAAGAATACTGCATCAAAGGAGATCTACAACCGTTTTCAATTCATGAAGTTGGTATTCATGAAAATGCTGCCTACTACGCGCACCAAAGTAAACTGTTTTCTCGCGCGAGATTCCGACAAACAAAAATGAAGATTCAGAAAAATCACAGAAAGGAGGTCATTCAACTCCGCTTCAACGATCTTTCGCCACCCTTCTACATCAAATTGGTGGAGCTTCTTTTGGTTCGCGCACCCGAGGTCGAGGCTGGGGACGTGGGCGAAGAAGAATCAATCTAATTGTTGAACGGACTAGGCCAACCATCAATATTGGTGATGAAGACAGTTCTGAAGATGAAATAATGATGACAAAACAGAAGAAATCTCAGTACGAGATATCCTTAGAAAACCCTTACTCCGATCCTCCCTCAAAAGGTCAAGAGTTTAGAGGTCAAAGAAGTCCGTAGTGTTGGTTCAAAGTCGATCAAATTTTGCCGTGCTTCTACCTCTACTAATCTTGAAAATCATGTAAATTTGGATAATAATCCTAACGAATTAATGAAATTGCTTTTTCGTTACTTTTAGCCTTATGTACAAAAGTTAATTCAACAGGGGCATTTGCCAAAATAAATGCCAAAAGGTAAACTACAACTTTTTGAAAAATTCTGGAGTGTTAAACGTCGAACTCCAAACTCGAAAGAGGGTCTCGGATTTGGTACAGTGGGACCAGTCGATGATTCAGAATTTTGCATGGTTGTTACTAGTAAATCAGGAGAGGATTGCCTCGATATAGAGGATGACTCTAATGATCAACCAATAGAAGATGCTCTGCCAGAATTTGAGGAGAAAACCAAGTCAACTGCCGACGAGTTGAAAGAAATTAACTTCGGGACTGAAGAACAACCCCGACCTACCTTTATAAGTTCTTTACTCAACAATGAAGAATCTTCAGAATTGATAAAATTGTTAACAGAATTCAAAGATTGTTTCGCCTGGAGTTATGATGAAATGCCAGGACTATCAGCAGAAGTAGCAGTTCATAAACTCAGGGTAGACAAAGATATGACTTCTGTAAAACAAACCCCCAGACGAATGCGCCTCGAAATAGAACAAGTCATAGCCGAGGTAAAGAAACTAATAGACGCTAACTTTGTGAAAGAAGAACAGTACCCCACATGGTTGACTAACATTGTTCCAATCAAGAAGAAAAATGGACAGATACGTGTCTGTGTCAACTTCAAGGACTTAAATAAAACATGTCCAAAAGATGAATTCCCACTGCCAATATCAGAGATAATGGTGGACATCGCCTCGACAGACGAAATTTTCTCCTTTATGGACGAATCGTCTGGATACAACCAAATCAAGATGGCTCCTGAAGATGCAACCCTCACAGCCTTTAGAACGCCTATCGAGATTTTCTGCTACACAGTGATGCCATTTAGGCTCAAGAACGCTAGAGCAACATATTAACGAACAATGATGAAGATTTTTTACGACCTCATTCATAATCAAGTGAAATGCTGCGTGGATGATTTGGTCATCAAAAGTAAACAAAAAATAGACCATTTGTACGATTTGAGGATCGTGTTCGAATGGTTACGACGATATGACCTTAAAATGAATCTCTTAAAGTGCGCCTTTGGTGTTACCTCCGGGAAATTTCTAGGATTTGTTGTCCGTCATTGGGGAATCGAGATCGAACCGGATAAGATTAAAACCATCTTAGAAATGCCTCATCCTAAAATTTTGAAACAATTACGTTCCTTCTAAGGGAAGTTGACATATCTGAGACGCTTTATCTCTAATCTCTCAGGTAGGTGTCAGCCCTTCTCGGCATTAATTAAAAAGGACGCCAAATTCATTTGGAAAGAGAAATGCCAGCGGGCCTTCGAGGACGTTAAAAAATATTTAATGACACCTGCTGTTTTGGCAGCCCATATCTCAGGGAAACCTTTGATACTTTATACCGCGGCTTTAGACGACTCTCTTGGAGCCCTCTTAGCCCAAGTCAAAGATGAGGGTAAAGAAAACACTCTACTACTTAAGTCGTCGTCTAATACCGACGGAGATGAGGTATCCACTTATTGAGAAGCATTGTCTGACCCTAATTTTTGCCACCCAAAAGCTTAGACATTACTTGCTCTCTCATAAAATTACCCTAATCTCGAAAGTTAATCCGTTGCAATATCTGATGACCCGACCAACACTCTCCGGACGTCTAGCAAGATGATCAATGATTTTATTGCAATTTGTCATAACTTTTGTTCCCTTCCGTGCTATCAAGGGACAAATTATATCCGACTTTCTCACTGCACACCCACTGCCAGCTGGGTCCCCTCTCGACGACGAACTACGAGATTAACAAATACTACAAATGGAATTCTCCAGTGCGCAACGCTGGGAAATGTACTTCGACAGTGCTTCATCAGCCAGAAAAGACAAAGGCTTAGGCATAGTTATACCAGGCAAAACAGGTATCAGTTTGATCTTTATCACGCCAGATAAAGATATATTGAGGTTCTCATACCACCTGATAGAGCCGTGCACCAACAACAAAGCAGAATACGAAGCCTTAATCACAGGGTTGGAGTTGGCAATTTCAATGTACATAATAGATATTGCCATCTACTGCGACTCTCAACTTGTCATCCAACGAGTTGCCGGATAATACAAAATTTTGAAACTAAGACTAGCAAAATACCACCGTTACACGATGAAGCTGCTGGAACAAATTCCCAATGTGACTTTCTATTGGATTCCTCGGGGAGAAAATGCCCATGTTGATGCACTAGCAAAACTCGCTAAAGAATTGGCATGTCCCCCGGAGGATTCCATTGAAATCACAGTACAAGGAAGACAGATTTTGTCTCAAATTGACCATGAAAATTTACACAAGCTTGGAAAAGAAGAAATAATAAATGCAGTTGCAAATATCAACGAAGATTGGTGTAAACTATTGATCGAATATTTGCAGACTCGAAAGTTACCAGAAAACAAGTTTGAAGCACATCACATGACAAAAAGGGTTGTGTTGTATGCTCTGGTAGGTGATGTTCTCTACAGAAGATCGTTCGATCAGATGTGGCTATGGTGCTTAAGCAGAGCCGAGATACAAAATATTGTCAAAGAAGTACATGCCAGATTGTGTGGCGCTCACCAGTCAGGGTCAAAGATGAAAATGAAAATCAAAAGACTCAAATATTATTGGCTAGCAATGATGTTCGACTGCATGAAGACAGTCAGAAAATCTCATCAGTGCCAAGTGCATGGGGTCGTCTTGCACCAACCTCTGAATGTGCTATACCCAACTATTGCCTCGTAGCGAGTGTTGGGGTACGGACATAAAAGGTCTGATAGACCCTCCATCTTCGAAAGGACAGATTTATTCTCGCCGCTACAGACAAATTCTCTAAATGGGCAGAGGCAGTACCGCTACGAGAGGTTACAACACAACATGTTCTCTAATTCTTTAAAAGCTAAATCGTCTACTGTTTTGGTGTACCGCGCAGAGTAATCTCCTACAACGGGACAACATTCAAAAGTACAAAAATCAACAATTTCATTAAATGACACGAAATAGATTGAAGATACTCTACAATTTATTATCCCAGAGTAAATGGATTGGCTGAGGCCTTCAACAAGACATTGATACAAATTTTAAAGAAAACACTCGATGAAAATAAAAGAGATTGGCACAACAAATTGCTAGAAACTTTCTGAGCTTACCGTACAACATTCAGGACTCCCACTCAGTGTACACCTTACATGCTCGTGTACGGGTTCGAAGCCGTATTGCCACTAGAAATTCAGACGCTGTCTCTCAGAGTTGCAGTCGCCAATCAACTTGCAACAGAGGAAAGTGCATTTAGACTTGAAGAACTAGAGAATCTTGAAGAAAAACGGCTTAAAGCACAACAACATTTGGAGCTTTATCAGGCAAAGATGGTGCAAGTTCACGACAAATTGGTTTGCCCAAGGACATTTAAAGTTGGTGACCTCGTCCTTATACTCAAAAGGCTTATTCTTGCACATCGCAAGATAGGTGAAAAATTCGAACCAACTTGTGAGGGATCATTTGTCGTTGTAAATGCCTACACAGGTGGAGCCTATCAATTAGTAGATTTCCGGGATGAAAGACTCATGTTGCCAATCAACTGACGATACCTGAAAACATACTACGCAACCTAACATTGCTTATCGCCGCTTGATTTGAAAATTGTAAAATTTTGATTGTTCTGGGGTTATCTATGTGGCCAAAAGTCTGTGACCAGGTCCAAAAATTTTGTAATTAACCTCAATTTAATAAAAAATTTGGAAAATTACACACTGCAATTCTCTTTTCTACCTTTAAATTTAAATTTAAATTTAATATCCCACTAAATTAAACAAAATAAATACATAAATAAAAACTTCATTACCAAAATAAATTAAAATTTCCTCTGATTAAAAAACTCTGTTTTGTTCTTGTTCACGATAAGTTTCAGGTCACTGATATTTTTTCTATCGTCTGCAGAAAAATGTCAGGTTAGAAGCTGATCTTTGCCTTCAAGGATGGCTAGAACCTCGCTCTTAATGAGGAAATGATACCACAAGGTGGCATTATTGACTTCGACATGGAGTTCAATAAAATCGACATGGGCTACGAAGGTCCTCTAATGGATGTAGTCAGCAGACAAAAAAAGGAGGGACTGTCCTCACTTCTGAAATTCATATCCAAAAGCAATCCCTCGCTGAAGGGGAAAGAGGTGATACGACAACACGATCCCATGAAAGGAACCAGCCGTCTACCATCCATGGTAGCCACTCCGACAAGAAACTTGGCTGCTGCTAACAACGGTAGGATACCGTTCGCTTCGCTGCGGAGGACTCAACACGGAGAAATGCCAACCGTCGTAAGCACAGAGCTCTCTTGAGAGAAGAAAATAGACGTCAACAACAAATAGAGAACCAACTCATCCCCATTCCAGAGGGACACATATATGAACCAAATATGAAGGAAGCTTTTTCCAGCCTACCCACCATAAATGAGCCTGAGTATGTTCAAGAGCCAGAAGTATCACCAGCCTTGGATAACCTTTGCGTGGGTTGCCCTACTTGCAACGTTGAAATACCGCCACAAGCATCAATTACAGATGCTTTTGTCGAATGTCCAGACTGTAATGTCCTGCACTTAAGGAATTTCAGCACTCTTGAGGAATATGCCTCTAATGAAGATCAATCTCAGACCGGCGATTGCCAGATGGAGGGGGCATACATCCTAATGGGTACAAAACAATATGACCCACGGTATACTGAGCTGTATGTTCCGATGGATACCGAGTCATACATCCCGTTAGAGGTAACACCGACACCAGTCTGGATTCCTGTCAACAATGAAATGAGGGAATGTTCGCGCCAGCCGCCCGTTCTCAACACAACAGAGTATTATAAAATCAGCAAAGTCAACAAAAAAACTTTGAGTTCTACGAAGAAGTCCGTGGAGAGCTCGTCAATATATTGGAAGGACTGGAATTGTATACCAGAGTCTTTTCAGAAAAAGATGAACAAAACATTTTGGATTGTACCTTTGACTTAAGAGACAAAGGTCGAGCAGGCTTGCTCATGGAAAGAACCTACTCTGAGCTAAGGAAATGGATGAGAGGAAAGGGAAGGATCAGAATACAATGCGGATACTGCTACAATTTCACGAAAGACAGGCAAGGAAATCCTCCCGGGATTCTCAGGTACGACCAGGTGGATCCACTGCCGCCGATGATCAAGTGGATGATAAAAAGAATGGTCTGATGGAATATACTGCCAGTTGACTGCATTCCAAACAGCTGCATCATCAACATATATGACGAGGGAGACTACATACCTCCTCACATTGATCATCATGATTTTGTAAGACCCTTCTGCATAGTCTCATTCATGAGTGTAAGTAATATTCTCTTTGGGAAGAAAATCAATGTCATTGGCCCCAACGAGTTCCAAGGATCTGTAGAGATTCCTTTGTCAGTCGAATCATTACTTGTTCTTAAGGGTTCCAAACACTGCATTCTTGGAGTACAACGCCGTAAGGTGTCTGTGACTTTCCGATGGATGGACAACAACAAAATACCATTTGGATTTCAGCCGGATCCTGAATTCGAAGAACTGCTGCCATATGAGCTATGAGAAGGTTGCACCTCTAGGCGTACGTGAAGGGAACTCTTGTCCTGGAACATGACTCAGAATGTCAGCTTGATCACGAGCTCACTACGCAAGGGGACAGACATTCAGAGGGTTTCTCTTTCTTCTCTACTACATTACAGATATGATGTGTATCAGACATGATCAGTCCATGATATGTACTCGACATGACACATTCCGGATGTACCTTCATGAAAGTTTGCATATTGTACTCTTTTTGAGGCATTGGCCTACTTTTCATCTATAACATTTTAATGAAACAGATTAATGAAATTCCTTTCAGAAAATTTGTCTGATTGTTCAATTGCCCTTCTCAGTGCGATGGATAAAAGCCATTGAACTATGCGTTGGTTCGCAACTACAATGAACGAAGAACAAAACAACAAACATTTAATGATAAAAAAGGGAAACTTTCAAATAAAAAATGACGAAAAAAATATAAATTATGATAAATTTAAATAGAAAAAGGTCTCTTTTGAAAAATCAACCAACTAAAATTAAAATTTGAAAAACATATTTTTGAAAATTAAATGTGATAAAAATAACAAGAAAAGAAAATAAATTTGTTGAGTGGATTCTCTCGATTTCAGAATTTCTTACTCTTTGCTCGCGCATCACGACTATCCTTGCTTGCATTAACTTTTCGTATCACCGCGGAGTTGCACATTCAACACAAAACCCCACAAAATTCTGCGTATCTTCCTCAAAAAATTGTCAACCTCTTCACATGCCACATCTTTAAATTCAACACCACAAACTATTTAGAAATATCAATTCTTATCTTAGAATCAGTCACTACCTTTTGATTCACCCCTTTCGAGGTCTATCCTTACCTTCCGACGCTCTCTTTTTGAGATTAACCCTTACCTGTTAATTCTCATCTAAGAATCAGCCACTACCTTTTGATTCACTCCTTTCAAGGTCGGTTCTTACCTTCTGATGCTGTGTTTTTGAGATTGACCCTTACCTGTCAATTCTCATCTTAGAATCAGTCACTACCTTCTGATTCACCCCTTTCGAGGTCAGTCCTTACCTTCCGATG